>QVRM01005214.1:0-328651 GCA_003439945.1 Dermanyssus gallinae
CCGCACCTATTTCGCTGACTCGTTCAAAATCAACACTGCAAACACACGCCACAATGCGTTTAGGTGGCGGTAAGCATCTGTTATGACTGTTCGTTCTGAACGGGGTTGTTCCGTCCAAGCGGTACGACTTTGTGAAAACGTAACTGGCCTGGCCTTCCAGCACTCCGTCTGGCCAGCGCGAGGGCAGGAGAACTGCACTAGAACTAGTACTTACGGGCAGTGGTGCATGCAGGGAATATCGAGTTGCGAGTTTTATACGGTAAATTACCTTCAACGCTAGTCACCGACGACTGTTAGTCTGATATCGTGGCCAAAAACAGAACTTTTACGGATAACGCAATCGGCATCATAGGTTGTGCGCAAACAATCGTTAACAAAAAAAATAAAGATCGGCCTAAGAGGTGGTCTACGTAATGCCGGATTTGCATGGGCCTACATAGCTGTGGAGCTATATGAATGCATCATATAGCGCCATAACTAAATGGGGCTGCCGCCACCGTGATGTGTCTATCTATCCACTAAAGTGGAAAGTCACACTGTGAATCCGATCAACACGCGTGCAATCTTGCTGCTTATTATTAAGATAGTATCATACAAGATTAATATCAGACAGTCAGAAGGAGTGATGGTGAGAGAAAGTTCATTACTTTGCACAAGGGCGCCAAAGGTTGGTCTTGTCTTATAGGTAGGTGCTTGAGGTGGTGTCCTAGAAAATAGCGACATAGTCATTGAATGACAAAATACGCGGTGGGTAAAGATTGGTTGGACACTATGGAGGGACCTTACGCGGGTCCTCACGACCTATACCACCGCGTGGACAGCCTCTTGAAATGTCGTGGTCGCCCGGCCTTGATCGACATTCGTCATTGTACACCAAGGATGGTCTTTTCGTTCTACAAAGCAAATGTGCGATCATCGCCTACTATAACACAAGACATGTGACGCGATACATGAGTCACATGCATGCATGTACAATGCATACGTATGCATGTTTCGAACATAAACATTCTAAACGGATGAATCCTTGGCGATAAGTTCGTAACACTTTGGATTTGTGTTTTCTCCGTTTTGGCACGTCAGAAATAGTGGTAGACCTTACATACAGCAACATAAGAACAGTAGAGTCTCACAAGCGGGAAAATGCAGAGCAATTTTAAAGCGTACATATTAATGCGGCATTAAATATTATTCCGCTATTTTCTTGTACTTGTTTTAGCCTGAGATGTATACATTTTAGGCATTTGTTGCTGGTACTGCTTAAATTGAAGTATCAGTTAGGCTCGCGCGCATCGTGCTTTGAATTGAAACTCTCTTTGAATTCTACGAATAGGTGATACAACACAAGCCACCTTTAAATTGAATGTTTGTAATTTGAGTATTACCACTATCGTGTTTCACGGCATAACTAATAGAACATTATAAGAGTTGTATACCGACAATCGTAGTGCCGCACACTATGGAAGTACCACCAGGCAATGTGAGAAAAAAGGATCTAAGATCAGAGTGGATGACTCTGTCCAACAATTCGAGTTGCAAGAGGCGCAACAGCACTAGAAAAACAAAATATAGCAACACCTCTCTTTTCAGACTAGATTAAGCCTATGATTCTAGATTCTATTGTAGAGCACATATATATATAATATATCTAATCTAATTCTGCATGTTTATCAACTTAACATATATATATATATATATATATATATATATATATTTATGTTAAGTTGATAAAGATGCAGAATTAGATTGGATTCATAAACTGAGCCACCGACACAGAGTTTCATATATTAACGATAACACGTATATACATATACATATACTAGCGCTGAGCACCGCTTCTCTGTTCTACTTTCTGAGTAGAAAATCAATTGATAAACAACAACATATATATATATAATATATATATATATATAATATATACATATATATATATATATATATATATATATATATATTGCTTATAGACGAGTTACGTAGTAAAAGTTAATATATTTCGATTTGGGAATTTTACTCGATGGTCGGTCTAGTTTTGTCAGTACAACACTTACCGGGGGTGTCACACTTAAAGAACTTGTTGGCGCTCGGTGTGTACATCGACATGGCTGGAGGCCGGTGGAGGTGAGGTGGTTCCGATAGATCGGTAAACTTTGCGGGTGGCTTTCGATGAACGCGTACCGCGTCTAAACAGCACCGAGATGGAAGAAGCTGGTCGTCGTTGCCAAATATACTGTTGATGTCGTTGATTGAGATCGTTGTCGCGAATCGTCCTCTTACGGGGGGGGGGGGGGGTGAGATATGTTGCTGTTGTTGTTGTCGTTGTCGTCGTCTATTTCAGACCGTTTCAAGAAAACTCTCTGTTGCCTGCCTGGCCAGACAGTCCGACAAAATCCAGCAGAAATCAACACACGCACATTCAGAGATACACAATCAAATGCACGTTCGGAGACAACACGCACACACAGACCCGACCGCTCACGTGGGTATGTCTAAATAGGAGTAAATCGCGCGCAAAAAATTGCGACGTTTATTGACCGATCAATCGGCAACGAACAACGTGCTCGTGTGATCTTATAATCATCGAACGCAATCGGTAGCGTGACAAGGAGTGACGTGACGACACACTACGACAATACGTTAAGTGGATCTAACTCTAGAATCGAATACAGTTGCTGCTGTGTTAGCGGTGCTGTGTGGGCGTACGTTTGTGTGTGTGTGACCGTGAAGCAAACCAACAACAAGAACAACAGTGATAAGAACAGTAGGAGCAACAATGTCAAGAAGAACAACAACAACAACAATGGCAAGAACAGCAAGAAAAACAAGTACAAGAACAACAACAACAGCAACAATGGCAAAAGCAGCAAGAAAAACAAGCACAAGAACAACAACAACAACAACAATGGCAAAAACAGCAAGAACAACAATGGCACGAGCAGCAAGAGCAACAATAGCAGCAATGGCAAGAACAACAATGGCACGAACAACAACGATGTTGATGGTGATGACCCCCGCGACTGATGACGAGGTGGAGGTGGTCGTAGTTTACAATGACGAGGGCCGCCCGCAAAAACAGCACAAGGGCCACGGCAAACACAGCGGCCGCACTGTGGCTACGCAGAGCCGTTCCTTGAAGGGCGGCACGGTCCAGAGTCAGGAGAACGAGCAACCGAGGGAGCGAGGGGCGAAGGGAGAGCGAAACCACGAAACAAGCGAGGAGGAAACAGCGAGGAGGATGAGGATGATGCAGCAGCCGCAGCCCCTGTGAGGAAGGAGGTTTCGCTTGTTGTCCACTCGCGCTCGGACTGACCGCTCGCTAACAGGTGGTGAAGAATGGATGATGATGATGATGATAATGACATACGGTAGCAGCAATCGTTGGCAGAATGGTGGTAGTGGTGGTAGTAGTAGTAAGGTCGGGCCTGGTGGCGTGGTGGTGGGGGCTTAAGTCTGTGGCTCGCAACCGGAGGAGGAGACCCTAGATAGGTGCGCGGGTTCGAGCCGCCCCACCATTGCCCCACATTTGTATTTATGGGGGTAGTCCGTCTATGAACAGCAATGTGAAAAACAGTTCCGTGAATTACGTGAAATCTTGGCTGAGGGTCAACAGCCCGAAAACTTCACTTAGTAGTAAGGTCGAGCCCGGTGACGTGGTGGGGGCTTAAGTCTGTGCCTCGCGACCAGAGGAGACACTAGATAGGTGCGCAGGTTCGAGCCCCACCGGGGCACATTTGTATTTGTATTTATGGGGGTAGTCCGTCCATGAACAGCAATGTGAAAAACAGTTCCGTGGATTACGTGAAATCTTGGCTGGGGGTCAACAGCCCGAAAACTTTAAAACTTCACGTGGTAGTAGTAGTACAACCACCATTAATCGTAATTAAGTACGTATGCTGCGTATAGCCAGCCGTACCACCTCGTAGCCTACGCACACGTAGATGGGAATAGGGATGATGATGATGGTAATGGTGATGATGATGACGTTGATGATGATGCTGGCGCTGCTGCTGCTGCAGCTATCTAGTTGTGTAGTTATGTATATACGTTCACTCGGAGACCAGCCAGCATCAATCAGAATCTTAGTCACTCAGTCACTCAGCGAGTTAGTTGTTGATAATTGCATGATGCAATGGTTGCTGTTGTTGTTGTTGTTGTTGCTGCTGCCGTTATTTTTGTTGTTGTTGTTGTTGTTGTTATTGTTGCTGCTACTGATGTCGTTATTGCTGTAATTGTCGCTAATGCTGTTGTTTTAGCGAAGTGAAACAAAAATAGTTTTGATGCAAACTGTTCTAACATGTATCCTATAAAGTTGTTGCTGTGGTTTTTGTTGTGGCTGCTGCTGCTGCTGTTGTTGTTGTTGTTGGTGTCGGTGTCGCTGGGCTTGTCGTTGTTGTTGCCATCACCGCACAACGGTGCCGCCGTAGTTAAGGCCCGGCCCACAGTTGGTGAAGCACGTGGCTGCTGTCGTGACGAGACGTGCAGCAGACACATACATCCAACGAGGCGGTCAAGTGAGTAACGAGGATAGATGGAAGTTGATTGCCACCCACCCTCCCACCACCATAACCGCTGCCGCCGCTGCTGCGGGACTTAGCAACAAAGTAGTCTGACAGCAACTCGTGCCTACGGTTGTTGTTATTGTTGTTGCTGCGGTCAGTTTGACGCCAGCATGACGCCAACAGCCCGTCACGGCAACAACAACAATGTTGTTGCACGTATAATCACGTATTCTATATGTACACGGTTGGGGATAAGACCAACATACAACAACAACAGCAACAGCAACAACAACAACAACAACACATACTACAAAGACGGGGAAGAAATAGAGAAAGAAACAGGGAAAATATCAAACTGCCAAAGACCATTCATAGGTTCTGGTTGTAATCATGCGTATATATATATATGTGTGTATAAACTACATCTAATGTACATTATTGTGCACGCGGCGTTTAGCCAGAAAAAGCATCTATTTAAAAATGAAATTCTGTTATTGCTGTGGTTGTTGTCGCTGCCAGCACAATCGTTCATTGTAGTCGCAACGGCCAACGTTCGGCACATGGTTAGAGTTACGAAATACAGAAACAGCGAAAAAGCCAGCTATCGTGGAACCTGCCCTGCCGCCCACACAAATACGGGCCACCTCGCCAGTAAGTAAGGTTAGCGTTGACCACGCGTCGGCGGACACGTACGTCACAATCCATATTCATATATATTTTTATATATAAATATATATATATTTATCTCCATATGCATATTGATCTACGAGCTCTGCGGTCGACGGCCGCGGCTGGGGCCAGACTCCCCCCTCATACCCTCACCACCCCCGCCATATCCTTGACCTCAACCCCGCGCGTGTAGAGTATGCATCAGCTGTTACAGAACTAATGCGGAACGAGAACAAATATATATCAAGAATAATAGAATACTCAGTTCTTATTTATTTCTCGATACTGGTCTTGCTCGCGTGGGTGGAGCTCACATTCGTTCTCACACACAGACGGTGGTGTCTGTTTACACAATGATATATATTATATATATAATGTCACACACAGTTACTAATGCGCGGCCGTCCTGAATACGCTGATTCACACCTAGCCTACCTGCGCACTTATCTATATAACGGCACCGCAACGGGCCGGCTCTGACTCACCCGGGGATGGCGCCCCTCGCACGTGGCGGAGAAGAAAGCGACGAGAGTCTCGAGTCGCGAGGCAAGAGTCAAAGAGATTTCTAACATGGCCGCATCCGTTTAAATATCGGTCGACCGCCCCGCCCCTGGCGGCCTTCTGTGCTACTACGTCGTTCGCTACGGCGTGCGCTCTACGTACTTCCTGTTCGTCTGCTTAATTGTGTAGTATGCTCTATCTGTCTTTAGTCTGTTCAATTGTGTGGCGCGCTCTGTCTATCTGTGACATCAGCTATCAGCTCTTACTACATCTGCACTGAACAAACAAATAAGCAGTAAAATCAACAACAACCGCCAGAAGCACAAAATCGTCACAGCATGTCACTGGTTGTGTATTCTTTATTACCATCATCTGCCATTACGAACGGCCACACGCACATCAATAGCCAACCCCTCGTATTCACTCTCTCACCACTGACCTGAATGGTATGAAGGCATAAGACAATGACGATGATGATGGTGGTGGGGGTGGTGTCGTGGTGATGATGTCTTTGTCTGTGGCCGCACGCCGCCCGATGGATCAGACAATGGACGTTCACCATCCACGTCAATAAATACCACCACCACCCCCCCCCTCCCCACTGCCACCGGAGGCGCCAATGTGACGTAACGGCGACCGCAACGCTCACAACGGAAAACCACTTAGACCGGCAGACGTTAAGTTAAGCAAGCAGCAACGAACGCTATTGTCGCTTCTAAATTTAAACCATCCCACGAGTGGTCAACCCAGGGAATATAGAATGATACAAGCAATTGGCCAGAGAGAAAGAGAGAGCAGGCCTGGGCAAAGCCGAAAGATTATTACAAACTAGAACAGATGAACTGTTTATATATATATATATATATATATATATATATAAAGAGAGAGAGAGAGAGAGATATCAGACCTGGGCAAAGACGAAAGATTATTACAAACTAGAACAGATTAACTGTTTATATATGTATATATATATATATATATATATATATATATATAGGCATGATCAAAACCGGTATAATTCAATTTAGGTCTGCAGACACGGGATGCCTGCAGCACTGGCTTAATAGGCATCATTTGTGAGTGACTCTCACGTAAAGTAGGACCATTACTCCAACTCGATCGGTATACGATCCCTTTAGTTCACCCCTTGTCAGCTTCGTAATAGTAATTGCGCATACTAGCTAATGTAGTTGTTTCGCATACGCACTGACACAATAGTTCAAAGCTACATCTGTAATACAATATAATTATTAATAATAATGCAATAATAAGGCAGCGTTGACGGTCTCCGTGCTGCCTCGAATGGTAAACGAAGAATCTCAATGGCTCTTCCTCGAAATATCCTATACATGTGTCTCGTATCTATGGTTGAGTATCTCACAGCTCACGCTTACCCACGCCGGATTTATCCGATAACTCTAAACGCTGTGATAACTCAGAGAAAGTGCCATTTGCTGACTGTTCTCCGTTGGGCATATTCGACATTATTTAATACATCATTTCCATTGCACTTAGACACAACAAAATCCAGGGGCTAATGTATTCAAAGGCATGTTTAATGGCATTCCGCGCATATGCTGAACACAGCAGTTTTAAAACTATAGCATAAAGAGAGAGCAAAGAGACATTTTATGTAAGAGTATAAAATAGTATACTATTTCTGAGGCGCAAGGCTATGCAACATTGCAACCAACGATTTAGAAGGTTCTCCAGAGAGTATTGTGTACGTTGCAATAAATTGCAGCAGCAAACTTCGCCAGGAAGTGCCAGAAAACCAAGTATCATGTACAGCTGAATTTGCTGTTTCGTGCATGCATAATAGTCTATTAGATTTTCTGTAGAAGCATATATCTACCCTTAAGTTCGTCTTCAGTATGGCAACAACTTACGTTTCGAAAGGCTGTGTCGGTACCAATTATATAAATGACAGCTGTATATAATACTAAATAATTAATTCGATTTTTGTATACAGTTGGTTTCAAATGTTTTAGGGGAGCTGAATTTGTGTGGGAGAAAAATTAAAATGAATGAATTAACGAGAGGTTGCAGCCTTCATGAGATAGACCCACGTCTTTAAAGGGGACCGATGATTTCTTACGTTTTATACCTACAATTTGATTTTAGCTAAGTCCTAAGATCAAATTGTAGGTACAACAAACAAAGTTGACGCAACGTTTATTTTGACGAAAGCCTTTTGGAAAACGGCTATAACAAACCGTGCCATCAATTTGATTTATTGGCTCTTGCTATGAGGAAAATAAGCAGTCTTGTTTTAATTTTATTATTCCAGGATTCCAATAATTATCTAATAGAAGGACAGCAAGAAATGTTTTATGCATAACAATAATCATACATTAGCATGACATGTTGAGATAAATGTTTATCATACACAATTTAATTATAATGTATATGTACCACTCGTAATTCAATGCGTTATTCCGTTCCATGTAAAATGGTAGATACGTTGTAAAATGTAAAATGTTTGTAGCCTTATTTTATTTTAGGTGTTCAAGACAAAATTACTATTTTTATATACGTATGTTTTAGTCATGGTGAAACATAAAATCGGTGACTTACGTATTTTATTAGTCACTGCGTCTAATTAATAGTTTTACATACAGTTTTTGTTAAAGCGTTTAAACATGAACGTATACGGTAAAATTGTGTCTGTTTAACTAAATACTTGTGATTTTTAATATCGCTTTGTAAACCTGCGACACGTCTAGAAACGCAGTGCGATCCTTTAGGCTAAGAAGGCCATGAAAACTATTAATGCACAATAATTACGATGTGTAGAATAACTGTGATGCGACATTATAATTGCGATGAGTGCATCAAGCTCCATATCCCGACGCCTACCGAGGCATTAAATTGTACAAGGTTTGTCTGAGGTGATTTGTAATCTGTGTTGTTATAGTGCTGCATGAATTGCTATTATTGAGCGCTTAATTTGTAGGTACTGTTTGTCTAACGAAACTAAATCGAAATTGTGTCTTGCATGATCAACCGTGGTATACAATATCACATTGTCGACAAAACAAATTTTAAAATGTAAAATGAAAGCGAGAGTTCATTGTTGCGATATATGCGCCATTATTAGCGATGAGCTGCTTTTTCGTCACAAATGTTTTAAAGGATGCCGGTGCTTATCATGCCGGTGTGTGCCTTAGATGAATCGTTTAGCAACTACGCGTATATGGAATCAAATTCAAGAACGCAATTCTACAAAGTAAAATCGTCGCGTAGGATGAAAAGCCACTAAACATAATTTCGAACGACAAAAGTGAGGAACGCAGATTTCAGTTAGAGAATAAATCCGTATGTTATATAGCTAAACGATGTATTGAAGTTACAGCACTATCATAGCTAATACGTCGATATAGAGCTAGTAGATCAATGAACAATCGGCGTTCACCTTTACCGGTATACATTGGGTCCTTAGGCATTCAGCGTAGCGTCCGTACTCGTAACTACAACGACTAAGCTAAAGCATCCTAACGCCTTTGTAGCCCCGCCCTCGAACAAACACGAGAATTAGGCGTTTAATTCGTGTTGTTAGATAATGTGCCATGCGTCCGGTATTTGTGTTTCCTTAGAACAAAATAACTTCAACCCAAATTTACAATTCTTAAAAAAAGGTACTTCAAGAAGGTCTGTGTGCGGGATTAAACCAACGACTTAAAGTGCCTAAGTCCAGCACTTCGTCGCATATACCGTTTGTTCAAAAAGTATCGCGGGGGGAAAAATTTTCGCGGGTTACGTATATTCGAATTTCGATTTTTTTGTGGCGTTAGGTTGTTACTCATGTCTCTCACTTATGCCGACAAGCTCGGCCATTTTGAATGTTCACTTAATTGTTGACAGCTGCTTTGCTTGCACGTGTTTTGGATCGTCTTCGATTTTTACCTATTCAAAAAAATGGATCAAAGAACCTGTATCAAATTTTGTGTGAAAAACGAAATTAAGTGCGCGGATGCATTCCGAATGTTGACTGTGGCATACGGAGAAGCTACCTTGGACCGAAGCAACGTTTATCGGTGGTACAAAATGTTCTCAGAAGGCCGAGAAGATGTGAACGACGAAGAGCGTGCCGGACGCCCGAGCACTTCAACAACAGACGAAAAAATTAATGAAGTGGAGAAAATGGTATTGGCCAATCGTCGAATCACCGTTAGAGAAGTTGCTGAGGACCTAAACATATCGATTGGCTCGTGCCATTCGATTTTTATCAATGATTTGGGCATGAGACGGGTCGCCGCGAAATTCGTACCAAAATTGCTCAATTGCGACCAAAAACAGCATCGCATGAATATTGCTAATGAGATGTTGGACTCTGTCCGCGACGACCCAAATTTGCTCCAGAGGGTCATAACTGGTGACGAATCGTGGGTTTATGGTTATGACGTGGAAACCAAAGCTCAATCATCTCAATGGAAGCTGCCGCACGAACCAAGACCGAAAAAAGCGCGCCAAGTTCGGTCGAATGTGAAAGTTTTGCTGACAGTTTTCTTCGATTGCAGGGGCGTGGTGCATCATGAGTTCTTGCCACAGGGTAGAACGGTCAATAAGGAATATTACCTGCAAGTTATGCGCAATTTGCGCGAAGCAATCCGCCAGAAACGCCCGGATTTGTGGAAGAACAAAAATTGGCTTTTGCACCACGATAACGCCCCTGCTCACACATCGTTGCTTGTGCGCGAGTTTTTGGCCAAAAACAACACACTAATGATGCCGCAGCCACCGTATTCCCCAGATCTGGCCCCCTGTGACTTTTTCTTGTTCCCTAAACTGAAGAGGCCCATGAAAGGACGACGTTACGCTACGCTTGACGAGATAAAGACGGCATCGAAGGAGGAGCTGAACAAGGTTAAAAAAAAAAAGGTTTTTTGAAGTGCTTCGAAGATTGGAAAAACCGTTGGCACAAGTGTATAATATCTCATGGGGATTACTTTAAAGGGGACAAAATAGATATTCATGAATAAATGAATAATTTTTGAAAAAAACACAACAGTCGCGATACGGTTTGAACAGCATATGTATATATATATATATATATATATATATATATATATATATATGTGTATATATATATATATATATATATATGTATATATCTACACCCTACCACGAACGTATTATGCCAATAGTGCCATATCTCCGTTAAAACATATTTTTAAAGCGCATCGAAAAAAGCGTTCGGCAGGCAAGTCTAATTCAAATAGTGTAGCAGTCGTGCTTGTTCCCTTTGTTTTGAAGGTTTCGGGTGACTTTCTCTGGTGCCAATGAATGTCGGCAACGTGAACCAGAGGTACTACTGCCGGATCGCCATAACAACAACACCAGCAACAAAAATAGCAACAACAACAACAGCAACAACAGCCTTGCTGAGTCAGACAGCCCAAATTTGGGGGACAGTGATCATGTCTGCGACATCGGGTGCGTCGCGTCTGGTTCTGAAACGTGCAGCTAATATCCGCTACATCTATCGATTCGGCGTCGATTCGGCGCATTCGTAGTAGAACATAGCGGACACCACCAGTCACCTGCTTACGCTATATTGCGTCGCGCGTGTCTGGCACATGACGAACAAATGACGATATGTGACACAATCTCAACGCCGACCATTATAGAAGAATACACGTGTTGTTAGTCCGTTCAAACACTTCCGTTTAACCCCATCACTGCCCTTTGATCCCCCCTCACGTTCCTTAATTTTAATATATATATATCTAAATATATATATATATATATATATATATATATATATATATATATATATAATGCACACTTTTCCTGGGTAGTGCGGGACTTTCAAACCATTAAAAAACCTGGTAGTCCCCTAAGCTGCATGTCCAAGATATTGGTGGACCAAGATCTCAGTGCATGTAGGGGATGGTACCTGCCATCGTACGTAGAATAGTCGATGAGGTAGTCAAGTTGTTACTGTACTGATATAGCACAAAACGTTTACAAACGAATTAAGCTATACTCGGGGGGGGGGGGGTTACACACACTTCGGTGGCGCAGGTGATTTCTGTGCCTGGCTATTCCACGTTGTCACAAACCTTTGTTATTAAAAAAAAGGCTCACATCGAAGTGCAATGTTTCTGAACGAAGCCAAATAGATCAGTTCTAGATGGAAAAAAATAGATTGAATATCGTGAAGTTCTAAACGGCAATATCCGAAAATATTTTTTCTGACGCCCTCTAAAGTAATTACCTACGATGCAATATGCTCGGGATCCCCACACGCATACCGGGGAGAGCCCGTAGTTGGTTGGAGTGAATAAATGTAAGTCATGCGACTAGAAGTGGCGCTTTAACGAGATGGTGACTATAATCCACAGTCTTGTAGTTATTGCCACGTTGGGAAACACAAATACCTGACGTTTGTTTCGCTTTACTTAAATAGTTGGAATACATAGATTTTCGCCGAAACATTTCGTTTAGAAAATAGGCGTTTATAAGGAAGCCCTCAGAGGAGACGTTCCAGACGAACTAAGGTGCTAGAAAAGTAATTATCCTCAGCTCAATAAAAAGACATACAATAATCGATTTTGCAGTACGTACTATACCTGTATAGTTGATGATCCACAGCGCATTTTTTTAAATGTAAAAAAAACGCGTATTTTATGCTCTGAAACGATATCTGCTACAGCTTGTATATAATATGCGTAAACTGATAGTATATAGTAAATCTAATTTTGTTTGATGCAAATCTTGGGTTTTATATTTGTATATTTTGAGCTGTTAATACGATAGTCATACTATTTCTAAACTTAATTGTGAAGTATGAACGTATATAATATGGACAAATATTATTATTTTTTTCTTCACATTTGTGTTGTCAGTATACAGTTATGAGACTCGATTCCTCAGCGCAGTGTCATCAGCGCAGGCCGACGCCCTAGACATGCCGCTATTAATTAGACCTTCAGCAGAGCCCTTAGGTCGTGCGGTCGTCCGTGCATCCTTGAACCCTCGGGCCTCTGCGCGGAGGACGGCAGGCGTCCAGCCGAAATGACACTTACATCATTCGAGCGAGGCAAAATGCTAGTTAGGGATGCAACCGTTACCGACTCCCTAGCACCTTTTATGGTCGGTGGCGGCGCATCCGAAGCTGGTTATGCAGCCCACCTTGCGGAGGCCAGCAAGCTAAGAAAATACTCATCCATCGGGTATCCCCACGAATTCTGCCCTCTCGCGTTTGAGACCTTGTGTGCTCTTGGTGTTTGGTCCAGGCAGCTGATCCCTAAAGTTGGCACTTTGTTAAATCTGTCAACCGGTGATAGCAAGATTGTCGTCGTTTTTAAACAACGTCTGGATCATGACATACAACGTGAAAACGCGGCTCCCCCCGTTCGGGGCATACTTCTGAAATGGTCTCAGCCTAGCCTAAACGGAGCGGACACGTGATAGTAACAATACCATAATGTAATATACGGAAAGTAAATTATATATATATATATATATATATATATATATATATATATATATATATATATATATATATATATATCGTCAATAATAGAAGCGGCAGTGTTTCTATACAACGCGAGAGACAGAAGCTGTCTCAGATATTCTCCCTCCCACTGGTTCCCCGTCGCTGCCTCCATTCTTCTGGCCAGATCCCGAATGAATCTTGCTGCCCCACCGCTGATGGATCCTAGTGTTTTCATTACTACTGGTACTAAATGAAGAGTCTTCTCGAGATCTGAGTATTTGCGTCTCTTTTCATATTCGGCGTGCTCCGCTACCCATCCTGCGCTGACACAGCTATGACTGAGATACGAGGGGCCTACGGTGCAGGGCACGAGCATATCAGGCTAAGTACTTGCCGTGAGACCATATTGGTATAGTCACGCCATCAGGTTTCCCATCGTTCTGTGTCGTTTATAATGCTCTGTAAACGTGGTTCCCGTAGCACCATGTATAGCAAGGATAAGTGCCTTGACTACAAGACAAAATAGGTATCTTTTTCATTATCCAGTATTTTAGTTGACTTAAAAAAGCATATTGCAGTTTATTTAATAGTTACAGTAAAAGACAGTGGCGAGAACAATACTGTACGCCGAGGCGCCAGGAGCTCGGTAAACGCATAGACGTCAATAAATTACGCATGTAGCTCTGCGCGTGGCACCCCATCTACCTGCGGTGTGTGGTTTGACTTATATTGCTATCGTTTCAAGCTAATGCTATGACGCCTTTGCTAGGACGAGGGCTTCAAGCCCTCGTCCTTTCATAACCTGGAACTTTTTCTCTTTAGATATTGAAAAATTGGTTTGTATTGTGTACAGCAGATCAGAAGCTCTATTCCCTGTAATTCATGTGAGAAAATCGACAATAACCGCATCTCAGGACCTTTGCATGAAGTGAGATAATCTCTCTACTATATATTAACTCTCTATACTATTAACCTCGTGGTATATAGTCGAGTGTTCATATACGATGAAGCTAGAGAAGTCCAGCAAGCACAATGGCACAACAAATGTCGAAAACAAAGGCTACAAAGTTCAGACCCGGGGGAGGGGGCTTTGAAGTAGTTAGGACAAGTGATATGCTTACTTTGGCTGGTGGTAGATTTCGTCTACAAGTTCACTTCTCTGAACCTCAAGCTGACGTCAATCGGCATATATAGTTCTCCGCCCACATAGTGCTATCATCACATTTGGCAAATTAAATACTTTTAGCACTGCTAACTGGCAGGTCATACTGGACACACTGGACGACAGATAAAGCATATGTGTCTACCTTCGGCGCATCAAATTATCATACTTATCGGACCGGGCCCTTCTCTTAGAGCGACAACGTGACCGCTGACTTCGTTCTAGCCCCTCAGAAGACGGAGGCCATGTCTCTCACACGCGAACCTTGACGCGTAGGCTACTCCACGATCGGGCTCTGCTCCGACCTCCTGGACCCGCATCCTTATCCCTGACCTTGAACTGTCGATGACGCCCAACAAGGTGTGTTTGGATGGCGTTCGTTGGGACACGCACGTCAGCAATCGCCGCGTACATTGTGCCTTCATCGCATGGGTTATACTATCTTAACACCATCAAGATGGAGAAGATTAGCCTAAAGGGACTGCATCGAAGAAGTCTTGAACACACGCGGTCGGCACACAGTTAAGACGAGGGAGCGAGGGATACGTCAGCTTTGTTAACTCTCCTCTCATGATCTCAAGAGATGGGAGTTAACAAAGTCTAAAAAGAAATAACGTAGAATTGTGTTAGTATTTGTCTAACACAAACCATTAGAGGAGATCAACAGCACTGAGGTATTTAGTGCGTAAAAGTCCTGGACTAGGTATTCGATCAAAGACAATTAGTCAAGTCAAGTCAAAAGCACCTTTATTCAAGGGTCATATATGCCTAAGTATACATTGTTTTTAACAAAATATTTAACCTCTGAATATAATTAGAACATACATCAGGTCTGTCTACTTCGCAGACTTCGTGGAACTCTCCACGAGAATGTGTTGTTTATCTTCACTGAGCGCGCAACTTCCAGTGATCTAACATTCACACCACTTC
Organism: Dermanyssus gallinae; assembly: GCA_003439945.1. Classification (NCBI taxonomy): domain Eukaryota; kingdom Metazoa; phylum Arthropoda; class Arachnida; order Mesostigmata; family Dermanyssidae; genus Dermanyssus; species Dermanyssus gallinae. Next base: position 15,200 of record QVRM01005214.1, read on the forward strand.
GCAGTCCATTATTTATATGTTTAAACATGGTCTGGTCAGTCCCGAGACAACACAATTTTTTTTTACAGCGATAGATCACCTCGTGCGTGTAATGTACGTATTGGCACAAGAGATACGCTTTCACGAGGAATATTACATCTTTTCGATATCCGTCTGATAAATTTGGCCTGTACCCTCTCAATAGCATTTATATATTTTGCCAAATAAGGAGCCCAAACCTGGCTGCAGTAGAGGAATTTGGGTAATACTAGACTTCTGTACAAAATCACATAGAAATCGGGATTTTTTAAAATGAAGCATCTAAATATGGTATTACATAGTTGTGAAGCAGAAGCAACGGTGGCAGTAATATGTTGAGAGAAGTCTAATTTGGGGGTTACAATCACACCAAGATCACGAAAAGATTTAACTACTGGTATTGCATCGTTAGCGAGTGTATACGGTGGCGAACTGCCATCTGACGACACCACGGCACATTTAGGCACAGATATTTGCATCCTATTCTCACAACACCAGTTTTCAATGTTATTATGTGTTCAATTGAGCATCATGCTGCGAGAACGCTTACCACTCAACATGAAGTGAAAAATAGCGTAAGTGGTCTACTGATTCATTTGGGCCAGAGGCCGCACTCATGTCACATGTTGCATATGCGAATGTTCTTCGTAAAGATTCTCGGTTGCCCAAATGTTTTGTTTATTCAAACTTTGATTCAGGTAGAAATGGGCTTTGTCGGATGAAATTATTTTCATTACATAATCGGCATCACGCTGCATCATTTCGAAAGCCCAATTGGCGAAGTTTAACGGTTCCTGACGGTTCGTAAACTTGAGCTCTTGTATTAGCGGAATCTTTAATGTATACGGTGCTAGGTTCTACCTCAAATTACATCAGAGATAAGCGAAATACCCAGCACGCTGGACACTGTTCCAAACATCGGCCACAGCGGCGATATTTTCAGCCGAATAAAACGTTTGCACACATGTACGAATGGTGTTTTCACACGGCAGGTTTTGTGAGTGTCCCCTTTCACTAGATAAATGTTCACAATCTCTTACGTTCTTCCATCGAGTAACTCGACATCCTGGATTTGGTTGCCCTATTCTGGAAAGAGCAGAGCTAAGCGCGAAAATTTTTGAAGATAAGAGCTGATTATATATATATATATATATATATATACAGGGTGTTACGTAAAAAGTTGTACTTCTTTCGAGGTTTGATAGAGCTCGGCAAGAAAATAATTTTTCCCAATGGGCGGAAGCCAAGAAAACGTTTTGTTTAGGAGTGAGGATGAAATTTAGAAAAGTCGTTATTCTGCCTTATTTTCTCCTCCATAGTTGTACAAAATCTACGTTTGCGGGAGAACCAGTCAACGCATGAAGCAACCGATCATACCAGTGTGTTCGGCGGAAAATGTTGCATAACCTAAATGACACCTAACGCAAGCTAACAAAAAGCAAATAGGTGGAATAAAAAAAATCATAAAAAGTCGATTTGTTGTTATAACTTACGTTGAAGCTTTCACGTGCAAAATCTAAAAAAATTGCCATTGCGCACAAATGACGAACACTCTCTGACGATAGCAAATTTAATGCCCGTCATTTTCGTACCAAAGTGATGGTGCTGCGTTACGTAGTTGCTGAGAAACTAGGCTTTTTCGACAGCCATATCAAAAGCAAAGGCATGCATACTTCCTAGCATCTTGACCTGCTTTACCACAGAAACCACTTGCGCACGTCCAGAAACACACCAGCATTTATTTATAATAAGAAGTGCTCGAAGTTCCGTCCGCCTACCACTGAACACGTTCTGTAGCGATTGCACAGGCTCTCTTGCACTCGTGTAAATATGTTAGGCATTGCCCTAACGGCGTCAGCAGCGTTGAATATACGGTCAACCAGATCTTCACGCGATTCAACGGGGGTTTCGTAGACAACACTCTTTAGGTAGCCCCACAAAAAAAAGTCGAGGCTTGTTAAATCGGGGGAGCGAGGTGGCCAAGCTATAGACCCGCCTCGGCCGATCCACCGATTCTTGAATGCTTCGTTTAGGTATTCTCGAACCGTAGCAGAGTTGTGTGGCGGCATTTTCAGACGAAAGCTTTCCAGGATGCCTTCTAACAACTAGGTAACGTATGAAATGACACATCTCGAGAACCTGACACTTCGTTTTATAGCTTTTGGCGTTGGCGGTTTTTCTTATGGTGTTTTGGCGTCTCGAATGACGAATTCCGAATCAAAGCCCGCGCAAATTTCCGATAGAAGCTTGTGCGAACGGCGAATAATTTCGAAACAAAGCCGGCTGCTCAGCGTAAACAAATGCTGGTGTGTTTGTTTCCGCCAGATTAGATGCAGCTGCGTATCGCGCGTTTTTGATTCATACGTTACCCAGTTGTTAGAAGGCATCCTGGAAAGCTTTCGTCTGAAAATGCCGCCACACAACTCTGCTACGGTTCGAGAATACCTAAACGAAGCATTCAAGAATCGGTGGATCGGCCGAGGCGGGTCTATAGCTTGGCCACCTCGCTCCCCCGATTTAACAAGCCTCGACTTTTTTTTGTGGGGCTACCTAAAGAGTGTTGTCTACGAAACCCCCGTTGAATCGCGTGAAGATCTGGTTGACCGTATATTCAACGCTGCTGACGCCGTTAGGGCAATGCCTAACATATTTACACGAGTGCAAGAGAGCCTGTGCAATCGCTACAGAACGTGTTCAGTGGTAGGCGGACGGAACTTCGAGCACTTCTTATAATAAATAAATGCTGGTGTGTTTCTGGACGTGCGCAAGTGGTTTCTGTGGTAAAGCAGGTCAAGATGCTAGGAAGTATGCATGCCTTTGCTTTTGATATGGCTGTCGAAAAAGCCTAGTTTCTCAGCAACTACGTAACGCAGCACCATCACTTTGGTACGAAAATGACGGGCATTAAATTTGCTATCGCCAGAGAGTGTTCGTCATTTGTGCGCAATGGCAATTTTTTTAGATTTTGCACGTGAAAGCTTCAACGTAAGTTATAACAACAAATCGACTTTTTATGATTTTTTTTATTCCACCTATTTGCTTTTTGCTAGCTTGCGTTAGGTGTCATTTAGGTTATGCAAAATTTTCCGCTGAACACACTGGTATGATCGGTTGCTTCATGCGTTGACTGGTTCTCCCGCAAACGTAGATTTTGTACAACTATGTAGGAGAAAATAAGGCAGAATAACGACTTTTCTAAATTTCATCCTCACTCCTAAACAAAACGTTTTCTTGGCTTCCACCCATTGGGAAAAATTATTTTCTTGCCGAGCTCTATCAAACCTCGAAAGAAGTACAACTTTTTACGTAACACCCTGTATACAGGTAGTTCAACAAATTCTTAAAATGAAACCCAAGAATTTTCCAAATCTTGTTTTTAATGTTTTCTTATTCGATATATTCCCCGAGAAGCTCAATACACTTTTCCCACCGAGATTTCAGAGCATTTATACCTCTTAAGTAGAATTCCGCGTCTTTAGACTGAAGATAGGCATTGGCAGCAGCCTTAACCTCTTCATTGCTGGAAAAACGCTTTCTACCGAGACTATTCTTCAAATGTCCAAAAAGAAAATTAGCAGAGGGGGGCCGGTCTGGAGAATAGGAAGGTTGTTCAGTAAGTTCGAACCACAGTTGGGCCAGTTTTGCCGATGCTTGCCGCGACTTGTGTGCAGGAGCATTGTTCTGGTGAAACAGGACAACCTTCTTCTGCTAAGCGGGCCGTTTCACAATGAGTTCTTGCTTTAGGCAGTCCAACAGTCTTGCATAATATTCTCCCGTGACCGTTTTACCGCTCTCAAGGTAGTCAACCAGAATTATTCCATGTTGGTCCCAAAAAACCTTAGCCATCATCTTTTCGGTTGATGCCGTTGTCCGCACCCTCTTCGGAGGTCCTTCACCAGGTGCACACCATTGGCGAGATATTTCTTGGGTCTCGGGAGTGTAGTGATGGACCCAGCTTTCATCGACGGTCACGAATCTGTGCCAAAAATCCGACGAATTTCTCGACATCTTGGCCAAATTTCGCTGTGAAGCGGAAACACGCGCGTTTTTTAGCCTTGGTTGAGCAAATCATCATTTATTTATTGCACCATATGTATGGTATGTATATATATAGATCATTGTAATAAAACACATGTTTATAGATAAGTAATAAAATATCATCGAGCTAACTGCGTAAGAGAAATAGCTCTCTGACAGGTATCGAGATGGTAGATAGGGCACGGCTGGTTACATAAACGGCACACACAGCCGACATCAGGATCGTGGAAACCTCTTCGATGGCAGAGTTTATGGTGAAATTCGTGAAGTGAATAGCGGGTCACGAGATGTCGGTTGGTCTCTGCCAGTTCTGTGTAACCATTGCTGGCGAATTAAAGAAGCTTCCGGGAACTGCTCGAACTTTCTTCATAAAGTTTTCTCTAAACTGAATAAGAGCAGCGGTTTCTGAGAGACGGAATCTAGTTACTAGATCTTCTACAAGTGGTTAAGTAGAAGTCATAAGGTAAACTAGACGGTTTTTCGCATTTCGTGGCAACCCAATGGCTAGCTTGAAAAACGTAGGCTTAACCTTATCTAGTTTTTCTAGCTGTGATAGGCTGAGGTGTTCCCATATGACCTGGATGCCGTAGGCCACCACCGAAGCAACTTTCAGGTCAAAAAGTGCTTTGAGTGTGGTCAGGGATAATTGTTGGGGCTTTTCGATTGTAGACATCTCGACTAGACTTTTTCTGGTTCGTTCGGCGATGTGTTGTCCAAAGGTTGTGCCCTTCATCGAAAAGTTAACCCCAAGGTAACAGAAGGTATTAACGAACTCGACTGCACCAGTACTGAGTTTCAAGCGATCGGACCGAGCAAGCGGTCCCCCAGGTCTAAATTTGATAGCTTTTGTTTTTTCGGCGTTAATCTTAAGGCCGTTGTTCTCGCAGTACCCCTCCAGGGTGCGTATGCCTCGCTGCAACTCCAACTTGTCACGACTGTACATGACGATATTGTCAGCATATAGTATGATACCGACCGTATCGTGTTCTTTGTGAATTATTGGCGGCAGATCGCTGAGAAGGGTAGAAAAAAGCAGTGGGCTAAGATTATCACCTTGAGCATAACCTGTGGTCTGGATAACGGGCTCATGCTCACAGATCGAATCGTCAAGGATTATCGGATTTGCTTGAAGAATGCTGGCGATTAGGGTTAGTGTCTTGGGGCCAACACCTGCATTGGCAAGCTTCTGAAGTACAACATTTCGCGGAGCAGTGTCAAAAGCGGCCTTCAGATCGACAAATAAGGCATATAGAAACCTTCCCCTTGACTTATGAAGTTCCAGGCTTCTTTTCACTTCGGATAATAATTTCGTGCATGCTGTTATGACCGACTTTCCCTGACGGAATCCATGCTGTTTTTGTGGTATTGTGTTACGGTGATGAAAGAATATAGAAAGGCGTTTTGTGAGCACCGATGCCAAAAATCTTATAAATACAACTCTTCTTGGTAATGCCCCTTCAGAATCGGACATCAGTAGGATCACCCTTTCCTTTTGGGATGACCCTAAGGATGCACTCCCTCCATGCTTCCGGGACATAGCCCTCATCTAAACATCTATTGAAAATTGCAAGGAGAATAGGCCAAATATAAGGAGTGTCCTTAAGGTGTTCGTTTCGGACAAGGTCGAAACCGAAAGCTTTATTCCTTTTAGCTTGGCCAATAGCCTCTAGAACCTCGCTGTAGCTTACGGGTGCTTCTAGAGAAGCTACTAGAGCCTTCTCAAATTCCTCGTCAGGTTCTGCTGCAACTGGGATTTCCCGGGGCACTGTATTGGTAGAGGCAAACATGCCCTCGAAATGTTCACGAAGCACATCTCCAGGAATTGTGCAACTGCGGCACACTCGCACTGTCTGAGCGGCGAGGTAGAGTCGTTCCTGTGCTTCCATCACTAACCGTTGTTCCTGTATTATGAAGAAATCTTCCTTTTTTGTTGACGTAAGGGACCGATATTTTTTGCGCAAGTCTAAGTAAGCGTTCCGAGTTGACCGATCTGTCCTCGATGCTGATAGCAGACTTAGCAAATGCTGGTGAAGTTCATAACATTCCCGATCAAACCATGCGGCCGATTTCCGTTTGAAATTCTGCGATTTGCTGGCTGACTCCACCACTACCGTTGAAAAAAAGTCAACGACATAAGATAGCGGCTTGGACTCAATGGATTGAGGATCCCACTTCGCGAGGCTCTCTAGGAGCAACTTAAGATTGATTTTCTTAGAGACACCTTGCTTGCTAAAAGTTGTAGCTGGCGTAGTCAACGAAACATCAATAGAGACGGGCACGTGTTTCTTTAGACCTGTAACCGTCAGATATTCATACCCTTTGAACACCGCATTATCTTTCGAAAATGAAGTCGCAAATATGTCAGTTGTCGACGTCCCGGGACGAGCTTGCGAGCTGTTGGGTGTTGGTCCACGCGAGTCCACAAAGAAGGTGGGTTTTGTGGGTCACTACATATCCAGCGACCGTACTGATGAAGAACATCGATGAGTGCAGATGTTCTCGGAGACGATACATCAAGGCGGCAATTGAGGTCGGCAGCAAGTATGACTGGTTGATTAATTGGCACTCTTGAGAACGTAGAACAAATTTTCTCTACAAGGTCTTCGGTCGAGTCTGCGGTACTGCTTCTACTGTTAGCAAATGCGGCACCCATTTTGCTCTGAGCTTTTTCATCTTCAAGTTCTCGTGCAGGATGAAATGCACAGTACCCAAACTGATCCCCAAGGCCTCCGCTATCTCCCTAATTGCCACTTGCTTATCTGCGGCAACGATTTTCTGCACTTTTTCCACGTTTTCCTCTTCAGTTGCCGTTTTTTGGGCGTCCTAAACGTAGTTCATCCTCGGTGCTCCTGCCACCTCCTTTTAACTCCTTAATCCAGTTGGGAACAGTGGCCAAACATGGCGCAGCGTCACCGTAAACCTCGTCTAATTCAGTTTTCGCTTGGGTCGCATTCCAACCTTTGCATTAAAATTGCTTGATAACCACTCGAAACTATTTTTTCTCAATTTTTCAAAATCACGCCGATACGTTGCACGGAAAGCGATTAAACGAAATCGCAACGGCCAATCACTATAATATTTTGACTGCTAGCAGTCGAAAAGTTGCCGTTTCCAATAGCGGCGAAAGCGCGCCAAAATTCGAATTCTGAAAAGCTCATTTTAAGAACCTGTTGAACTACCTGAACTATATATATATATATATATATATATATATATATAACCAGTAATTACACAAACATACAGACATAAATAACATATTATTTAGCCTTACATCCATTGTTTGGTCTATGAAGTTTATTTGTCACATAACAAAGATTCATGCCTCAATGAAAACTAGTTTACATTACGATGTTTTTCATTTGTATTGCAGCATTTATTTGCTTATCCATTGCCCGTTCTCCACTTTCTCCTCTTTCGCCTTCGCTCACCCCACTCAATTAGTTCTATATTTGTTGTTTGTTATACATCGTGCTTTCTTTACTTAGCCTGTTCGGCATATATACCGCGTACATATTTCGTTTTGTATACGTATCATGTTTATGTGCTGTTCTTGTTTTTGATCTGCTTGTTGACTTATCGGTTGTTGTCGCTGTCATTGTTGCTATTGTTATTAGTATCACTGTTGTTCTTACTGTTGATGTTGGTGTTTAGATGTCTGTTTATATGTCTTACTACGACTATTTTTCGATCGCCCGCGAACACTGTCTCTGTTTGTTACTGGCGATACTCGTTTCTTCTCGGGCTTCTTCTGTAGAATAATAGTAACTAGTTCTTCGCAATATATATATCGCAATGCACTTTCGTTATGCATGATGTGTGTACCTTTGCTCAACATGTCCCATATCCCCCACAGTCTGCAGGAAGGTCGGTTGCTCTCTTCTAGTCCACATTTACAAAGCAATTATGTCGACCTCTAGCAGCAGTCCACGTATCGATAGAGCCAGCCGGATGACTATTATAAAGGCTGTTGCTCCCGCATAAAGCCTGTACAGTGTCCTAGTCGCATCTGATCTTGGTTTTTGTCTCATCGTTGACATCATGACAGAAGCAGAATTCGCGCAAGGACCGCTAACACGGTACCTAGTCGGGAGGGCAAGCGAGCCAAACCAACTCGAGACATCATCATCATAACAATGTGTCGACGATGCTCTCCCCGCTCTTGCTGCCGCTGGAACGGTGCAATTTCAAGAGATAGAAAAGCAGCATCCAGAGCCCGGACTTGTTCTGTTTATGGCGGGCCGAGCCGGTCAGAATAAACTTCAGTCTCGTTCAAGTCGGAAGAGAATCGGGGCGGGCCTCATTCGTACTTCACCTGGCTGCCCGGCAGCTGACGGTAGTTGAAGTTCGAACCTCGGAAACAACTCGCAATACCGCTCTACCGACCGATCCGTTGTTGTTGCTGCTGCTGCTGCTGCTGATTATGCTGTGGCTACTGTTGTTGGGATCACAACTGCTAGATATCTTTCTTATCCCACTAGGTGCCCGTAGCAATATGTGACAGCTTCATTCGCGTCGCGTCGTTCTATACAAACCGGTGTCGCAATTATATATGTTTATATATATATATGTATATACACAGCATTCGAAATAATTACCTCGACTAGTGAGCGGCTCTCCAATAAAGCGATATTGGTCACCACCGAAGGAGACCGAGAGACAGACCAAGGTATATATATATATATATATATATATATATAAACAAGTATGTAAAGGGAGGGAGAGGAGCAGTGTAATTTTACGTCATGCGTCGTGTGAGGTGCAGTTTTTGTTGCTCTACAACTACTGGTACTGTTGCTGCTGGACGATGAGAGGATTATCAGCGTGGTGGGAGGGTGGCCGCCGGAAATGACTGGAGTCTGAAGTCATGACTGTGTCTCCCACTCTACGTCTGCGTGAATCTTCGTCTCCACGGTTCGCCTCGGTTTGCTAGTGGCTTACAGCAGCAACGCTAGAAGGCGGTGTTCTGTACCCCTCCTCCATCCCGCTCTCGATCTTTCTGTTCTATGCAGGCATTTGACTCGTCGTTGTAGTATATGTCTTGGCGGACCGTATACGACACGGCCAAGCGTTCGCATTCGCAAGTGCCCAGCACAGTTTTTCCAGCCCAACTAAACGAGCCAGCGAACACACGATGCGCCGCTGATGATATGGACTAGATCCACTGGCTCTATCCACAAGCACACGTTATATATATATATATATATATATATATATATATATATATATATATATATATATACATATTACTTAACAACCAAATCACAAATGATCTCCTTAGTTAGCTCATTGCTCGAACTAATTCGTGTAACAAACTCAATATCTACTACGGCGTGTTGTTCAATTGGTATTCGGAATCATCGCCGCCTCTGCGTGCAATACTTGTTACAACAACTGTTAACTCCCTATATATATGTACATACAACAACCATCAGCAGCACTCAGTGCACGAAAGCGCATCAACGATTACGATGGGCAGCAAGCAGGGGGCTTTGAGGCTTGATTAAACACTCCATTAAAGTCAGTACTCAGGGGTTTCGGCTGTTGTTGTTGTGCTGCTTGTAGTTCTGTGTGCTTTCTAGGCTCGTTAATGCACGGTCATGTGTGCGTATATATCTACTGCTAGCGTGTAAGCGTGTCTGTGTGTGTTTGTCTATATATGTCTGTATATGTACCGGATTGATATGCGACGTTTAGAGTTTGCTTTGGACTAGTTTGACCTGCGGCAACTGGGTGGTGTAGACTCTCTGCAGACACGGGTCAAACTCTTCCCGCAAGCTCGCCCGTCTGTGCTGTCTTTGCTAACAGAACATTACTACTACTAACTACTACCAGGCAACGTTAAAGCAATCATATTTGTGTTCTCTACCCTGTGAGGCAAGAGCCAGGCGATGAACGTACACAGAGCTAGCCAGTAACTAGATCAGCTTGCCCACATCTTTCACCCATTTTTTCAACAAACCTACCTAATTCTACCTCTTCGAGCCTATTTTCCCGTCTCTCCAACCTAACATCAACCAGCAAGCTCATGCGTAATGTCCTGCCACACTTACTCACTTAGTCAGTAACAGTTTGTCAACAAAAAATAAAACGGCAATGAGAATAATGATGATGACGATGAGGGTGCTCGTTGAACCATGCGGTTGAATAGAACATCTACGATATGTGTGACCCTTTACTAGACATAAAAACGTCAAGCAATAGATGCGACGCTTTGTCGCGCTCAGGGCGTCTCAAGAGTGAGTAGACCCCTCATGCTACTGAACGATAGCCGTTAGTTTGTGATGAGTGGGCGATGGTAGGGCGTAGGACTTGCTTAGGCCCTAAGACCACATAATTTACGTTGGGCCGTACCTCAATTTGTATGATGTTAAGGCAGGGCACAACACAATACGAAGCTTAAAGCTGTGAAGGAAGGCATAACTTGGTTTACACTTATAGTTACAAAAATCCAAACTTAGACAAAAATAGATGCTCTCAGTGTTTTTGTTAATCATAGAGTGATATGCAATTCCAGGTTCACTAGGCTGTATATATATATATATATATATATATATATTTATGTGCAAACATGCATGTTCGAAATGAAAAGAAATGGCTAGAAAACTTGATCAGATATCACGTTATGAAAACATGGCCAGGATCCTATACCAATTGGGTATATATACTGGTAAACCAACTAAGTCAGCACTATTGGTAAGACCGATCATCAGTAATCAACTGTGAAAGAAATCGTATAATTTTCCATAACATGTTCGATATATCAGACGTCTCATCTTAAAATGGTATTCCAAATATTTATGTACGAAAATTATGATAAATGATTCAGTGTCAAGCACATGCCATATGGTAATAGAAATAAAATAGTTGTATTTCCTATATATATATACATATATTATACACGATTTAAATATCCACTATACTCGGGATAAGCCTGAGCAATCAAACAAACGAAACGATATGCGGAAGCGAACAAATCTGCAGCGCACATATTCGACGGGAAAATTGGATTAAAAACCGCTACCCCGGCAGCACTAACGTTCGAGACATAAGTAGAAGTCCACTGTGAAGCCTTGCGCGTTGCCTTGCATTCATGTTTGCTTCGCTAGACCATCCACATTTCGGCCGATTAATATGAACCAACATAAACAACCTCCTTAAAAAAGTTTGTAATTCTAAATTATGAACCAACGTCGTACGGTAACGCACACACGCACACACAGAAACACGGACCACGTAGTAGAAAAAATAATAAGCCTTAACGCTGAGTGCAGAAAGAAACACATGTTACTGCCTGCCTATATGTATGTATGTATATGTGTATGTGTATGTTTTTCAAATCGTTGAAAACCCTCAAGTAACTCACAAACGGATGTGGAGAAAAGGAAACGAAACGTGACGACAAAAATCAGGGCTTCATTCATCTTAAACTCTGGCTGGCATGTTAACTGGACGGCGGCGCAGCAACGGAAAACGGATGGGCAACACTGTTTTCGGCTATTGCTGAGTCTGCTGCGATGGGGACTAATTTCGTGTTTTGTGCTTATATAACTGTTTCCGTTGTTGTGTTGTTGTTGTTGTTGCTCTGTTGGTGTCCTTTTTGTTGAAACTGTTCTTTGTTTCAACTAGTCAAACGTAATAGATACACACATACAATCGATAGGTACACGCATACAATCAAAGGGCCATCGTAAACCGTTTATAATGCATCTAACCGAAAATCAACCTGGTTGCTAAGCTGCCCAGTGTCTCATGATGAGCATGCCGACGGAGTTGGTTATTTTAGACGCAATTTATTTACAATTTAAAAAATAAATTAGTTATATATATATATATATATATATATATATATATATATATATATATAATATATATATATATATATATGTGTGTGTGTTTGTGTGTTTGTGAGTGAGAAACGTGCAACGTATGTGCTGCCGGCAAGTGCAGCAGACCCATGTACACAAACAATATTTTGGCAAAATAAACTGGTACTAGCGTTAATGGTAAAAGCAGTATAGACAGTAATAATAATAATGGCACTTTATGAGATCGCTTTGCACACTTCAGAGTTGTTTCATGGACCATACTAAAGGATTACAGTACCCATACGTACCTACGAGCATGTGTCTCGACTGCAACGCTCGCCAACGTCGCCCATTCCACAAAAGCCGAGTTACCTATACGCCTAGACTAGCTAAATATAAGGTTTTCAAAAATCAATAATTTTAATATGATTTCTAACCACGTTTACTTAATTTCTAACCGTAGTGCATTAGTACTACATGGTACTTCTCATGGTCCTCACAGACTTGTACTAAAGTTGTTCATACTCCCCAATTATCATAACGTTGGCGATACCAATATATATATATATATATATATATATCTAAAGGCAGAACCAGCAGCGACTTAGAAGACCTGCAAATAAAACCAATAGGGTATAGTTGTGCTTCCAAACACAGCACAAATGTATAGACAACCACGACAGTTACTGCTGCCAAACCGCGTTTGTACCTCGATGGAGCCATACATAGAGGGTATAAACAGGTCATATCCGGCTATTAAACGGCATGTTCATCTTATAGGCTTTCGTTTGACGAAAACCGCATAGCTTTACTTGTTTATGTATTAACGATAATCTATCATTCGTGGGATGCAGTTTTAGCAAATAAATCATTGATTGGGGATGATGCACTTGAAGAACATAAACTACCACACGGCCGTATCGATCGCAATTACCGGTTAGGTCTCATCACCTTTCCATATGGAAGCATTAACCAATGTGCTGGCTTCTCTTATCGTGTTAAAGTTTTCAAAATAAGAGTTGGTTACTCTCCTTGTACTCGGCAGCCCTCCATAGGTCTCCGCAATTCTCTCTACCTGTATACCCGACAGATAACTCAATGGCTCCAGGATAATTGTCTAGTCCATGAATGGGATTTCACCGCCTATTTCCTGTTGGGTGTGCGAGGCTTAGTCAAAATCACCTATATATATATATATATATATATATATATATATATATATATATATATATATATATATGCCCGTAGCTTGCTGCGCATTTACCCATGCCTAGCTGCGATAGCGTGCTATCATCAGCTATAAACTACAGTTATCTGCTTGCCATTGCTAGGTGTACATCTGTGTACGTGTGCACAGATATAGTCTACACCGTTTTGTCTCTAAAATGATATACTTGCTCAGGGTTGATATCCTCGTAACACATTCCATTTCCGACTACGGATGCGTGTCTCAACGAGTTCGACTTCCCGCGCCTTCCGCTTTGCTGTTCGCATGATAAAGCATGTGCTAGTAGTTTCCTATTCACACGATATTGTCTGTCTCTTTTAGCGTGTTGTTTTTGTTGTCGTCGTCTACTGTTTTCTCTGACGATTGTTGTTGTTGTTGCAGTTTCCTATGTGTTGCGTTGTCGTTGTTGTCGTTGTTGCAGTTCCATATGTGTTGCGTTGTCGTTGTTGTTGTTGTTGATGCAGCTCCCACTACATTGTTTCTTGATCTCCGTTTTTGGCTCTGTGTTATTGTTGTTTGTATTTTGACATTAATTTTACCCTAGTTTAGGCAGTCATATAAATACTGTTCATTGACGTTACTAACTATCCGTTGGGCTTTAGCGGCCATTCGAAACTAGATGCAGGCAATAATGGCTGCTGCTGCCGCTGTTCCATTCACGATTTAGGATTGCTGTGCTTCGCCTAGCAGAGAGACAGAGAGAGAGAGGCTCTTTTCTTTTAAGAACACGAATGCGAAAAATCGACCAGCCGATGAGCCGATTGCATTTTGTCAGCAGAACCAACCAGCCTGATCTGAGACAGCGGCACAGCGGTCAATCTGACTAGTCTGTCTAGTAGGTCCAACTGGGTGTCTGCTAGCCGCTTCCGTTGCTGCTGCTGCCATGGAATGATCATGTGTAGGTGTGTCGATTAGAACAACACTGATACTCGTTGCGACCAGTGACGACGGCGGCGATGAACATGATGGGCATGATGATGATAATAAAAAAATAATAATAATAATAATAATAATAATAATAACGATGCTGATGATGATGGTATAATGACAAACATGACGACGTGGAACAAGCAGTGAGGGGTTGACGATGGTGGCTGTGACGAAACATGCTGCTAGCCATGATCACACTGACATTGATGTACATTTTCTGTCGACCTCTTAATCTCTCTCTCTTTCTCCCTCGTCTCCCTTTCGATCTCCGCAGCAGGAATCGGCAGGCGATTATTTCTTCAGTCTCTGCAGCCTGAAACGATATGCAGGCTGCAAGACACGCGCACTCCACTATCACTACTGCATCATTACTAGTACTTACGACATTTACGACGATTACTGCATCTGCTACTACTGTTGCTCGTGTTACTACGATTACTCGCCACTACGGCTAGGTTTCTAACGATTTCTAATATCGTTGGTGTCCGACAGTGATTCAGCCAGCGATTCAGTCAGTCAGTCAACCGACCGGCAGGCAGATAAGCATCCAGCCTGCCAATACAAAGGCAGCCGACTTGAACGCGTAGAACACAAGGTGCAGTCCTGTGTTTCTTCTACATGGTAAATGTCGGCTTGCTCGACTACCGCACCTCGTACCACTGACACCGCACCCCTGCTGGTGGGGCTTGCTGTGGAAAGCCTTGCGTTGCTCTGTCTCTTCTTCGTTATCATCATCTTCTTGAGCCTTTTACAAAGTTACTACACGAGGCGGTCGCCCTGCAGTGATGGCAGGTTGTTGAGACTATGATGTGAAGACACCTGACGGAGGAAAATAAATACTATCTAAGTAAAAATCATATATATATATATACAATCATTCTTGTATAAACATTATATTAAAAAGAAAAAAAAATCTTAAAAATATATATTCTTAAAATCTTCATGTGTGGCAAAATGTACATTTATAATGTAAGGACACACACACATGTATATATATATATATGCATATATCATAATCGCTCTTTTATTTTTATGTATGAGAGTTATTCGCTTTTTTTCGTCACTTACCCTGTTTTCGGGGTTTCCTTGCTGGCCCGGCCCAGCAGTTCGTTCAGTGCCATGCAAAATTAACTGACTGAATTCCACCTCAAGCGTTTCACGAGCTGCCGTGTTCTGTGACGGAATCTGCAGAAGAATCGCCAGCGAATTGGCATCGAATGCCTATCGGGCGACAGACGCAAATATGTACACAACACAAAAATATTGAGCTTAGATTATCTGGCCGCATTTGGCCGTTTTCTGAACGAGGCCTTGATCACTGTCCTTCTCCTACCTAAATTGATTCTAACTACTTGTGTGTTAGTGTAGCATTATAAGGGCAGTGCATAAAACAGTTTAGCTTGCAAGCTAAACGAAGGTCTCTTAAAACGAACTCCTTTTTTAGTAGCGACAATATATAATATCGAACCTCATCGAGGGCGATTAGAGCTCCATGCACTCCACTCTCAAGGTGGATATTCCCGGCGAACTCTCTGAGACCAATCTGACCGAGCCAGCGCATCACTCGTTCATTTGACCAAACAAGAACGTCGTATGAAGACTCGTGTTCCGCAAGACGTCGCCTGGACATGGAAACAAAAAACATTTACTTAGCAACACGGGATCTTCCGAAAAGTACTCATCACAGGAGGTAGAGCTTTCTATGTTGAAGTAGCATTGTAGATATAAGTAGCATCCATATTAAACAAATTATTACCTTATATATATATATATTGCCACCACACACATACTCCAGTAGAATTTCAGAGAACTGTGCGTCGTATACGTATATATATATATATATATATATATATATATATATATATATATATATATATATATATATATATATATATGCGGAACAGCTATTGTCAGTAATAGCACAGAGAGATAGCTTAGGATATCAGGCGATAGTACGGCTAACGCTAGCACTGTGGTCAACCTTACCGTTCTTCGAGTTGTGCGCGATCAAAGTTGAGCCTTTTGAGGCACTGAAACCCGCAAGTGAGTGAGATACGGTGAAGGTTGTCCACCATCTTCAGATGGACCCGTAAATCCTTTTTAGTGAGATGCTCCAGCATACGAGCGTCGACAAGACACTCCATGAAGGCCGACCGATACTGAGCAAGTCCGAGTGAGGGCAACCACTCGTTGCCGAGCCACTCATGGTTCATTTCCCCAAACGCGAGACCACCGTTGCCTCCTACGCCAAGTCCCATCAACAGTGGTTTGGCGGGACCGACTCCATGTACGGGGCCGCCGCTTTGCCCCGCCGGCGCCGTCAACGCCACCATTTCCTGCAGCCATACACATAACGCCACATAGTCGGTCATCGTCCGTGAAACCGATATATCGAGGCTATAGCGGTCTGACAACAGTTGCTCTAAAAATGTGACTGACGCACCAATTGCCTTTCTTGCTCACCTTTTAGCAAGTCAAAACATTAGTTCCTTGACACTGGTTCAGCGGCCTAACTGAACGACATTGTAACATCGTTCACCATGTTTTGTTACTTCCGATCGAATGGTCTAAGCAGGGCAGGCACCTCTTAGTGACTTGCACGTCACACGCACACAGCACATCAAACCTTTTCTTCTGGTGCATGGCCAAAGGAATACATCGTAATCGTCTAGTGTTACTATGGCATGCACCTTAGAATGTATCTCAACACCGATGTTAAGTTTACTGCATGCCCCTTCCTTTCAGCAATAGGTACACAAATGTATTCGATTATTATACAGAGACACACAAAAGTAAAAGAGGAATCGAACACGATGAAGAAGAGGGGCCAAGGCCAAGGGATGCCCGTTGTTGATGCAAAAGCGTACCTGTATGGCAAGTCTCAATTTCAGTCGATGTAGCGGGTTGCTGATACCAATCTCTCGCTGAATCTCCGTATCCGAGAGCGCCGACATGATGGCGCCTGATTTGACGTTAGCCCGACAAGCCGCGACATACCAGGGTGGCATGCCAACCCACAACTCGAGCCAGGCCACTATCGTCGGCCCGTTCCACAGGGCAAACGGTGTTCCGGCCTAGTGTCATGGCGCAAGAGGCGACCCGATGAGATATACAAACAGACAAATAGACATTATTCGAACGAGAACACGCTATGTACTCAGCTTCCAACCCAATCAATGTGTATAACTTTCCAGATTGTACCTTTATTTACTTAAATCATTTTTAGGATAACTGGTATACACGAGAAACATGCACTCGGCATCCACGTG
This sequence comes from Dermanyssus gallinae, assembly GCA_003439945.1. Lineage (NCBI taxonomy): Eukaryota > Metazoa > Arthropoda > Arachnida > Mesostigmata > Dermanyssidae > Dermanyssus > Dermanyssus gallinae. Next base: position 32,488 of record QVRM01005214.1, read on the forward strand.
TTATGCCTCATGCCGGGATCGAACCCGTGACGTACGACACCGGAGACGCAGGTCAATTTGTCGTAAAATGACCTGCGTCTCAGCTCTCATGAACCGTCGTGTCGTTAGAAGAGAAGCGTTTCATGACGACGACAGGGCAGGTAAAGAAGACATGAGACATTATGGCACAAGTCATTATTACATTGCTACGCCGATTACGCTACAATAGTCATTTTACGCTTAATCAAATACTTATTTCACTGTGCGGTACATTTTTGGCTTAATCCTAAACGCGTTAAGGTGATCCCAAGGCTTCGCTGCGAGTAATTAAAATACATATTTTGATTCAGTCATTACAAAAATAATATATGCAAAATTACAACAACAACAACAAATGTATTTAACGAAATACTGAAAGAACGGCCTAATACAGCAGACCGACAACTGCTAGCAATACTAGGGGCATTCAAAGGATGAGTACGAAAGTAACGTAATCTAAGTGCTGTTGTGGCATATCCCTAAAAAAAATCGGTGAAGAAAATTAACAGAATGCGGAGCAGGCAAACCTTGAGCGACTCGATGAGCAGATCGTGTTTGTTTTTCGTTCTGCGGTCCACCGTGCCCTGGTTGTCCTTTCCGCCGCCGCCACGTGCAAAGCCGGCAAGGTCTCGCGATGATATCGAGGCCGTTGGCGATGCCAACCCGGATGCAAGTCCCGACTGCGAGCCGACAATGTCGCTGCACGATCCGTACTCGCTGTCTGCGTACATCTGGCTCATTCCCACCACTGAACACAGGCATCAGACGCAGAGTCGTTTAGAATAGAACGCAGAAGAATTTTCTTACAAACACGCCAGTGAGTTCGGTTTCTCAATCGACCATCTCGTATAATATCCGGTTCGTCACACATGTATATATATATATATTAGTAACTACGCCCTCACGCCTAAGCACGACATTGCCTCCATTCCATTGGAAAATTATTTTTGGAACACATAAATATATATATATATATATATATATAGGTTGCCAAACCACGCCCGTTTATCTAATTACCTCGATAGCCTTCCCCCTTTTCAGAACCTGCTGCCTAGATACATTATCTTCTCCATCCCTCATCTGTAAAGTCAGTTCCTATTCTTGAACAAGTGCTGCATCGCACAGGGTGCATTCTTCAACAATGTATTTTTTTTTATCTCAAGTAAGACGTTGGGCGACCACGGACACTTGTAATCGGACGGTGCAATGTCCGGAAAAATGGTCAGCGCTTCGCGTATTCCCAGTTCAGACAACACATTTTTACTTTCGTTGTCCCGACAAACTTTGTTAAATAGTTGTGAACGCGTTTCAGTGCACTCGTTAGAGTTGTTAGCATCAGTAAAAACGAGCGTTTCTTCAAACAGGCGTATATCGCTTTCATCCTTACAGGTAATTTTTCCCTTGCGACCCTAGTTCTTGTCACCGCAGCTTTATGACTTTTGTCTACCTTCCTATATGTGTCATAAGTTAAATCAGATCTAGTAAAATGGCTATATCTGTGCGGTTCGTCAACGTGTATGTGCGTACTGCTGAAAAATCTGTTCTCTAACTTTAGAGCTTGAATTCACGATCATCGGCTATATGAAGTAATATCCAGAACAAAAGCGCTTTCTTTCAGGAGCGACATCTTCCTTACTAAAATTAATCCTGAAACACAACATTGGGTATTACTTACTTGAGTTGCTCTTTTTGTCCTTCTTGGTGAAGAGTCTTCCGAATGAACTCTTAATGCCCTTTGCCTTTTTCTTACCCGAGAGAGACTCTTGACTCGTAGCCGTGCTGAAAGTAGCAAAACGTATATATATATATATATATATATATATATATATATATATATATAGTCACGTACCTCGGTATATACTGTGTTAAAGTAAATAACTAGCTAAAATCGGACAGACATGTGGATGCTTCGGGAAAGAAGCAACACGATATGGATGAAGACTCAAGGCAAGACTTGATAAGTGTCCCCCACCTCATTCCACCCGTGGGTGTGTGAAGTCCACTCAAGTCTCGTTGCATGAGCAGATTCGATTGTTGCTGTTGCTGCATTTGGCGCTCGGCGATAATTTGCGCCATTGTGCGGCTCTGCGACAGTGGCCGATGCTCGCCAGGGGGGCCATGGTACGCGACCCCACCAACGGGTACGCCGGCACCCCCACCGGTTCCACCGCCCGCCAGAGCAGCATTTCCGCTCGCCGTAGATAGACTGCTTCCTGGCCTTGATGCCATATGCTGCTGTTGAATCGATGGCTCCAATGGATGACCGCCCGACTGTAGAGATGACACCTGCTGTGCCTGCCGAACCAGTTCAACAGTACAGATACAGTCAATAATTACAAACCAAAACAAAGCGCCAAAAAGCTCCTACAAATGTAAATAAAACAAAAGGGAAAATGTAATGCCTGTTTATATTAGTACTTTAATTATAACCTAATTACTCACTTCACTTGCCAATATGACCCTTGAATATATATATATATATATTCACGTATATATATATATATATATATATATATATATATATATATATATAGTTCAGCCTTGCTTTGATTTTATTGCTTCACTCAACTATTGGCGTTTTTCCCACACGCGATTTTTTAATTTGAGCTATTTCGGGTTCAGAATAAGATTGCTTAAAGCAGCCGTTATGCAATAAAATGGTCCTGCCCTCTGCTAACCTGCATACTTGAATGTATTAACTGTTAATGATTACTAACCAACACAGTGAACCGAACAAACGCATGCAATCCCAGCTGTTAACAACCATCCACCAGTTAGTTTTGTTAGGCTTGTTTAGAAAAAGTCACCGACCCACAAAATGGTAGGCCGCAATTCACACCCAACCCACAATAAGCCCATCAACGTGTCCGTAACTTCCTTTCACGATCATCCTCCTTAACTAGATAGGCAGTGGCAACGTCTGAAGGGGCCTAAATTTCCGAATCACGGTTCTTCATCATTGGCTTTGCCGCTCACAGCTTTCACTGGAAGATCTGCGCGCGAAAACAATTCCACGAAGTTTCACTGGAGTAATCTGTGTGATCAGCTCTCTACTGCCCGAAACCACCACCATTTCCTACCGGTCAACTGCTGCTGCTGTAGCAGAATGTTTTTGCCCACACATCTATAGTCCAATCAAGCACTCGTGAATAGTGCTCTCATATACAGTACACGATAATATCCGGCTGAATCAAGTCCATCAGCAAGCAACCCTGACCAACAAACGGATGATTTTTCTGATTCTACTTCGGCACGTGGAGGTGTCTGTCTGTGCGGTATCTATGAACCACGTAGGCAGACAGGAGTCTTAACCAAAAAGTCTCAATCGGTCGTCGGTTTCGATGACGCGTCCGTCAATGTTCATGTTGTTGTGCATGCTACAGCAATGGGGCGAGCGGACAGCACCAGGCGACAAAGACGCCGCTGTCCGGCGTCTGGCCTCGGCGTCATTCATGCACACCGAAAACAAAAAGTGTTTTCGGTGACGTCGTCTTAACGTCTCTATCTGCTCGTCGTCGAGATACGTCAGTGGGACAACCCGAGCACCGGATTGATGACAGCAGTCGCAGCAGCTGCAGCGATGCTGGCCAATGCCGCAGCCAACGCCGAACGCACTCTCACCTGTTGCTGAGCCTGAGCGGCCGATATGAGCTGGGATCGATGCCACGAGTCGGCGACGCGGGATTCCAACTCCTCCGCCCGTTGTTCCGTGTTTTCCTGCCATGTTGGCGAAGCGAGTTCGAAGTTCCAGCGAAGCCAGCGAAGAGGGTCACAGGCAATTCAAGAGGATCCATCCAACCAGCCATTCATGGACAGCCAGCGGCATTCATTCAATCAGCACCCACACACGACGACACACAGCGCAGTGTGGTGTTGGTTAGTTGCACTCTTCGTTACGGTGCCGTCAAGCATCGGCCAACTTTCCCACCCACGTACCCGTCTCGTCTCCGACGACAACAATGGAACGGACCCAGCCAAACCCAAACCACTGACGTGCCTCCCAAGAAATTCCCAACCAACCAGCTTAGCACCGGGTGCAATCACCATGTGACCACAATGTGTGTGTGTGTGTGTGTGTGTGGGTGCGTACGTGCGTTTTCGTTACGAAAGTCGTTCGTTACCAACGTGCCGTTAGGATCATCATCATCAAGGAAGGTGGCTAATCCTTGCGCAGTGAACGCAGTCAATCAAGTGCAGTCAAATTAATCATGAATAACGTTGAACACCAACGATAACAACCAGAAGCAATTAACTACTACGACCCAACATGACTTCGAGTGATGATGTGTGCGATGGGATTTGTTGTAGAAAGGAAAAATTCATGTTTTTTTTTTTGGGAAAATGGAATTCGAGAAGTCAACTAATCTGCAGTAAATAGAGGCGGATTCAAATTCAGCAGTGAAGGTTTCCTACTCGAAGGGTACACAGCGTTTTCTATTTGCCATTTGCGTAGCGAGACTCATCGCACACATCATGCTTGGGTTGAATTCGATACACAGATACAAACGGCGATTTGTGTCTCAACACTAGAAGAGGTCATTCGTGCAACTATACAATATAGCAAGAGGCCAGATACGTTAAGCTGTACACACTGTGACGCCGCATTTACGTTAACGCCGTTTCGGTAACACTCTTCCCTTACCTTAAAAAGCTGTAAGCATAAATACATACACCTAAGTACGCATACATGTATATAGACATAGGTTCTCATCAGTAAACGTAAACAGATCCGGTTTGTCCTGTCTGGCAGTTGGCTAGAAGGCATAAGATAAGACACAGGCACACCTATCTATCGATTTATCTATCTACATATACGCCTCAGGCAAACAAAGGCAATGCTGTTATCGCTCAAAAAACAGCGCTGCTGTATGCTTTGTTTGCTGCTGCTGCTGCTGCTGCTACTCTACTGGTCGTCAGTCACAGTGCGTAGGTAGGTAGGCAAGACGGCGTCCCCGACGGACCTTTTCCTCCTGTATGAGCAGAATTTCGTTATTGATGGCGTCCAACTGCTCCTGGAGCATCATCGCAAGTGCCTGGGCGTCGCTCTGATCAACGGCCGGATCACCCATCAGCCATTTGGTGTCAACTGCGGACGACCCGCCGCCATCTTTCGACCCAACTCCACCGACGGCTGAGTGGCTGACGTTAGCTCCACCACCGCCGCCTGCTGATACGCCGCCACTGTGATGATGATCGAGACCATTCGACAGCGACGCGTTCGCGTACTCCGTTGCTGCAAATGCGAATGCACAGCAGCCGGAAACCAAACAAACCGTAAGTAAGACAATGCGCGTGCATGCCTCATTTATCTTCAAGTTGCGTGCCTACATATATATATATATATATATATATATATACATATATATTTTTTTAATACATTTTAGGATATTTATTAATGTAATATTTAATTGTAGGGTTGCCGGACTATATATATATATATATATATATATATATATATATATTTGTTTCAAACACCGAACTGTATAATAAATGTATATATGATATAATATATATGAAATATATTATATCACCATGTTTTTGTATACTTTTTTCAGAGTCAAGCAATGTATAATTATCAGGATGGAAACCTCATACATAGGATGCATAAGCACAACGCCGCGCGCAGCTGATTGCTGCAGGGTTGGGTCACTTTAGTCTGTGGGAACTACGGGGAAGATGCTCAATGCGAAAATGATGACACGATTTTCAGCGAGTTGGCATATATATATATATATATGTATACATCACTGTCCAATTACCCATAGCGTGAGCGTTGGCGAGCTGTTGCTCATGGAAGTGCTGCATGTGCACCATCTCCTGGCGCATCCGGTCGACTTCGTGCAGCAGTTTGCCCTTGTCGAGCGCGGCGCCCTCGGACGCCTTGCGCAGCTGGTCGAGCTCCTGCGACAGGGCGTTCTTCTCTTCGAGCGCCTGCATCCGCTCGCGCAGATGCGTCTCGAGGCGTTCCTTGCTCTCGGCGAGCAGCTTGTCGACGGTGCTGCTGAGCTTCTGGCTGTGCTCTTCGTTCATCTTCTCGCGCTGACGGGCTCGGCCCAGCTCCTGCGACTTCTCTTCGAGCGCCGCCTCGAGCCGCACGATCCGCTCCTCGAGACGCTTGTCGGCCTTACTCTGTGCCAGAGCAGCGGCGGCGGCGGCGCCGTTTCCGCCGGCGGCGCTGGCAGCCCCATCGGCCTGGCCGCCACCTGCTGCTGCTGCGGCCGCCGCCGCAAGGCTCGCCTGCACCTGGGCCTGGGCGACCTCGACAGCCGCCGTGGCACTGGCCACCTCTTCGACCAGCTTTTCCTCACGCGCCGCCGCCGATAGAATCTTTTCCTCGGCCACCTGCACGATGAGACAACAAACCAGCCCCCACCAGTCCGAGGCGGCAAGCGCGCGCCGCGGGCAAAATTCCGCTAGTGAGTTATATATATATATATATATATACATAGATATATACACTAGGAATTGTAGAGCTCGTTAAAGCAAACATTTTTTTCCAATGGAACATGGTCTCTGAGAAGGCTTGTTTCGGAGTGAAGGTGAAATTACTACAATTCGTGACACAATTTGTGCCCGACAATAGAGAATAAAATGTGCAATTGCGAAACAACCGGTTTTCCTATACTGAAACTAAGCACATCGTCGTGCTTACATGAAGAACATATAACGCCGACCAGAAAATGCGAAATGGTCGTTTAAAAGAGAACAATGAAGTTATTTTATTTGCTTTTACGTCCAACACCTCAAAATTATAACTCTACGACATTTTACAGCGCTCAAAACTAACACATTCAGCATTTCATGACGATCATTCTGATACCAAATCTGTGGCAATGCGAGTCGTGATTGCGAAGTAATCACGATTGAATGCATGCATAAATGGCCTACTACATCAGATAAATCACTCTAGATAATCTCGACATACTCGCCAAAAAATCTCGATTACTACGCATCGCAGCTCGATTACTACGCATCGCAGCTCAATTACTACGCAATCGCGGCTTAGTATATATTTTGTACCAAAATGATCGTCATGAAATGCGCATCTGCCTAAATGTGTTGGTTTTAAGCGCTGTGAATAGTCTTAGGTTATGCTATTGAGGTATTTGGTGTAAACGTTAATAAAATAACTTAATGTTTGCGAATGTTCTTCCAATTGAACATGTCGCATCTTCTAGCCGGCATAATATGTTCTTTAGAAAAAAAGCAGAATTTTCTCTCTCATGAAAGATTTCTCGAATACGACGAAACAAGGCTTCTCAGGGACAATGTTCTATTGGAAACAATATTTGCCTTAACAAGCTTTACAGTCCTTTATATGGCTCTCAAAATAGTCCTGGAAGACACGGTAACTCATATATATATATATATATATATATATATATATATATATATATATAACAACAACAACACAAACGCAATCATCGCCCATAGTTTGCAGAATAAGCACTCCCAGCCAGTTCTAATCTAGGAGCACCAACTGCACTCCGTCAGCTAATGAATGAAGTTTATGAAAGTTGTCTAGTTACTATGTACGCACGAATGTTCCTATTGTACGTGGGGGCGCAGTCGAAGATTATTGTCGACATCCCGCGCGATTCGGTATACCTAAATACACGTGCCTGTAATCGTTCTTGCAGGGAACGGCATCTCTCTTCGGCCAGCCGAAGTTGGGCCTGGTGAGCGGCCAGTTCGTGCTCGAGCTTTTCGTTGACGTCGTGCAGCGAAACGGACTCGCGCTGGGCGTTGAGACAGCGCTTCTCTAGCGTCGTGATTCGTTCCTCTTGGTCCTCCTTTTGAGCGTTATTTTCTGCCAGATCCCGACAAAGCCGCTGGTTTTCTTCTTTCATCTGAAGCAGATCCTTTTGTGTGTCTCGCAGAACCTGCAACATCAGCGTCGGGTCGCAACAGACAATACGTTAAGACAGGTTAGCAATAAGAATCGAGGTTAGCAATAAGAATCGAGGTTAGCAATAAGGATCGAGGTTAGCAATAAGGATCGAGGTTAGCAATAAGGATCGAGGTTAGCAATAAGGATCGAGGTTAGCAATAAGGATCGATTTTAGCAATAAAGATCGAGGTTAGCAATAAGAATCGAGGTTAGCAGTAAGGATCTAATCGTAGTTTAGCTCTGACTTTCATGGGGTCATATATGTCATCACATCACAGCACAATACATAATAATCATACATAACCATAATGAAAAAAAAAATAATAATCATACATAGCTAGACATATACGCACTTCTTCGATGTCTCTACATCGCGCCTTGAGCTCGACGATCTGCCCGCGACCACGGGCGAGCTCCGCGTTCTGCCGTTCGAGTTGGCTTTCAAGCTCCTGAATGTCATTCTGCGCATTATTAACGCTGCTGCTGCTGTTGTTGTTTTGACTCGCCCCTTGTGTCGCATTCGTGGCCTGTTGCTGTCCCTGTTGTGGTTGTTGTTGCTGTCCCTTAGCAGCAGCAACAGCAGCCGAGGCGTCCTGTGGCTCATGGCTCTGTATGGTTGGTCCTCCGTGATGAGCACCGTTATTGTCATTCTGTCCTGATTGAGCGCCACTCTGGGCCGACAGCTGAGACAACTGTTCCGTGGACCGAGCAAGCTCTTCTTCTAGTTGAGAAACCCGCTCTAGGGCGGCACGGAGTCGCTCTCTCACCTGCGGCAACAAAGACACGAGCGATTTTAATCACTGGATATACGAATTATTATGATGTTTCTTATCACCTTTGTTAGGTACATTGTAAAACTTGTGTTAGTATACACATGACTGTTCCGTATTCAAATATACATCGAGGACAATCTCCTTTCCGATGTACTCATGATCAAATAATACGCTATTGGGACCCCTCCATTAGAGCGAGACTCCCTAGCGAAGTCACTTCTGGGCATGACGCTGCGTGGTACCTAGCGCAAAAGTTTCCGCACCTACTGCAAATACAGGTATCACACTGGACATGAAAACCTAATGTTTCGCAGAGAACGTGGTGATACCCATGAACCGCAAAACGTGTTACTATATGCCTATTGGTCCCTGTTAAGTCCCTTCCATGCAGTCGTTGGTCATTGCACTCTTATCATAGAATTCAGGGTCGATTTCTGCCATTTTCCGCTCCCATAAGCTAATGAACTAAGTAAGCTGAAGTAGTCGGAAGGTCGAAACGTCTTTTAAGATCTTCTATAAAAAGCGGCGTGTCACCCATGGGATAAACTAATCTGTTTCGTGTTGAGCGGTGCAGCCCCATGACATGTTTGAGAAATGCTGGCTTTATACGATCGAGCACCTCGAGCTGCGACGCCGAAAGGTACTCCCAGATCACTTGAATCCCGTATGCAGCAACAGGTGCAACTTTAATCTCGAACAAGGCCATTGCTGACTGTAGCGATAGCTTCGATGGCACCTGCACCCCAACACTCGCAACCAAGGCTCGCCTGACCCTGTCCTTAAAGTGCTCTTTGAAGCATCGGCCGTTGGTAGGTAAGTACCACCCCAAGTACTTAAAGCTATTTACATACTCAAGGGTCGTTGGCCCAATACGAAGTGGGTCGGATTCGGCTAGTCGCCCTACCCGGCGGAATTTCATAGCTTCAGTTTTATCAAGATTGATTGTCAGGCCGGTGTCTTGTACGTACGCGGAGAGTCCTGCCAATGCCTGTTGGACATGAAAACGACTTCTTCCGAAAATGACAAGGTCATCTGCATACAGCAACGTTTTGACGTGAGAAGTAGATCCTTGGACTCGGAATGGCAAGTCATTCAGCAGCAGGGAGAATAGCAGAGGACTCAGATTATCGCCCTGCGCGACTCCGGTCGTTTGGGCAAACGGCGGGAGCTGGGACACGCCGTCATCAATACTCACTGAGTTTTCCTGAAGCATAGCCTTGATTAGCCGAAGCATGTTAAGCGGAACTCCGCACTCAGCGAGCTTTACCAGGATCTTGTCTCTAGGCGCCGTGTCGAACGCAGATTTGAAATCGACGTATACTGCGTAGAGTGCCTGTTTCGGCCGGCTAATGGCGCTGCGCACTTCGCTTAGTAATAGGTTGCATGCCGTGATCGTTGAACGCCCCGTGCGAAAACCATGCTGTTCGTCCGGTATGCAGCCGCAGTACTCCAAGAAGGTGCTGAGCCGTCGAGTGATAAGGAGTGCCAGGAGTTTATAACAGCAACTTTTCTTCGCAATTGCTCTCCAGGATGACGGGACCTGCAGATCACCTTTCCCCTTTGGTATGATGATAAGCAGTGCATCACGCCAGGTTCGTGGTAGACGTCCCTGACGGAGGCAAGCATTGAATAAACTTGTCCAACAAGAAGCCATGCCAGCCGCCGTCTTCAGATGTTCGTTGCGAACTCTATCCAGGCCAGTTGCTTTGTTTGGCTGGAGCCGTTCCATGGAGCGTAGCACTTCCACTACGGAGAACTCTGCTGCCAGGTCATCGCGCATAAACGATGTCCCATGCGCTATCGAACAAGGGAACTTTGCTGGGAATGGTATTTGCGCTTGCATACATTTCCCTGAAGTGCTCTATCAAGACAGCAGGAGTTTATAGGACACGAAGTCGATTTCACCCGTTTAATCCACCTGTGGGGCTCCTTGACTGCCTGTTTCAGAAGCTTCTCTTCCTGACAGTTCAAGATATTGCCGTCGCGCCGTCTTGAGAGTTCGTCTATACGAACTCTTGAGCAGGTTACAGAGCGGCATCATGCATGGGTATTGTCTAGCCAGCAGACGGGCACGGAACTTGCGCCACGGAGGCTAGTCTACAGCTTGTATTAAACCATGGCCGTTGTCGACGCGGGCTCGGTGCACAGACGGACGATGTAGTCGCCTCTGTTAGAACACCCGTGTACGATTCAATGTCTGGGTCACGCTGTACCGGAAATAACACTGCAAGCTTTGGGCCAAACTTATTTGGGTCCAGTGCTTTAGCCAACCCAGCGTTCCTTCGCGGCGGAGTCTCCATTTGAGGGAGTAACATTTCGAGTCCTACTGGGACATGCCATTTAAACTTACCACCTTCATATAGCGGGTTGCTTTTTCCAATATAACAAGTTCTCTCCGAGTCAACGCTGGATGCAAATATATCAATTACCGAACTTCCCATAAAGCCTTTAAACGTCGGGACATTCGTATCGGTAATCAGACTGCAGCCGAAATCATCGAGCATCGAGAGAAGAGCGCGAGTACGCGAATCATCAGGTTTGTCAACCCTCGTGTTTAAGTCGCCTGCCACTAACAGCGGAAATCCAACTGAGGGGAGAACGTGGATAGCCCGTGTGATTCTGTTAATCAACGCTGTTGTGTTCTCGGCGTTCGATGGTCGGACGTAGGCTGCCACAATGTTACATCGGTTACCCCGAAGTACTACTGTATCATCTTCAGCCAATGCCACACTGATCTCGCCTACTCTCTTGTTATACAGTACGGACACGCCGCCGCTAGGGCGGCCTCGGCCAGCACGTAGGACTGCCGGCGAGTGAGCGGAGTAGAAACCAGGCACGTCAAACGGTTTGGTCTCCCAAGTCTCGGTTAGAATAATGACATCGATCACTGGATATACGTAAACTTTTCTGTTCGTCGACTGTCAAGCGCGCCATATCAACGTCAACAGTCAGAAGCCTGTAACAGTTAGCAGGCAGCGTTTTTGCCCTATACGATTGAAAAAGTTGTGTGTCAATAGTTGTCGTCATCGATTCGATTAAAGAGCAGTCACCTCAGCAGAGACCGTATGACAGTATGTTTGTGCTTTTAACGTAAGAATTGGCGAAACATTGGTCCGAAATGCTCTGCTCTCAACGGTACATATGAGTTAAAATACCTCAAATCGGTGGTCAAGCCAGTCTTGAGGAAAGGGAGCTTTTAATGTATACACTCGCCCACAAGTATTGCAGGTATTAGCAAAAGCAAAACGCCACGAATACGGACGACCTGATTAATCTGCTGGTTAGATTTGATGACAAATTTTGTGCGAAAATCTCTCAGCGTTACAGAAACCTTGGGGTGGCGATCATCCAAACGCATGTTACTGAAACCCCAGGCCGACCGACAAGAATCTATTGACTCAAAGACATTTGTTAACGCTGTTGTTGCTGTTGTTGTTGTTGTTGCTGTTGGTATTGGTGTTTCTATACATAATTTATTGTTCATGTTGCTGTTGTAGCCGTCATATTTACAGTCGCTCTTGCTATTCTTGTGCTATTTGTTGCTGTTCGCTTATCGGCGTTGTTGTTCTAGGAACTGTTGCTGGAAGCATTGCTCTCACCTTTTCGTCGAGGGCTTTGTGATGCTCGAAAAGACTCTTGAGTGCTTTGAGCACTTCGACCTCGGAGCTGACCCCCGCCGGTGACTGCGCTTGTCTCTTGACGACCGTCATTCGAAGCGAGCGTTCGTGCCGTGAAACCAAACATTCGAGGTGTTCCAACAGCAATCGCGTGTTGTTGCGTTCAGCTTTGAGCTCTGCAAGCATACATACATATATATATAGAAAGCGTTACATGTAGTCGCCAGCAGTTGCAAGCAGGCACATTTCTCTTGAAGATTTCTCTCCCCATAGTGGCCTTGTCCATAATGGGCAAAAGTTGCATTTCAAAGAGAACAACGGTCGCTCTCAGCAGTGTACGGATCATATATATATATATATATATATATATATATATATATATATAATAGATTTATTTTTATTTTGTTTGCTTATGTGTAAGAGGTAAGAGTTGCCATATAAATGTATATATATATATCTGCAAGAAGGACACACCTGCCTATAATATATTGTAATACACATGGAAAAGAACAATTAGTGTGCTTTGCGTCATCGGCGATCCGTCTTCGCGCAAATCAAGCAAATAATAAATTGAGCCACTGCACTAGAATTCATATATTGCACTTGCCCAAACTAAATTAAAGAGATGTGCATAAAATATATGTTCGCGATACTTTAAAAAGTTGTTGAAACAGACATTTTAATTAAATAATATCAGATTTCCTTGCAAGCCCAAATACAGTTGTAAGATGAGTCAGTCAATATTTTGCAAAGAAGCCAATATTTAGTTAGACGTCGGGCAGAACCCCGCCAGTTCCGTAATGTAATTGTTGCACATTCAGTTTAAAATGCCATATGTTGATCGATATATTCCTAAGTACTTTAAACAAAGTACTATTATACAAATGGATTTCTTAAATGCCCAAGGATAAACGTCAGAAATGATCGACAACCGCTGCATTGCTCGGTTGTGGGCAGTCTCTCTATTGAAAAAATATGTTGAAGAAAGAATTTGCCTTTTTTAAGCATAGTGACCTCCTTGACCTGCCTCAGTACTTAGACTTTGTATGGTCATCAATCAGCGCGCATCCAACTGTAGGGGATGACACAACACTTCATAAATTCTCAAATGCCACTCCGCTATGTATAAGCTCGACCCAATGTTTCCTGCAACTCAGTTAGAAGAATGCAACATTTTCGAGTGCGAGTGTGCAGTGTTGTTAGCTAGGCATGTCGTGCTCCACCTACGGTACTACAAAGCGACTGCATCTCCCATCTTTTGTACGTCATTTTTGTACTAGTATCAATTGCTCTTTGCCCCCTAACTGTTGCCATCAAATGTCTCTAATGTGCTGCTGATTTTATGACATATTGCTCAGTTAGGTCCGGTCTTGCCCACAAGAGCTCACGAAAAGTTGTTATTGGTGTCACATGATGACATTTATAAGTGGCACGCTATTTTCCACGCGAAAATGAGTAATTTTCAAATATGCGAAACAGAGCCATTAATGTGCCATCTGTCACAACGTACTCTCCTATCAGTCGCATTAAGACACGAGTTATGGCCAAATGCAGATATTGCTGAGGATGTTAAATACGTCCTACAATCTTGCTTGGTACGTGTGAATACTATGTTTAGTTCCTTCACTATACTTAGGATCCACCCACATGCATACACTAGACACTGTCCAGGTTATCTGCACTTTCTAGGCCTACTACAGGTTTAGTCTAGAGACTTCACCAAAGTAAGTACAAGTGATTGAGGGTGTTCGAATGCAAAACACTACGCTTACGGTGTTTCTTAAATCGAGATAATAAAAATCGTACTTTCGCACTTTGTTTCTCATTACAACCAGTCGGAAGGCCACGTAACCGGCGATTTTACAAATGTGTTTAATGTTTTCACGACGCCTGTATATCCGACGTACCATATCGCCTAAGTATTGACGAAGCCAGTGCAGATCAAGGCGGAGCCACGACCACGGGAATCTATCTCATCCTACGTTCAGTGTCGAAAGCGGAAGTTGACACCCAGCTTGGGTTATTAGTTCTAGGTTCACTTAGCTCACCTCCTCCATGCATTACATACTCATTCGTCGCATGAATGTCGCAAGTTTAACTTAAAATTCATACCTTGCATACGTTAAGTTAAAACTGGTCGGAAACAATCATCATGCGTTGCAAGAACGGAGCACGTCAATCATATGTTCGCCTGGCGCCTGTCCAGAGATTTTCACGACAGGGCGACTGCACAGGCGCCGCCTGCAACCGATTTTTTACGCTACATAACATATTTATGTAGGAATTTATGATTGTCGAATCTCATCTTCTATTATGTGTATAATATATATATATATATATATATATATATATATATATATATATATATATACATATACATACATATATGTATGTATGCTTGATCTTGGCGTTGACGTAAAAAGCACCTTGTCGAAAGGAAGGCGCCACCCCAGCTAAATAGTCGTTTTGCCGTGGGAACCTCTTTAGTAGCAGTTGCTACGAACGATAAATGAGGTGTTTATGGCTTTATCGTGATAACATCAGCCAGTTCGGTGGCCTACGCTATAATAAGAGAGATAAACGTTGTTCGGGCTAACCTCACGATGCCACGAGACATCGTCGTTTAATTGAAGTCTGACGTCGAAGGCACCGAAGGCGCAAGGACGCTCTAGCCACGCGTCAATTGCGCGAAGAAGATAAAGAGAGAAAAGAAGAAGACAAAAAAAATAAACGAAAAACGAACAGCGCAATGCCACGATTATATCGCCCATCGCTAATTGCTAAATCGTGCTTTTTGTCTAAGGCGACAGATAAACTTCATGCAATCGGCTTCAGCTGGCACCAATGATGCTTTTGTGATCACCGCATATTCAAGCGGTGCCTTCCATAAAGAAGCTGGCCTCACCGAATGATGTAATTATAAGTTGTTTTTCCAATTAAATTAAATTTTTGAATTCGAATTTGTATTGATCGACTATGATTGATTTATGTATGTTTAGTTTATTTCCTATAAACGTTTCTCTCTCTTTCTCATGAGAATCGTTGTCTTGAGGGACCTATTGACCCGAGTGACTTGTGCGGTTGGTTCGGATCTCCAACCTCTAAGGATATTGCATCCCAATCCATGCTTGAACCGCAGTTGTAACCGACACGCTACACAATGCAAGGCGGGTTACGCAAGCCGCCGCTCTCCTCATCACCGGCGCACTATTTCCAGCCTATCGTTACCGTAGAGAGAGAGAGAGAAAGGACATCCTGGTATCACCCGAGAATAGAACTGAATGAACTGCCTGCCTGCCTGCCATTGGTCAACGGTCAATTTTTCGTGGTCTCGGACTGTGGCCGGTTACGGACGTACGTTTCGAGCCTGCAGGACCTAACAGCTATGGTATCCAGTAATAGCGCCTCCTCCTACATACACTAACAGCTACTAACAAGAGAACACTGCGGAGAGTTGTTGGTTGCCTGGACAGCAGCAGCAGCAGGTCAGTGCTTTTGCATTCAAAACATTCAATAGGAAATTAAGTGCCGTCCTGACTAGTAGTTGTAACTCGAGCCCCTTGAGCTCGAGCTACCCTTCCGATAGCCAAGCCCTTCGCCCGTGAGGCGATACCATTGTTGGTAGACTCTACCAACCGTGGATTAGTTCATTCAATTGAGTTGACGAATTACTACAGAACGTCAATTCTCGCCAAGCTTAAGCAAACAGACTGATTTGACGGACTCTCTCTGGCGTGGAAGCTATTTCTCCCACGAACTCCACGTAAGCTCGTTCACAGAGCGATGTGGCAGTGGCGGAGTGACACGAAACATTTTACTAGACACTCTAGGTTATGTGTTTGATCGGATGAATCGAATACAATGAAAGTGACTAAGCCGAGATTGCGCAACCGAGCGTTTTTGCAGTTTAGTATTTTATAGGTTTGAGAATGGAGCGTATCGCTTCAACAACCTGGCCGTGTTTTAGAACTTATTTCGGTGATGATTTTCAATTGTCTGTAGTCATGGTAATATGACGCTACTACTGTAAACGCACACACCCACACTATATATATATATATATACTGTAAACGCACACACCCACACTATATATATATATATATATATGGGAACTTTAAATAAAAAGGTACAAAACGTCATAACAACCAAACCCGTTGAATACCACGCTTTGGGATATCGTAGGAAGATATTCCACGGAGACACGCGTGGGCGCCTGCCCACGTCAGAGGAGAGAAGCAGGCTGTTGTGTGTTATCAGACTTCTGACGGTGGAAGGTGTTCACTGGCCGATATTCATCGCCGGATGGTGACCATTTGCGGGGGAGACTGTGTGTGTGTCCGACAAATCAGTGAGAAACTGGAGTGCCTGTTTTCGTGAAGGCCGGTTAAACTCAGACAATTCTTCAATTATACCCATTGTATCATTTCGTGCCTTTTAAATTGAACTCTTCATATATATATATATATATATATATATATATATATATATATATATATATATATATAAAGTAGTTAGATCAGGCAAAAACCTCTCTCAGCGCAATTTCTTCGGGGGAGGGATGCTAGCCATAATCTATTCATCTCGAGCTTTTTAGTCCTTTCTAGTGCGCTCATACAGAACTTATTTTGGACTTTCTCCAGCACAGGAGTGTAACAGCAGGGCAATGCCCAATTCGAATTAAAAATCAAGGAAAGAGAAAAATTTCTACCCGAGTAGGATGAATCCTGCGCATAGCAACACCTCTGTTTTTGTAGAACCGAGCTCAAATGACCACCGTATAAATATATATATATATATATATATATATATATATATATATAAGCACCACTGCCGCTTAAACATGCATAATTTTTGACGTGGGCGGGCACAACTCTTTCAGCGTAGGAAGTTGCTAAGTATAGTTCTAATAATAGGTTGAACAAATCCCCACGTTTGAAGTGGTGATTTCGACCTAGAATTACATTTTTTAAGGAGGTTGTTTTTAATTAAGTTTAGACTATCAGCTGTCCCCTGCGGACTTGGAATTCACCGTAAAGCATAACTTCAATGCACCGAGGGCCGGACGTATTGACAAACCTAGGGTTTCCCCAATAGTCCTAGTGGTAGCATGGCCGCTGACTCTCAGCGGTATATGATTTTATCATCTATTCTCGATACGCATCGCTCAAAGAAAATTCGATCAACAACAGGGATCGAACCTGCGACACCCCGGTAGATGACAACCGTGACTAGCGCGCTAGTCCCCTAGACCAGGCCGCCACACCGATTTCGACCTGAGCGACACGATGTTCACAATCTGAAACTTTTATATTAAGATTTTAACCTCGGAAGCCCCCGCTAGGTGCACACAATTAGAACAATTGCACGGCGACTACTCGATAGCTGAGACAATAGCCTAAAGCAAGCAGGCCAGTCAATCCAAGAATTATGTCAGTTCTAAATTTAAGAAATGTATGCCTTACAATCATTCATTAATTTGATGTATTCACTTTTTGAAGAGTAGTCGAGCACGAGTAAGCACACAGCCCTCAAAATCCATCACGTAAATAACACTCAACTAGCCCTATGCGGCAGTGGCACTCCACGCTGTGCATAATCTTTGTGCATGATTATAGATGCATGTGCGTGGAATGAATGACATAGCGGGTATAGCTTCCGTATTCTAAACTCACTAATTAGCGATGCTAACGAGTTTGAGCGCGTACTCGCGTGCACTTCGATGCCTGAGCTTGTTTCGACAAAGACACATTTTTCAATGAGCTGTTGGTCTAGATGAATAATTGGCTTATACAAAAACATGCGCAGAAAACGCTGCTGGTCCGATGCCTCAAGCCTTTCGCTGGCTCAGCCAAAGCGAGATACATATGGTTATGGAAGGCATAACTGTAATGTGGGTGGGCAACTATAAATACCGTTTACTGCAAACTGGTGGAACAGAGCTAAGCATATTACTATAGGTCTCCAGCATGTTCGAGAAAAACGAACTCGATTTTTTTCGAGGGTTCACAAACATTCATCAACGATCACGCATCTCGTGAATAGAAGAAAAGTTCTCTTCCACCTGACGCCTGAAAAGTCACGTTTTCTTTAAGAACAACGGCACACATCATATCTGAAGGCAATGACGGTTACTTCACGAAGCATCATGTTTCACAGAGCTGGCGTTAGCCTTAGATTTAGAAGAGATATTCACCGTGCACATTTCAATCGAAATAGGAGACTCTTAGAGATCTAGGAGAAGGAAACTACATCGGCCGCTCCGCTCCTCCTTAATATTATATATATATATATATATATATGCATAAACGCATGCCCACACATACCTCGAGTACAATTAACTTCTGACATTTATCATATATAATTTATTTGACGAATATAGGCATTGCTATTTAACAATCTGTTCGGCAGGTAGACAGGTATTATCCTATTCTTGTGATAAAAGCAGGCTATGTTCGTGAGTTGGGTAACAACAACAATAACAACAGTAGAAACAGCATAGGCCAAACAATGCGTGACCAGAGATCAAAACAGCAAATAGGAGCCGCCCGTCACATTGCCCGACAATTGCGAATACAGTGGCCGACGAGTTTCGAGGTACGCATTCCGTAGGCAGCAACAACAACCATATCACTCTGTCGAATTGACGAAGAAAAACACGTCGGCGTCACAGCGTCCCCTTCTATCCACTGCGACGATACCATACGCCATGTAGTCGCTCTATCATCAACTCCACAAACTTTTCACTAATCGATAGACTTTCAGCATATATTTTATATATATATATATATATATATATATATATACAGCCCACGGATTTCATCAAGTTCTGTGCAACGTGGAGAGTTTTCATGAACCACAGGTCAAATGCAGACAGTGCTGGAGCAAATGTGATCAATACCACGCCGCAATATGTCCGGCGGTTCGGTCCATAGCAGAACTAGCAAAACGCTACATTGTTGGCTGTCGCGAAACATTTTGATGTAACGTAAACGCATTTACCCTACCCGGGTTTTAAAAAATATATATATATATATCCGATCGAAGATTCGAAACAAGTGAAACACACCTAACAGTTCTATACGAGTAGTGTCTTTCCCTGACTTCTAAGGTCCATATCTTAATCTTATTTTGAGTCATAAGCACAAACATAACTAAACCTATACGCCGCGACAATACTACACATATACGCTTTGTTTGGAATATCCGACAGAAGTCTAAAACGGCGATGCGACACTTCAAGAGTCGTGTGTCCCGCAAGCGCGGTTTATCATCATATAGTTACAATGAAATTCACTTCGTTCGGTCATTTCGCCTGTCGGTGCAGAATATTTCCTGTCTCCGCCATTACGGATGTGCAAAGGTTTCGTCTACACTACAAATGGCCTCTACCGAAATGCAAGTAGTAAAACGAATTTTAAAAGAGTTTGCCACTTTTACACAGACTAACGGCACATACTTGGAAATAGATGGCTTTATACGTCGTGCGTTGCCCATCAGCGCTTTCATAGATGTGAATCTAAGTATTCAGCTAAATGTGTACAAGTTGCGTATACAGGAATACACATGAAAACGAAGTTGGAAGTTTCGTTCGTTCTAACTGCAGGATTATCGCATATATTGCGCTAAGTAGTGCCGATGGCAATGTTCAAGCTGTACGCACCTACATTAAAAACGTATGAACTTCCAAGGTTATATATCTGGCTTTTGCTCGACCACTGTAATCCGCAAGGAAACTCTGCTCATTATCTCTTAATGATGCTAAGGTCAATCCACAAGCTAATCCGCTGCCTTCAGACTACATATCTTGTTCCTTTCGAGCAGAAGTGTGGTCCATCTTATTGATCGTTTAACATGTCCACTATCTCACACCTGTATTGACCATCTTGCAGTTCGAAACTGCTCTGGTTGTTCTATTGTCCAACCAGCGGTTCTGGATACCTTGCTATTTTCAGACCAGCTTCCTGTTTTTGTTTCTATTCCTGAAAACGGCACGGAGGGCGAATCGCCTCAGGCTGGATCTGCTGTGCCTTTTGGGTGCTCAACACGGTAAACATCAACCTTCGTCTAAGCCGCGATAGCAAAGCATCCTGGCTCAGTGTGTTTGACACAGGCGATGTCGATTTAGTCCTCAAAACTTTTCGAGCCATAACCTCTATAAATCCTCGCGAACTAAAACTCACGGAGACATCGCGCAAATTAGATCACCTTTATTTTTCCTGGGTTAAAGCGGCTTCGCCGCCACGCCAACAAGGTGTATGGGAGAAACAAGAGGGTTTATTCTCCCAAGAGGAAACTGTTATATCTAGTGAGCCGAAAAGGATATCAACATAACCAACCTGCTGCTAGAACTGCCTTTTACAAGATTCAATACGTTGCGTCGCAACACAAGAAATGTCTGGAATTTTATCAATAAGGTAGTATGGTATCAATGTGGTAAACGCAACCGCTCAATAGAAATGCCTCCCGCTTTGACTGTCTCTCCTGATCGACCTGTTACTGATCCACAAGATCCGTAACAGATCGATCAAGAGATAGATCCGTGGAGCTCAAATAATCCATGCGATGCTCTAAAACCCATATTTAGCAGGCGACGCAAAGACTCCGTCAGCGATCCATAGGAGGTCCATAATATCTTCCCGGTCCACTCGTTCTACCTGCTAAAGTTTGCAATGCTGGGCATTAAAATCATTCGTAATATTATTCCCGGTGATGTTTCCTTCCTTCCCCTTGACTCCTTTTTCCTTTCCCTGTACCTTTTTCCTGTCCCCTAGACTCCCTTCTTGGACCTCGAGGAGACCACCAACATTTGTGGGGGCTTTAGTCATCAAAAGTATAGCCGGTAGAGGCCTGCTTCTTGCTGTGCCCGATATATGAGGTCAATACAACAGAAAAATATTCGGCGTATCACTTTCCTGCCATTGTTTATTGGGAGTTCAGAAATGCAAATCACCTAGATGTTTCGTGTCCCATGGTTGAGGCGTGGCAAGTGTTATTTACGTTGTGTGTGTACATAATACTACCTCAGCCTTCACGAACTGTTTTTCCATTGCTAGACGACCCCCAAATACAATTGCAACGTGGGGTTCGAACCCGCGCACCTATGGTCTCCTCGGTTGCGAGCGAGACTCATCACACGCACGGGTCGACGATACTTCACTAACAAAACTATCGTATGGTGTCTGTCTTTACATTTTTTTTTAATGAAAACTAGCGCATTGTATTATGCAGGTCTCGTAAAAGACTAAGTTTTGAATCTTGAAATCAGAAATCTTATGAGGTATTATTTATTATACGCAATTAAATTGATTGGATGTCCACGTTTACGCTCTACCTGCATGTACCACCCAACCGTTTGCTTGTCGATCTGGCCCGATATTGCCTGTTAGAAACTGAATCTTGCATCACAGGCTACAGATTTTATCGGGAAAAGATACCCTGAATTAACACAAATTCTATCGTCGTAAGAATAGATTCATTCCACACATATGTCCCAACGATATCCGCTTGTTTACTAGATATGTTTTGCACACAACCGTAGCACCTAATACATAAAACTAAAAATACAAAAAGACCACACATTATATATATATATATATATATATATATAATGCAAGAGTGTGACAAGTATCCAATGAGTCAGCACAAAATCATGTACCTAGGTAGCAATGCATGCAAGCACATGCCACAAAAATATACTATTTATGGACTGGCTGAAATGTCTTCATTCGTTCAAGTACTAATTGGCTTTACTGTTTCCAGTGGCTTGTGGCACGTAAACTCACACCAAGACAATATTAACCACAGTTACCGATTACCGAGCAAGATGGCTTAGTGGCAAAGCCTTTGCCTTGCATTCGGGAGGACTGGGTGGTTCGAGACCCAGACCGGCCACTCTTAAATTTGTTTGCATGGTTTCCAATTTAGACAAGGTAAAAGCCGGAGTGGATTAAAATTAGCCATAACATGAAAACAACGTACACAGGCAATAGCCTTACGGAAAAAAAAAAAGTTTGGCCCGAATTCCGTTTAAGCATCCTCCAAAGTGAAAGCTGCTCGTCCCAGTAGCACGTACAATACATCTTAAACTGTCGTTCTCAATGGCACTCACAGAACGACGACTGCGTGGCGTCTTAAGTAAACGTTGAAGCATGCACGCTGTAGTTCGTTCCGTTACTGCCTACAAGGCGCAACCGTTTACGCTCACATCTGCTTTTAGGAGCAAATGAGCGCCTTTAGTCTCTTGCGAATATAGGATATTGCCGCCTTTTCAGCAACCTCATCATCATCACAAAATAGGCGTCTGTACATTTACGTGGCACTTTGTTTATCTGCTGAAACGTAAATACTTGCCTGTTAAACGGACGACTGCTAATCGGATGGGCATGAATAGGCATATATATATATATATATATAGAAAATATTGTGATGATTTATTAATCAATTACAATACGTTTGCACACTCGGCAGTGCTTGCCTTGATATATATATAGCTTTATATTAAGGATAATCACAGTCCACATAAGTTCTTGGTATTATAATCGCATGTCACCACACCACCAAGTGGCGTTTGTTTTTGGTCAAAATTATAGATAGAATGCTCGTTCATCGAAATCACTATTATGACCACATACATTATTTATACAGGTTCCTGCAAGCGCCTCCCGCTAGCGGCTAGAAACGATGGGAGAGGAAAGGTGAGCGAGAAAGAGAATCCACAAGGACAGCACAATTAGGTATCGTACGTACCGGCGATCTCCTCATCCTTCTCGAGCATGTGCTCACGTGCCGCGTTGAGCTCCTTGCTGAGGGCGGCGTAGTCCTGCGGCAGGCTCTGTGCCATCTGCCGTGCCAGGGAGTCCCGCTCTTTGACAACATCTGCCAATTTCTGCTGCTGGGTGGATAGTTGTTCCTGCAAAACAAACCCGCCAGCCACAACCAGCGACGACAATTAGATACAAATTATTATTATTATTATTATTATTATTATTATTATTATTATTATTATTATTATTTATACGATGTTACAGTTGAGAGGTCTGAACGTATTATTGCAAAGTTTTTTAAATAATTAGTTCACTCCATGGCGCCTAAAATAGATGCCGCGTTTCCTCCTTATTATTATAATAATAATAATAATAATAATAATAATAATAATAATAATAATAATAATAATAATAATAATAATAATAATAATAATTATTATTATTATTATTATTATACCAGCCGTATACACATTTATAATAATAATATTCCTACTCTTGCCAATTCATTTTAGTGCTTTTACTGGTTACGAACCACGTACACCGGACGAACATGGTAACCGAATACCAAGAAACGAATCAAATAGGCAAAACGACAACTATGATACACACGTTGCCATCAATGCTTTATAAACAAACTTATATATATATATATATATATATATATATATATTAGTGAGCATTTATGAAGCTATCTTGGAGCTTCCAGAATCACCTGGCTATAACCCAGCCCCAAAAGTTGTGGTGTGAGCTCTATATATCATGTCATGCCCACCAATCGTATGCTCTCTCAATCACTCTCAATGTCGTTTTCTCTCGCTTTCTCTCTCTCTCTCTATCTGATACGCGTGACGCGCTTCTCTTTTATTCTCGCGTCCAGTGTCTACGAGCGTCGGCGGATGCAGCGGTTCACGGTTAGGGACACGCAAATGAGCAATGTACAACAGATGGTGTATAACCGTCCCGTCCCGCAAGAACACTGCTATTGCTTCGGCTACCATCGTCGTTTCATTCGTTTGTATTCGGCTCAGTCAGCCCAAATCAAGTTAAATGTGAACAGTAAGCAACGTGACGGATCGAAGGAGTGACTTGGTTTAAGCTGGCCTAACCAAGTCCAGCTGAAATCGAATCTACGTCTCTCGTAGGCTTAGCAGCGCTTTAAACATCTCGGCCATCTCTACATCCCGAGATATAGAGTCAACGACGTTTCTTGTTCTTACTAAGCAGACGACGTAATGTTGATACAGATCTTCTAGCCATGGCACACCATTCGTAATTTGAAGGCAGAGCTCAGAAGTGCTTTTAGACGAATCGGGAATTGCCAACTATTTCTCCAACAATGTGCAAAATGACCTCCAATATGTACTCACTCAAAACACAAAATAACGAGATATTTCAAATGAACTGAACGTGAACCTAGAATAAATAGCATTTTTTTTCCGACAGGTGTAGAAAATCAAAAACCCATTATTTTCCCTCTGTCAACTGGGATATTATAAACACTTACTGCAGTTGAGCGTCACAACAGATCCCGAAACCAGTAACAAATCGAAACGTCATACAGGGTCCAACTAATGAGCCTTAGTTATAACCCTACGAGTGCAGTTCCCTATTATACTTTTAAATCAGTTAAGTTAGAGATTTCCGTAGTATTTTGCGTTGGCGTAAAGCAAAGCAAGGAGTTGTCTAACCATCGAACTGGAGTGCGGTTATATACGTGGCAGACATATGCCGATTTTCACGTACGTCACAAATAAACGGCGGCTTTCACATACATAATCAATAAATGACATTGACAGGAAAGATCTAGACAAAGAAAAACACAACGAACGGCGAGAGGGAAAATAAGCAAAAATACGAAACAAATCGCGGATTACACTCCACAGTAAAGCTGTTCAAACTGTTCACGCGATTGATGATATCATTGGCGTCACTTCAGCTATTTCAAATCCTCATGAGTGCGGTTTTCACGCTCACGTATACTTTTTGTTTTATACAAGTGAATTCGTAAAAGGCTAGCCCAACGTATGTACCACCCATTTCCCAAAAAGCGTTTTCTAGGCAGCACCAACAACAACAGCAACAACGCCTGCTGAGTTGGCCCGTCCAAATGCAAGTGAAATAACAGCTAAAATCAGGACAGCAAAACAGCAACAAACACCAGAAAGCCCTGCTTCATCTTCGATATCTATTCGCTTGTCGAGGTGGGACCTTGTTGATATGCGTCATCTTTTGCGCTATTCGGTCTCTATTTGAATGCATAGGGCTGTACGTTGGTGCTATTTCCTGGTCCCCATTTCGTAGTTCTCGTTATTGTGGCTGCTGCGGTCTTTGACTGATTGTGGTGGCGACTTATTATTATTATTATTATTATTATTATTATTATTATTATTATTATAATTTATTCAATATTTCGGTGTTTCCCTACAATTGTGGGATCTAAACGTGTACCCGCCTAGGCTCACCCCCGCTCCTCAATCCATGGAGCCGATGACAGCGGCGGCGTTTCCCCTACACACTGCGAGGGAGAGTTGCTGACGTAGAATTATTATTATTATTATTTGACTGATTGTGGTGGCGACTTATTATTATTATTATTATTTTGTTGTCGTTGTGCTCGAGCCATACAATTTTGAGATGTGAATGTGTATCCTCGTTATATCGTGGTTGGTGGTTTCCCTCTAGCTACCTTTAGCCCATCGCACCTAGTATCGACGCGACATTTCTTCTACAAACTGCCAATGAAAGCAGCTGCCTCAGAAATTTCGCGCATACCCCCGGTGTTTGTTTGTCCTCGATCACTTAGGTCCTTTATAAATGTCCTTGTACTTCTGCTGACCGGGCCCATTGTCGCCATTGCAATCGACACGAAATTATATTTCGGCTCTAACTCCGTGCATTTACGCCACTTTTCTTTTTCTGCGTGTTCGGCAACCCATCCGGCATCGGCGATGTCCTTCCAAAACTTAAATCAGTGCAGATACTGATCGGAGCCAATGTCTCCAGCGCACAAGCAGGCACAAATAGTAGCTCCTAAATAGCTTACTTAGAATACTTTGCTTCTATAATAATTATTATACTGTGTGAGTGTAGTGTTTAATTTTTTATAATGTTCAGTTCTTACATTAGTGAGGTATGAACGTTTGAGACAGATTCGTCATGCTCTGCTGATGGTGCTGGTTATTAATATTATTTCGTATTAAACAATGAGACAGTTGTGAGGTCTGAACGTATTGTCGCAATTATTTAAAAAACAAATATTATTATTTTTATGATGATGATGATGATGATGATTATTATTATTATTATGCAGCATCGCTGATATAGTGTAGTTCATTCGCAATTTCGAGCAATTAACAATTGCATCCGCAATGTAAAGGTATCTATCAGCATCTAGACACAAGATATTTACGCATTCATATAAGACTACGAATATATATATATAGACATACAGTGCATACACAAACACAACGTGATCAACAACAGCCGACGACGTCTTGTAAAAAGAGCGGCCGAGTGCCGAGGATAGCGTGGGCACAGTCTCATATCGTCAGTAAGGAAAGGTCGGGTTATGTTCTTTATCTTGCTCCTCGGCGCGTCTCTGCTTGGTGGAGATTCCGTCAATTGCCGTTCGTTTAGTCACGGCCGGCCAGGCGCCATGTTTCTCGGATCCACAAGTAGTCGCCACAAGATGTCAACCAGCGAGGCAACCGGCGCTCACAGTACAACAGAGGAAATATCGCAGCGTTTCGTAGAATGCGAATCCTGTGAGCGCGCGGTGTAAACTTACAATAACAGAGAAAAAAAAGTGGAATTTCAAAGAAAACCGCGTTATATATATATATATATATATATATATATATATATATGTATATATATATATATATAAGCTTGAATGCATGCATCTGGATGATATATGCATGATAATCGTGGTCTATGCGTTTGCTTGTTCTTAATGCAATAAGCCATAGAAAAGGGCGCTGGCGATATATATATATATATATATATATATATATTGCCTTCAAACTACTGGCTACAACTATCCTAAATGCAGGAGTAATGAAATATATCTTTTGCTACAACATATAAATCTCGACACAGCTAGGAAGAGACAGTAAAACAGTGCGCACTGCAAAACATTTATGTACTCCAATACTAACCCGATGTTGAATAACAATAATAATTATTATTATTATTACAACTATTATATTAGCAAGACTGTAGCACTTACGCATGTTCGTAATTATTAAGTCTGTCATTATGCCATTGAAATTGGTTGCAATTTTGTTCCGCTCGACGCTCATGTGATAGTTGCGCGGGGCTTGGTGATCTTTCTCGCCCACGATGCCCAACTACGTGGCCAATTCGTGAGCAGCTCTCCACTGGACGGAAATAGCTGGCATTTTGACTGTTCTTCTCTCGGCATTTATTCTTTCTTGGTTGTTATTGCTGACACGGTTCTTTGATTTCTGGCTTCTTTTCTTTATGGACGATTGTGCTTTTTGTTGTTTTTGTTTGAACGCTTGTTGTCACCGTCTTTACTGACGGTTCTTGTAGTTGTCGATGCTGTTACTGCCACTGTCTGTACTTAACCGTTGTGTTGTTGTTCTTATTGTGGTAACTGTTGTTGTTGTTGCGGTTGCGGTTGTTGTTGTTATTGTTGTTGTTGCGGTTGTTGTCGTTGTTGCGGTTGTTGTTGTTGTAGTGGCTGTGGCTGCTGTTGTTGGCAGTTACTGTTGCTATTGCGGTCGAAATGCGTGGCTGTAGTTAGCACTGGTTGCTGCTATTATTCGCCATTGGCATTTCATTGTTGACCGATGTTTGGCGTCAACTCGTTAGCCCAGAGTCGATAGCAAGCTTCTTCTCAAGGCAACTTTCGCACTACACCCACCTACACACCCTCTTCACCCGCCCACCGCCGCAATCTGAATACCATCTCTCCGTACCGCTCTCTTCTATCTGCCGCATGCATATACACACGCTCATACACACTATTTTAGCATCGTCAATAAGAGCCTGCCGAAGGATGTGTGTAAAGATCTGCTACTGTGGCCACACACACAACTAACTGACTTGCCGTCGCGTACCCAGACACAATAGAGGTAACAAGAGACTCTCTTGGCGAGCTTGCCTGTATGCGTACTTTATATATATATATATATATATATATATATATATATATATATATATATATATATATAATATATATATATATATATATATATATATTATATATATATATATATATATATATATATATATATTTATATATATATATATATATATATATATATATATATATACAGGGTCATTCAGGGAGTATTGTACTTCTTTCGAGGTTTGATAGCACTCGGCAAGAAAATAATTTTTCCCTATGGAGGGAGGACGCGGAAACGTTTTGTTTAGGAGTGAGGATGAAATTTATAAAAGTCGTTATTCTGCCTTTTTTTTCCTACATAGTTGTGCGAAATCTACGCTTGCGGGAGAACCAGTTAACGCATGAAGGAACCGATTACACCGGTGTGTTCGGAGGAAAATTCTGCACTTTTCATGACTTTCCTTAATCTGGGTATTCGCTTTTTGCTACGCAAGCTAGTGAAGTGTCTTCCGTTGTGCAGAATTTTCCGAACACGCCGGTGTAATCGGTTCCTTCATGCGTTGACTGTTTCTCCCGCAAACGTAGATTTCGCACAACTATGTAGGAGACAAAAGGCAGAAAAACTACTTTTATAAACTTCACTCTCTCTCCTAAACAAGACGTTTCCGCGTCTTCCCTCCATAGGGAAAACTTATTTTCTTGCCGAGTTCTATCAAACCTCGAAAGAAGTAAAATACTCCCTGAATGACCCTGTATATATAACAATAAGTTGTTTATAAATAATAAATAAAACAATAAATTCTTTATTAAAAAAATAATAATAATAATAATAATAATAATACATATATATATATATTGGGCTCGAAAGGATGACTCCTAGAACCTACGACTTTAATTGCTGTGTGCTTCTGAAGTGTTTGGGGCGCAGTTGGAACCGGGGAATCCCACGTTGCTACTGCTCTTGTGGTCACACATCGTGGAGTTGGCTTTCGTTCGGCTACAGCAGTGATCGTGTTTGCATTCCTACGTACTCGGCTAGCCTAAGTTCAATAGACTAAGTCATTAGATCAGAGTGTACAGTTCACGTACATATTAACCACGACGATAAATGTGGTCGTGAGTGGATTGCCGCAGCAACCGCTACAGTCAGTACACTAGTGCATAGGTGTGGACCTATCAGTGTCCCCTTCCAGCTCTATCTATCTATCTACCGCAGCAGTGGCACGTGCCGCCTCAACAACAAAAACACCATCCACGCCTGGTAGTTAGGAGTCGACACATGTCGCCGGACAGGTTTCTTTATTTGTATGCCTGTCTTCTGCTTGTGGACACCGATCAAACTACCGTTCACTGATTGCTGATGGTTCTCGCATCAGACTACACTGTGATGTCCGCACGGTCTCTCTGTTCTCTCTCTCTCTGCCTCCGGGCCAGGTCAGTGCAGTTCATTCTTATCGACTAATTGACTGTTCTCTTCCTCCAGACGCCGCGATCCGTCAGTGATCAGATCAGCATCGTCACCACCATTTAAATCAACATCAGCAGCAACAACAACAACGACGACGACAGCAACGACGATAACAACAACCGTAACAGCAATGACAACGACAACAACAACAATAACTATAATAGCTGTGTAACGTCATTTGTGTTGTCAGCTTATGGTTCATGCCGAGAGATAAACGAGCTCCGGATGAGCCAGTGGTCAACATCATCACTAACCACTGACATTGAACTGTCGCAGACAGCGGTTAGTAAACAGTGTGCCGAACGTGGTGCCTGTCTTTTTGCACATAAATTACAAATTGAACAACAATTGAACCACTGGTACCAGTATTAATCCGACACAAACTACTACCACTACTACTAGAAATAATAAAACAATAGTGCATATAATCTAAAAGAAATTGCTTCATCTCCATATATAAATATATATATATATATATACATACATATACCATTCTCTTCTTTATATGTTTATCGAGCAACCCTCCATCGCGGTTGCGTTGTAGAGTAGTTGTAGAGTCGATATTCATTGTTATGGTTTTGCTTTCTCGGGTGTGATAAACTATATTTCCCCATATATATATATATATATATATATATTTATATATATATATACGAGGCACAAATAACAGCTTATAAAGCCACGTAAACACGCGATGACCGAACAACAAAAACCACAACAACGACAACAACCATGGGCTAACTTGCCAGAGCTGCGCTGCTTTTCGCTAGGTTCGGCGTAATCAACTGCACCTGCACCAAGCACAGCCCGGTGCCCGATCCGACAGAAGAAGAAGAAGAAGAAAAAGAAGAACTGTAAATAATCGAGCGGGGCAGTAGAACACGAACCGAAAACGGCGAACAACACAAATGCATCTGGAGTCCCATCGTCTTCCCTTCGGGTGCGTGATGAACATACGCCGAGCCAACGCCGAGCCAATGATATGTCTTCTTTTTCTTTGCGAGCCATCTCTCGCGGTTACAGAACGACGACGAGAAGGACGACTTCCATTTGTTGTTTCCTTTCTACGCTTTTTTCCTCTTTTTCCTCTTCTTCTTCTTCGTCTTTTCCACTGCACGTCGTCCAGCAACAGCAGCAGCAGCAAACAGAAATGCTGATAAAAAAATCCTCGCCACATGATAATGATGATGATATTGGCTCGTTTGGACTGGAAAGCTAACCAGCCGTGACTTTGGCGGCATTATTACAGCCTAGGTTACTGTCTCGACGCCACGGCGTTGTTTGCGAACACAATGCTGACCACCAACCGGTCAATGGCCGTCCACGAGTCAGCCCGCTGCATTGACCTATGCGAAGTGGTGGGTGACTTGGTTCGAAGGTCTACCAGTTCTCACGTCCCCATCACAACATGAACCTTGGTGGATGGATTTTGAGCAGAACGGCCAGGACGTACAGAACGCAGAACGGTAAACGTGCCATTGTTGCACATAGCCGAGAAACAGGGTTGGCAGGGACAACTCCGAGTGTACAAACGGATTGAGCACGGCGCGGAATGTATGTGAACGCATATACATTACGCAAATGTAGCGTGTTTTATTAAGGAAGTGGAAAACAGCAAGCAAAATAGCATCATTACCACTGTACATACAACTAACTAAGCATCGTCACGTCATGGTCACGTCGCGGTTTACCGATTATATCGGGTAGTAGATTTTCTTCCTCGACGCGTTGTTCGAATGTGGATAGCTATTACGACGCTCGGTAACACAGTAGTATTGATGAAGCAGAGTAGTCTGTGGCCAGATCGTCCCATCTGCATAACTCGAGATAGAGTCTTCTCTGGGGTGCGTTCCCCACTCCTCCTTCCTTTCCTCTTTTTCTTTCTCTTTCTCACTCTCTCTGCCCTTCTCAAAGACTATTGATGAAGCTTATCCAGGTGTTATCATCTAACCATAATTCAATACGTTTCATCTGCATTTTGCCATTGTTATGACAGCTGTTTTTGAGTTTATAAGCAGACACGTTTACACGACCGCTGCAAATGTAGAGATGATGGGTGACGATTTTGTTCAATCCGAAAGATTAGTTTTGCTAGTATCCATACATTTCGATTGTATATATATATATATATATATATATATATATATATATATATATATATATTGGTAGTTACATTTGTAGTCGCAGTTATGTTTTTACAGGGTTGAACTCAGTCACCGTGAGCATCTTAAAACGTATTCGGGCTTCTAAGTGTTGGCTGGTAGAAGCTAGTTCACATGATGCCATCATATCGTTCTTACCTTTTTAGCCCTCTTTCATTTTTCTGGAAGGTTTCGGGAATGCATCATGCGCAGGCGTCACTAGCAGCCTGTTGTGTGGGACTTAAAAACTCACTAAACCCGGATTCCTCCCCCCCTCCCAGGCCCGGCAATACTTGGAATTTCTTCAAAGCTGTGGGAGAGGCGTTACCTCGAGCATATCAGGCTCGCGTGTCGCAATTTGGAGCATGTCATGAGCATCCCTACAGCGGTTTAGGTTCGCCTAGATGATCTTTAACATTTTAACAGAAACCGAGCTTAATGGCTCGGTTTCTGGCTTTTAAAGCAGCTGGAATCTCAGCCGCTCCTCGGGCCTGCACACTTCGACCCTCGTTTTAGGGTTTTCTGTGCCAGAAGGCCCCTTGCCACTGTAGTGGCACGACCACCGGGAAGCACCATACCTCCGCTCAAAAAAGCCTTGGTTCACTTGCCCTAATCGTAGACTCTCTCGGCAACCAGAGGGCATTTTAAGAGCCTCTTAACTCCCTCCTCGCTTAAGAAGAGGTCGATCCCCCATAGTGCAACCGTGCGGGTCGAGTCCCGGTGGTCGGTCTGCATCTTCGTATTTTCTTGAATAGATGCTACCAACGCCTTTCCCGGGACGTCTTGGCGCTCCTACAGCCGAATGAGATCTTATTTTCTGTTCTGAACCACTATTTTAATGTGCTCATACTGAACCTATTTGCTCGCTTTTTCCTGAAGAAGAATATCATATAACAGCAGCGCAACCCAATTAAAGAATAAAGGAAGAAGAAATATATATCTACCCCGACAGGTTTCGATCCTACGCAGGGGAACGCCTTCGTAAAATAGTAGAAGGTAGTCGTCCAACACCATATCGACACTGTTAAGTCACATTAACGTAGCGCCTCCTTCACTGCACTACCCATCCAACGACCAACAAGCGCAAGGATTTTGTTGCTGACCTTGTTCTCACTTTAAGAGAGAAGCGTGTTCTCGTCACCGGTTGGTTTCGTCGATCCTTCTCGCTACTCGCATTTCCAATAGGACTTCTGAGCCGTCGTAGCGAAGGACGGGAGCATAGCAACAGCAACAAGAAGAAGAAGAAGAATAAGGTAGAGTGATCTGCTCGCAGCATTCGTCTGGATGCTGCGACTTGATCATGGCCCTACCTTCCTACAGGCCCCCCTACTGGAGATGAGAGAGAGATCGGCATAATGGGACGCCTTATTGACTTCGCCTCCAATCTTCTTCGCCTTCCTTGACCTAAGCTTTCGAACGACATAACGGTCGCCACAACAGAGGACGTCATCGCCAACACGGCTGCTACACCACCACAGTTCCAGCCGCGGCAGCAGCGGCAGCAGCCGCAGTATCGCTGCGGGGAGAACGAAAACACATCTGTTTCAAATTAGCACCCGCTGGCAGTGATCATAATCAAAATGGTGGGTGATTCTCATAGCTTTTGTGGTGCCAACGACGACGACGACAAACGATAGAACGATGCTCGCTAGAAAACACCAACCTGCTTGTAGGTTTGATCCACCATCGCCGTCGTCGTCGCCCCCGCCGCCGTGACTGCAGAAGCGCGGCCTATGAGCTTCCTCGTCGGCAGCTTCTCAATCGGCCACTTTTCGCCCACAGGCAGGCGATTCATTCATTCATTCACTTGCTTATTCATCGTGCGGAACAGGCCCATCTTGACTGAACGTCTACGGGTGGAGCAGACCCTCTCTTTTTCTCTCTCTCTCTCTCTCTCTATATCTATCTATCTCGCGTCCACCCTCTGTCTCAAACGCACACCCACGATCACACGATCTATCATCTATGTATATCTGCTATTTCAATAGATCACCCTCAAACAACAACAACAACTGGACGGACAACTGGACAAAGCTTCAAGCAAAAAGTTCGGCATCGGTTCGGCAAACAATGCTGCAGCAAGATGTCGTCGTCGTCGTCTCTTCCCCTTTTCCCTCCTCATTCTCCTTGTTCTCTTTGTCCAGCTTTGTCGTTCAATGATCGATGCCCCCCACCTACCTCCACCCCGCCACAGCTTGGCGTGGAAACAGTAAGCAGTGGAATTGTTGCGTTAGCACCGAAACGCTGTTTGTTCCACCACTCGCGAGACCACCACTCCATAACTGCCCATCATGAACAACGAGTTCACTCACCACCACCTCATTGTGGTCGTTATCATGGTTGTCTTTTGGCCATAGAGTCGTAGTAGTCGGCAACCGTGCCAGCGGATCGGACGCCACTCAAGATTGTTCGCGCGTGCTGACTCCGGCAAGCAGAGACCGGAGTCTTGTCGGAGCCACCAAACTCTACCAGACGCGCCGGACGTGCACCGGAAGCACAAACAGACGTAGATCGTCAGCGTCAGCATCAGCGACCACGACGACGGCGGCAACAACAACAACACGGTTGAACCAGTCACCCACCGTCACCCCTCACTGCCGTTCTGCCATCACTGCCGCATCAGCTCGCATCGACCCGAAAGTAGCTCTCTAGGTCCACTACAAAGTCTAGAATTGAATATGATCGTCTGAATATGTGTTTGTGCGATACAGCGGTCTGATCAACTCTCGTCGAACTCCTACGAGAGCTACATAACACTGACATTAATAGCTAGCTTCTAAACTAACTAGTTTACAAGTTCCATATATACGTATGCATATATGTATGTACATATATATATATATATATCATACATATATACGTATGCATATATGTATGTACATATATATATATATATATATATATATATATACATATATATATATATATATATATATATATATATATATATATATATATATATATATATATATATATATATATATACACATATACATGCGCATACATTTCATCCAAATTTAGTATCACTCCCACGCAGCATCTTTAAATGTTTTTGTTAGAAACGTGGTTGCAAACAAGCAAGTAAATGTGATCCTCTTATGTGCATAACCATTAGCGATAAAGATATCCATGCACATATATATATATATATATATATATATATATAAGTATACATTGGCGTCTTAACCCGATTAACACACGATGCATTCACGCAGATTACGCTACGCCATAAAAAAAAAAAGACTATCTCAAATCTAAATTTGTCAAAGCGATTCATCCATTTTACACTACAAACAATAACACAGCGTAGGAAATTTAGATGACAGAAGAATGACAAATTATACTAGCAAAAAGCCGCCTGTTTTTAAGTGAAACGCTAGGTCCATACAGATAGGGTTAGACGCTAAAAAGCTGAACTTTCCTCTAGTCGTTTCGTAGAAAAAGACTTCGCTATATATATACATATATACACACATACATAAACATGCGCTGTGGCAGCAAACGACATGACTCTCAACATATGGTGCTTGTTAAGCGTCGAAGAGGCTGTAGCGATTAAGATTCGCGTGTGCCATTTGGCCATTCGCCAGCCAAACAATTCATTTGGAAGTTCCGTACGAATATATATATATATATACATAATTGTGATTCAATTTAACATGCATTTTTAGCGCCGATTCGACTCGGCTACGGTAGAAAAGTGAGTCCCTTGTCCATGGGAAATAAACCGATGATCAACGCAGCGTTTCCGCATTGAATTTCAACCGATTTCTTCCGTCGCAAAAACTGTCATGCCCTCCAATTACCGGTTGCCACAGCGACCGGCTCTTTAACTGTAGGGATGTGGAGCGACTTCATTGCCCGGCACCGTCGCTCGGAGTCGAATGTCTCATCTAAAGCTTGCCGGCGCTCTACTTACAAGAACACGCTAGCCAGTGGAAGACACCGGCATGCCACATATAGCACGATTATGTGCAAAGCAAACTGATTCCCCTAAACGCAGACCGGAGACGATGCGGAGTGTGTTGTTATTCAGCATCGGTCCCAGCTGCAGTGAGGGAATGGCCCGAAGCCAATTGCCGCTCATCGAATTAATCGAGGCTCTTAGTCGCCCCTGCTCCTTAATGTTACTTGTCTGGCTCAACACCTGCTCCTTGGTCGCCTTAACTAATTGCAAATCCAAAGTCGATTGTGATAGGAATTCAGACACTTGGCCCCACCTATCTTCGTAGTTGCGGCAAGTTTGTTCCATTTGAGCGATGAAGCTTGGGTAAGCATCCGATGGTGCGATCCCGTAGACCAGAGTCTCGGTGTTCTTGAGAGATTCAAGGTAAGCAGAAACAGCAAGCTGGGAAGCCATACGAAGTCCCATTCCCCCAGAGGACGTCGGTAGCGAAGCCAAGGTTTCGTCAAACCATTGAAGCAGGGTCGGCATTTGGCATAGGCTCGTGAGTAACGAAAAAGGTACATCAGCCTCTGAGTTGACAAGATCACGTGTAGCAGGTAGGGGGCTGGGTGAACGTCCAAGAGCCGCAGTCGGGAGCACCAGCGAACAATATCAAGACCCTTTTGTAGTTAAAGATATGCCGACGGAGTCGTCAAGAATTGGCGTCCTGTATCTGAACAATATCCCTCTGAACCACCAGGGCGTCTCCGAGGGTACCGTCGTCCAAGGAACCATGGTCGAAGTTCGGAAGAAAGGCGCCCTTGAAGCTCGTAGACTGCGACACAAATCAGAACGGGGCCAGAAGGGTCACTCTGTTGAACAGCCGAGAATGACTCGATATATATGTATATACATATATATATATATATATTATACATATATACATATGTATAATATTTGTATTATATATATATATATATATATATATATATATATATATATATATATAAAAACCTCAAACGTCAACTACTAAGACCCCCGGGTTTGCCCGATTTTAAGCATGTGGCACAGAAACGCCCCAGCAGTACTGTGTAGATTCGCACCTCCACCCACCCACACACACATAAAATCAGTGTCCGTACGTACGCTTTGACTAAAAGGTCAGAAAAGGTCTCAGCTCGGGATTCACACGTTTTGTCAGCTGTTCTCCATCCGAAGACAACCGTCTGTTATCGATCCCAATCGACGAGTTTAGAATTCCGAAGCCAATGAAGCCGCTCAGAAAAGACCGAAATCCAACCTCTATTCAACGAACCACCTCTCAATTCACCCTAGATACATCCATACACCAAGTGCGAGATGTAGAACCCTAATTGTAGTTCCTACGCCAAAGTTCTGGCTTCTGTATTGTTTCCTGGCGCTTTGCACCGGAGTTAATAGCATATCCAGTAACAATACTAGACGTACATCAAACTCAGAATAGATAGATTGCATTAGGAGGATGACTTGTCGGGATTAACTATGACTCTCTTTTCAGCGTGTCTCCCTGTGACGCGCGCGAATTGTGCGTGCTGCGGGCACTTTCCTCAAATATTGAACGTTGGTTAGATGTGTAAACTTCCCATAATAACATTGGTCCTTTAATCATGGGAGGTAAGGCATACGATACAAATTATATGGCAACGAATTAATATTGTCATATTATCGTGGTCCACTCAAGAATTGCCAAGACTTATTACAAACACGGATAGGTGAAGGCCATTAACTCAGGACCAAACAATAATGTATCACCACCTCTCTGTCAATACTTAAAAGCTCCTGTCTAATTCCGAAGTTCAATCCGGAGCAATGCACACGCAAAAAAGCAAAACAACAAATACTGCCAATGCTTTAAATAACGTTTTCAATATTAATTACGCAAAACCAGATCACAGTGGAAAGCCTTTTGCTTGTTCAGGGCTCACGCAGTAAGATTTTTATAGAAAGGAAACATTCTTGTAGCAAGCTTAAACCCCCATCCTTTGATATAAAAGGGTGACATAGATTATATATATATATATATATATATATATATATATACCAGAACGCCTTACATATAGGCGATAACTACCCACATGCTAGGCAAACTGATTGGTGCGGAATATATACCCTATCTTCCTCCCCCCCCCCACACACACCTCGTTCTCCCGTTCGATATCGTGGTATCGTAGT
This sequence comes from Dermanyssus gallinae, assembly GCA_003439945.1. Classification (NCBI taxonomy): domain Eukaryota; kingdom Metazoa; phylum Arthropoda; class Arachnida; order Mesostigmata; family Dermanyssidae; genus Dermanyssus; species Dermanyssus gallinae. Next base: position 70,351 of record QVRM01005214.1, read on the forward strand.
AGCGACAAGCAGTTTCATTGTCAAGCGTTGCCAAGCGAGAATCGGTTGTCTTTCTTCTTTGCTCGTCAAGCCAGCAGTCGAGAAGAAGCTGGTAGGTAATAATAACCAAGCTGGTATGATCTAAATATCAAATTCGCTTGGTTTAAAACTTGGTTTCGTTGCCGCCACCTGTGCGTTTAATAAGACCCTGGCGGCCAGATGGCCTGCGAAGATCGCCGGACAGCATCTATAGCTCTATAGAGCCATCGGGTCAACATTATGGTGTCTGCCATCTCCAGCCACCTCGGCCAGTGTGGACAGCAATGGCAGCAGCACCAAACTCCACGGTCACCTCCAGCACCACCATCACCTCATCCTTGATGGCGATCACCTCATCCTTGATGGCGATCATTTTATCGTCACGGCATTTGTGCCGAGCTCATCAGCTAACAGCTGCGGGACTGCCCGCAACAACAGAAGCGGGAGCATCCGTGGTGGTGACGCCGGCGTCTATCCGGGTCTATATATGGGTCATGGACCAGAAAGCAAGCGAACACAGAAGAAAACGTAACAGCGGTGCCACCGCTACTAGAAGTAATACTATTACTACTACTAGCGGTGCCACCGCTAGTAGAAATAATACTATTACTATTACCAGTACACTCGCAGCAACAACAACAACAACAACAACAACAACAACAACGAGGAGGAGGAGGAGGACGACGACGACGACGACAACAACAACAACAACAACAACGACGACGACAACAACGACGACGACGACAACCATAACAACAACAACAACAACTTTGGCTCGTACGTTTACTGCGACTACTAGCATCATCATCATCATCACGACGGATGTTTAGACATCCAAGCCAGTCCGCCTTACTTCTTCCAAGCAGACACATAAAAGTCTATGCGAGCAAGATAGGAGAAAGTAAGACACACAGCGAGAGAGACAGAGAGAGAGAGGGTTCGATTCTCGGATATGATGCAGTGCCATGATCAGACATCCTACTAACAGCTCAACTTTTCTCTCCGCCGATTATTTTTCTCTTTTCCACTAATGTATATATATTATATATATATCCCTGCTGAAGGACGGCTGCGAACAGCAGAGCGCACAACAGCAGCGTATGATGGTCAGTCTTTGTTGCAGCGGCAGTGGCCATGCTCGTGATGGAAGAAGAAAAACAAACAAACAAATACAGAGATCGTACAGGCTCTGGAGCACCCCCTAGAGGGGGCTGCTCCTACTCTACCACCGCGACACTACCACCGACATGGGGTCGTCACCACGAGGGATCACGGGGCCACCCCTTTCTTTCCAGGCCAACCCAGACAAAACTAGGCAAACCACAGACACGCCGAGCATGGAAAAACGAGCAAAATCGAGCAATAGATTGACCGAGCCGCCCACAGACAGACTAGGCTCACATACAGACATCAAAGAGACAGATGGGCCCAGGGTGCAGTACGCAGCCAGGAAAAGAAGTGTGGCTACCCCGAAGAGTGGAATTCATCCGGAATACAACGTAGAATAATTCAGTTGGTTAGTGTAGAGGCGCACTTTCTTGTCGCTGTGTGTTTGTCCCGCGCACATGCACACATGCTCAGTCTCACAAGCGACACGATCTTCTATAAACAACCTGCTCGATGATATATATATATATATATATATATATATATTTATATGTACACCATCGAGCGGGTTGTTTATAGTAGATGATGTCGCTTATGAGCATGTGAGCGTTATATGTGCATATATATATATATATATATATATACGGGCTGCGGCGCTACGAATTATTCGACAATAATATGATAAATACACAAAGAAAATTATTAATACAATACATGTTAAACTTATATATGGAAAACACGTAAACGTTTTAGAACTAGTAGAGCTCGACACAAATCAAAAACAATATATGTATATATATATATATACACGAAGGCAAATCGAAAAGTTGTAATACATATTTAAAAATAAAATGTATTTAATCTTCTAAACAGCTTGCTTAAAAATAGCTCTAGCCCACTTCAATGCACTCGTGCCACCTTTTTCCCACCCTTTGAAATATTTTTTTAATGTGCCTTTGGAATCGAGTTGAGTAGCTCCTGCAAATTTCTTTACCCGCTCTATAGTCTCGAATCGTTGCCGTAAAAAAATATTTAAAAAAAATATTCCCTTTTAGACGAAAAAAGACAGTCAAGGGAACCTTGGTGTTGGATCTGCTCTGTCTGAATTTCTTCGATCGAATCTTTCTCTCCTTGGAAGCACCACTGGGAAGGTTGGGTTTATGTCTCGATGTCGTAACCATATACACATGACTTGTTTCCTGTAATCACTTTCTAAAGCAATCCAGGATCTTCTGCTATCGCCTAAACGCTCAACGCAGGCATTTCCCTAGAGCATTAATTTGCTGTGAATTCAACATTTTTGAGAATCTGTCTTTTGACGTATAAAATATCATTCACGACTGTCACAACTGATGCATAATATATCTCCACATTGTCAGCTATCTCTCTGAAATAAATTCGGATTTCGATTGTTAACTACGATATCACAAACTTTTTCAACGCGAAATCGACGGTGCCACGTATAGTGTTTCGGGACACTGAACGTATATTGATGCAGATTCATTGCTCCTCCATTGTCGGCTGCTTAAAAATTGCCGAACCTTATTTTCTTCACATCTTAGAACCAAAGCAAACGCCGTCATCGAAATTTTGTCTGTGTGTAGCTGATGAATGGCTCTTCAAAGCAAAACAAAATACCTTGGTGGTTTCGGTTCAATTTTTAAAGTTCAAAGTGCTTGAACGTGCCGGTTTACACCCATATATATATATATATATATATATATATATATATATATATATATATATATATTTTTTTTTTTTTTTTTTAGATTTTCCGTAAGGCAATTGCTCGTGTACGGATTTTTCATGTCATGGCTAAGTTTTACTCCACTCCGGCATTTACCTTGTCTAAATTGGAAACCATGCAAACCAATTTAAGAGTGGCCGGTCTGGGTCTCGAACCCAGTCCTCCCGAATGCAAGGCAAAGGCTTTGCCACTAAGCCACCTTGCTCGGTATATATATATATATATATTGTAAACAGAAGGCTTAAACGTCTTGTTGTCTCCGTTCGGCTCAATGGAACAAAAACCCCTGTTGTGTACATTACCAGGAAATAGAATGAATTTCATGGTAGAAAACCAGAAGCAGCAACTAGCAACCACATCAGCGCCGACACAGTAATAATGAAAAAGCATTGGGTGGTGAAAATGATTGGCATTGGTGATGATTCCACGTCGTGTCTACCCTATTAGACCTTCATTATCGAACTGGATCGCTTAATTTTACATTGGCTTACACCACAACAGTGCTATTGCAAACTCTAGAGTATAGGCCGATAAATCACCAATCTAAACGTGTCAGGTGATAATGACGACCCAGAGACCACAAAAGTATGTCTATATGCTTGTCTCCCCTGTATATTCTTTATTTATGATGATCCGAGGGCGAAACGTAGTCGTTGCGAATGGGAACTACATATATATATATATATATATATATATATATATATATATATATGTGTATACGCTTTCGTGTCGGATATTTTACCGTTTTAGACGCCGAAAAGGTCCGGCGCACGACAATAAACAACGATCAAACTGCGGCTTTAGAAAGTGCAAAGCCATACCTGATAGAGAATTCAGGGTGGATATTATTGTCAGCGTGAGACAAGAAGATATTGTCGCACAACTTGTGGACGCTGGTTTTGTGTCGAGAGCGGATGCGTCCTCCACCACGAACAACGAGCAAGAGAAACTTTGTGCAGGCGTCTGGACGCGAGCGACGCATTGCCCGAAGAGAATAGGCAGCGCCCATTCTAGAGGCAGATTATTGACGTGGACAAAAGTTGGTAAGTCGTTTATCAAAATTCAACGTGACGCGAAAGGGATCAAAGGGCAGTCGTCCTCAAAGCGCTGCCACCGTGCACCCCACCTAAACGGAAACTACAGCTATGCATCTGGAAGGATCTGAACGGAGTAGTTTATTGTGAGCTATTTCCGGCGAGACGACACGTCATCATTGCCGACAAATTCCACGCCAGCACTTGTGGACTATTGAAGGAAAACCATCGCCGTCGAAACGTTTGCAAGTGGCTATCAGGACCGCCACACACACAAACACACAATTGTGAACGTCTGCGATACTGCTGCTGAAATTTTCCTGAAATTTCGCTACGACACACTTCCCGTACGGTCCTGATCTGGCGCCATCTAATTATCATCCCTTTTATTCTCTTCGACGTTCTCTTCGTGGAAATAGCTTCTCAAAAGTTTAAGGCAGCAGAATTAATTTGAAGTAACTTTTCTGGATTACTGCTCAATTAGTCGGCCAAAAAGAATAACGATTAAAACAATCGAACTGGGATCTACATTATTCAGAAGAGAAGCACTTACAAGCTGAAAATTAATTTAACATGTAATGATAGCATATATATATATATATATATATATATATATACGAGTGTACTGTCGGCACACACGCGCAAAGACATTTGTTCTCCTCTTTTCTGTGAATAGGGACGACCTGAAATGAATTTGCTTATTTTATAAGCTTGTATAGCTTATGGAATAAGCAAAATTGATTTCAGGTCGTCCGTATTCACAGAGAAGACGGCAAGAAATGTCTTTGTGTGTGTACCTACAGTAAACTTGTAAAGCCAATTGACTACAAAAAAAAACCGGAAAAGAATGTATATATATATATATATATATATATATATATATATATATATATATATATATATATATAGGCCACGATAAAATGTTAAATTAAGTCGTCAGCTTGTAAATGTTTTTCTTCTGAATAATGTATATACCAGTTAAATTGTTTTAATTGTTATTCGAACTTTTTGGTTGGCCGACTAATTGAGCAGTTCCAGAGAAGTTACTTCAACGGAACTCTGCTGCATTTAACTTTTGAGAAGCTGTTTCCACGAAGAGAACGTGGAAGTTAATGAAAGGGATATGTATATATATATATATTCTTTTGTAACTGGTCAAGCCTGCTTGCTCGCTAGCCTGTGCACACGAGCGTACGTACCTGCGTTTCGCGGAGAGTCTCCATGAGTTTGTCGCGTTCATCGAGCATGTTGACCATGAGCTGCTCGAAGTTGCTCTCGCTCTGTGCTTCACCGGCGGCGCCGGGTCCCCCGGTCCCGTTGCCTCCGGGCCCGCCGCCATTGCCTCCGACGGTGCCAACAGCTCCGCCAGTACCGGCCGGACCGCAGCTACTGCGGTCCTCCGAGATGGTCGGCATCACGTCACAGATCATGTTCCACATTGTGCCTTTGTTGTTGTTGTTGTTGGTGTTGTTGTTGTTGATGTTGTTGTTGTTGTCGCTGTTGTTCTTGCTACTTCTGTCAGTCAGTCAGTCAATCAGTCGGTGGGTCAGTCAATATGATTTCAAAGTCAGTAATCCGTGTGAATGTGGAACGTCGGTGAACTTCGGGTGGTGGAGTGAACAACAACAACAACACCGAAACCACGACACTAATGTCCCCGACACTGGGTGGCCATTCAGCCACCTACAACACCGACATCAACATCAACAACAATCTACAGAGGCACCCCAGCACGTTTTTCCAGCCCTTTTCGGGGCCCCAGAGGCCGTCGGCACCGAATATGTAGAGAAGAGGTGCGCGGTAGTATCCACACACATAACCCCCCGCATACCAAAAGACAGCCGCCAGGCGGGACGGGATGTCCAACTGTACTGGCGGAACGAGCATACGCCAGTAGGACAGGCACAAAGATCACGACCCTGTTGGCTTTACTAATCAACCAACAACAGCAACCACACAACGACAACAACCACTCCCCACCGCTGCCGCTGAGACAGAGAGCTGAAGAGAGCAAGATCAATGGCAATCTTCATCACAGCGCCATCTGAGATGCGCTCGGTGGCGGATGGCCTAATCTCTGTTGTTTCTCTCGTCGAAATCACAGCCACTCTATACACCACCAATCAACTACCAAGAGCCCATTAGAAATCACCTCCTCAATCAACACAGATGAACATAGACAGATGATGAGCGGCGAGCGATCGAAGCAGTGAGTGTGATTAACAACGTCAATGTCCCTCCGGGGACACATGTATACGCGGACGTTCTCGTCGACCGGTGCCTGGACGCGGGTCCCTGTCGTCGCCGTCGATGTCTTGGAATTTGGGAGCCCGGACCAGAGAGTCTGGGCTGCACCGATTTCCTGCTGATCGGTCGCGCCGGGATCTGTCATGGGCCGGGAACAGCGACTGACCGCGTTCTCGTTCGTCGTAGGGCGTAGGTCACAATGAACTAACTGATGCTCGCAACGTAGTAGTGTCGTCTTCAGCCTCGCCCGTACTTTGACGTTCCTGTGCTGGTCACGCACGGTAGAGAACTGACTGAATGATTGACTAATTGATTAATGAGCTGCTAATATATCTGTCTATAGATCAATCATTCAGTCTGTCAATTATCTATACGTCTATGTATCAGCTGATCAGCCGGACCCAGCAAAGGCGTGACATGATAATGCTGTATTTTGTAGCTACTTCTGCGCCTAGCGCTCCTGCTGCCTTCATACTATTCGAATTGGCTGCAGAGCCTGTGGATCGGTCGCCGTGCTGTCAAAGCTCGTGTCATCTCGTTCATCACTTTATTGCGTTCTGCATATAAACATCGTTCGTTTGGTTGCTTGTTTGTTTGTTCGTTTGTTTGTTTATTGGCTGCAACACTGAAGTGCTGTCTCCTTGGCTCTTGTTGCACCACCTCGACGACGGCGACGACGACGACGACGACGACTTCAACAACGTCGAGGTGGTTGGTGGTAGCCGTTCGGGTAATTAATGAACTACTTCAATTGAGTGGTTGTTGTTGTTATTCGTGGGCATGTTCATTCCGAGCTCCCCTCGTCTGGCTCGTCGTGGCTGGAACTTTTCTCTCGTGTCGTCGCCATCATGTGTTCGATCATGTTGTTCGAACGTCCCGACGGCCCAGCCGCCCTCATCACTGTCATTCGTGGTCATTGATATTGTTGTAGTTCTTGTCGTTGTTGTTGTTGTTGTTCTTGTTATTGTTGTTGTTGTTGTTGTTGTTGCTATTGTTGTTGTTGCTGTTGTTGCTATTGTTGTTATTGTTGTTGTCCCCGGCGCGGCCAGCCGGCTGGCGTAATCGGCATTTTTAACAACACCACCATCACCACTACCACCATCACACGCAGTCACGTCAATGCAGCAGCGTCGTTGTCGAGAACGAAGACGAATTTGCACTTGAACTTGCTGCAGCTGCTCTTTACTCACTCACTCACTCACTCGATTCTCTTTACCACGTCGAAACGAAACAGTTCGAATGACTGACTACTCAATCAAACGAGCTCCACCACCTAATTCATCTAACTAATAATCTGTTGATCTTCTTCGATGTTCGTCGATGAGGAAAGGGAAGAGATGGAGGACGACGATGGATGACAACGGCGAACGACACAGAAGCGACACAGATCACCAAAAAGACCAAAAGCGGCTTCACGCGGCCCCTACACTGCTACCACCAACATCTATCTACAACATCTCCATCACCAGCACTAGCATCAGCATCGACACATTTCACGCCATGACCATAGCGTGCGCCGGGCAACAATGAACGAAGCGACCGGCCGATTCTGTCACTTCGATCACTACCATTTAACTTCAAGTGTGAGCGGGCGGTGGAGGAGAGTGATGGAGAGTGATGGGTATTCCAGCTTCCAGAAGTGTAATGACGGAAGCCAGTCGAACCCAGGTGGCGAGGAGGAGGAGTAGGAGGAGGGGTGGTTTGCCCCTTAATCAGGTAGTCCCGGCAGCCTCCGGCAGTTGAACCCGTTAATCAGCCATATTTCCGTTTTGATGATTGAGCTGGTTATATGGTTGGTTGGTTGGTTGGTTCATTGCCCGCCCGCCTTTGCTCCGGCTGTCACCAGTTGTCAATTAGCAGTCGCGTGACGCTGACGACTACGACAACAACAAGAACAGCAGCGAGAACTATCACAACGACAACAACAATAACAACGACGACAATGACGACGACAATGCTGGTTATGAAGGGTAGTCACTCATCCTCAAGGAGAACTGCGGGTTCAAACCACTGTTTGAGAGGCTAACACCATTCGTACAATGAGAGGGTGCTTCTGCTGCAGAGTGTTCTCCCAATCGTACCAAACGAGCAGGAGAAGATCAACAATACAGTACAACAGTAACAACAACAACAACAAAACGGGTGCCAGTGATATCCAGTACAGTTATCTGTACTGTGAGTGCTGTCGCGGTTGTTGGTCTTCCTGTTGTTTTCTTAATTCTTCTTCTTATTGTTAATGGTGGTGTTGCTTCTTCTTTTTATTGTTAATGATGCTGTTGTTGCTGTTGTTGTTGTTGTTGCTATTGCTGCGCGTTCGCTTGCCGACCAGACCAGACCGGCGATTAGACCGGCCAGAGCACGCAACAGACGCAACGGATAGAGGACGGAGGGCGCGCTGTATTTAGTCGCGTTTCTCGCCGACTACACTACGTCTGGTCTCCATGATTTCTTCCCTCGTTCCTGCCAGCTTGCCTGGTGGGCTGAGATGGTGATCAGAGGTGGTAATGGTGTTGTCCCGGTCCCTGACCCTGTCTGTGGCGATGCCCCCCGGCACAGCCGCCGGCCATGATTTCTAATCGGAGAGTTGTAGACGACGACGACGACGATCAGGAACGGGTAGGTCGCACTTCATCGAAGAAGAAAAAACGACGAGGAAACGCGTGCTTAAACGAACGAACGTGATTGATCGATGAAGTACAATAACGTACGTACGAAGATAGATAGATAGATAGATATATAGATAAATAGGCAGCTCGAAGGTAAACAGGCAGATAGGCAGCCAGGTCACTCCCTCACGTACTCCTTCAATCATTCGGCTAGTATAGATCTAGACGGCTAGTCGTCTTCGAACGCGACAACGACCCGACTTGACGCTGGTGCGTCTTCTCGGATGAAGTGTCGTCACTCAACGAACTGCAAAATCACCACCACCAGCTTCACCACCAGCTCCACCACCAGCTTCTTCACCACCTTCAACACCAACACCAACACCACCCCCACACTAGAGCAGCAGAGCAGCAGAGCAGTAGCACCAGAATCCCCACCAGCGGACCAGAGACCTGCCCCCCCTCTCTCTATACGGGCACCGACCGCTGCACTACCAGCCGCACCACCACCCGCACCACCACCACCAGCTCAATTTGACAGCAAACAATTCACGCGGCGGGCCCTTCTCAACCTCCTCCGGCTCTGGCGGCTGCTGCTGCTGCTGCTACTGCTGTTGTTGTTGTTGCTGTCACCGTCGGTCTTACTACGAATTCGGGGCCCAGCAGCAGCAGCGGCAGCGGCAGCGGCAACAACAACAACAGCAGCAGCCGCAGATCCATCCTCTCTCTCCTCTCTCTCTCGGAGTCCACTACTCTATCTGTCTGCCTTGCTTTCTGTCTGTCTGTCGGTCTGTCTATCGGTCTGTCGGTCTCTCTGGCTAACTATTTGACTGGCTAACTATCTGGCTGGCTAACTATTTGACTGGCTGGCTGGTTAACTATCTGACTGACTAACTATCTATTGGTTTAGCTATTATATATTGGTTAGCTATTATAGTGACTTCTGCTGCTGCTACTGCTGTGGGTGCAGGCGCACAGAATACGGTGTTGCTGTCCCTACTACTGTACTAATGCAATGTTGTTGTGCTGACTCTGCCCGGGTAGACAGAGCGCCGTACTCAGCAGCAGCAGCCGCCGCTGCAGGAGGAGGAGCAGCAGATAAATATGGAGTTGCGGGTAGAACGCGACGTCGGCGCGGGATGACCGCATCGCTCGCGCTTTGCTCCACTCGAGCGCCGCCAACTAACCAGTCAGTCAGCCAGGCAGACAGACAGATAGACAGATAGATAGACAGACAGATACATCCAGATAAATAGATGGTTGTTGCTCTCTGCTCAGTTGTTCAGTCATTGGCTCTCTTCTCAGTCGTCTGCCAGAAGGCTCCTCGTTCGATGGATGGGCGCACGGACGGTCCGACCGCCCGCCCGTCCGTCCGCCCGTCGAGAGGGACGGCCGCACCGCGAGATGGCGGGAAATTTGAACTGCCACTTGCTGCTATTCGTTATACGTAATCGTGTTATGACTGGTCATTTTGCGTAATCTTGCCAAGCGTATAATATTATTATTTTTATTATTATGGACCGACATAGCCCGCCGGCAAATTTATTTGTCCATGTTGTCTGGTATCACATTATTATTATTTTTATTATGATTATTATTATTATTATTATTATTATTATTTCCTATCAATCTCCAAGAATAAATTTGGTTTTATTTCATTTTGAAGTTACAGAATTATTATTATTATTTATTTATTTTTTAATTATTATTATTTATTAATATTGTTTAAATGTTACAATTGTGAGGTGTGAACGTGTACTCCTTGTCTTCTTCTAACTCCTAAATATTATTCCATGGAACCGACAATACAGCCGGCGTTTCCTCGGCACACAGCAAGCGACAGCAGTTGCCGTAGAAACTCGCCTTCGCGCCGATTCCCTGTGAGATCTGTAATCCGTTGGCCCAACTCACTGATGAATCTCTTGGTTCCCTTGCTTACCGGGCCCATTGTTTCCATCGATATTGGCACTACGATATAACTTGTCTCCAGTTCTTGGTACTTGCGTTTTTTCCCATTATCTGCGCGCTCGGCAACCCATCCCGCTTCTAGTGAACTGTGGCGTATATACGAGGGAGCCACTGTACAGGACACTGTAGCATCCCATACCAAGCATCTGCCGTTAGCCCATAGCGGGATTGTTACACCGTCTGGTCTTTTGTCGTCATGAAGTCCTAATCTGGGCTCGAGCGTGCTTGGTATACCAGCTTTGCGTAAGGCTCTTCTTATAATTGCATTGATTTCAGCGTGTCTAGAAACTCTACCATGGCTTTTGATGCAGCTAAGAGGGTGAAGTCCATCCTCAGTTACTGTGGTACCACATGCGCGGCAACTGTAGGGGTTGCAAACCGGGGCACCTATTCGAAGAGCTGTTACCATGCGGAATGAGGTGTTGTCCAGCATGGTACCCAGCTGCGGGGAAGGGAGACACTTTAGAAAGCCTCCACTAAATGTGTCCCGTGCTGCCAGAAAGACAGCTTTTGCCACTGGAGATTGGAGGTTGTCTAACAGCTCTCTAGCTGCAGCGCTGCATCTGTAGGAGTCCAATGTATGCTGTGTGGGACGTTCTTGCCAGGGGCCTGGTCCAATTGTTTGTCTAGCTATTAGCTCTGCAGCGTCTTTGGCTCTTGTGATTCCTTGGCGGATGTCTGGTTCGACCAACGTTTTTGCGAGTTTACCAAATTCCAATAGAGACGCGGCATAGCACATGGGAGCCAGCTCCGCCGCTGATCTAATACCAAGTCCTCCTTCGGCAATTGGAAGGGTTGCTCTTTTCCAAGTGTCATCATGCAGGTCGACGTTTAATACTTCACCTAAAATGCTTCTTGCGGTATCGTCGTAAGCTTGAAGATCTTCGTGGCATTTAATAGCTGGTGAAGTGCGCAGAGTATAGTTAAGCTTCGGCGAGCCCAAGCTGTATCTCCAGATGCACAGAGCTGCTTGCGAATGCATCGCCGTTAAGCGAGAGCGAATTTGCTTCAGTCCAGTGCACTTTTCTTTAAGGGTCTTTGAAATCGATCGTAAGCTTATTGGGGCTCCCAGAAGCTCCAGCTCGTCTAAGTCAACGCGCCTAGATTCTGGCAAGACATTTGAAACCGCCCTAAAAATTTCATCCTGTTCTTGGGCATTACCTCCCAATGTAATGACTTCACACTTAGAGGCATTGAGGCTAAGGCCTCCCTCTTCTGCAAAATTCAGTACGTTGATAATATCACCCACAACCAGATCAAGTGGGCCTCCAATCGTTGCGTCATCTAGGTACCAAACGTTAAGAGGGCTCTTCATGCGTGCCACTAAACTGGATACCCCGAGGCTGAATAAAGCAGGTCCAAGCGGATCGCCTTGTTGCACTCCACTAGTTGATAATAGTGGTGCTTTTTCATCCCAGGACAGCAGAGTCGGTTCCTTGTAGCTTTGCCAAGCTAGCGGCAAAAGTTGCGGCACTTTGAGTCTTACCTCATCAAGCACTACATCGCGTCGTATAGTGTTGAAGGCGTTACGAAAATCCAATTTAACTAGGACCCGTACGGGACCTTCTGCTTCAACAAATGCTCGTACTGCGTGGACTGCCGCTTCTGCACCGCCTTTCACTGCAACGCCTATCTGACTTGGTGAAATTGCTGTCACAATTGTTGTCCTTGTAATGGCAATGGCTACTTTAGCGACAAGCCTCCTGATTGTAAGGCCGCATGCTATAGGTCTAATAGAGCCGTCTTTTTTCTTTAGCGCTGTCAGATTGGCCCCGTAGAAGATGGGAATGCAGAAATGTGGCAAATTACCACCCAAGGCTGAACTAGCAAGAGAACGAAGTTCTTCCACCAGCCTCCCAGATGACGGTACTGTGCTATCGAGCATATCGAGCAGATGCCGAGGACGTAAACCGTCTAATCCTGGGCCTGATGCTAGGGAAAAAGACCGGGCGGCGTCAGTAATACATTTTTCTGGTACGAGGCATGCTTGCGCTGGTACTGGTGCTTGAAAATTGTTTAAGCGCTCTCTGACTGAATACGTAGGACGAGGATGCTTGTCTCTCAATTCCTGCTCTGTGTGGCTGTTGAGTGGCGCGAATGAGTCGGTTGAAAGAAGGCTACGTGCGGCAGATCTTACATCACCTTCTGCTAATTTGCGCTCTGCTGTAGCGGCTCTGTCACGATCAGTGTACTGTTTTTCTGAGTTTTTGGGGGTGCTGCGTGATTGTTCGGCAAGAAGATTTTCTAGTCGTTTCCACTGCGTATCCACGAGATTTTTTCTAATTATTTGACAAAGTGTGGTATCTTTGGCTTTTCGCTCCGGGATGCGCAACATTAGAGTCGGCAACATTACCAGCCTGACCCAAGACGCGTTATTATTATTATTATTATTATTATTATTATTATTCATGGTTTTCCTCTAGCTATTCTCAGCCCATCGCACCTAATATCGACGCGGCATTTCCTCTGCAAAGTGCCAATAAAAGCAGCTGTCTCAGAAATTCGCCTTCGCGTGCATCCCCGGTGTTTGCTTGTATTCGATCACTTAAGTCTTTTATAAATGTCCTTTTACTTCTGCTGACCGGGCCCATTGTGTCCATTGTAATCGGCACGAAGTTCTATCTTGGGCATAACTCTGCGTATTTACGCCACTTTTCTTTTTCTGCGTGTTTGACAACTCATTCCGCCTCGGTGGCGCTGTGGCACAAATAAGAACGGTGCGGCTGTGCAGGAGACCGTCGCATCCCAAACCAAGCATTTGTCAACTTTCGTTATTATTATTATTATAGAGCCTAGGCAAGTACACGTTTAGAACCTACAATTGTAGGAAAACACCGAAAAAAATAATTAATAATAATAATAATAATAAATTGTTATGATTATTAATATTATTATTATTATTATTATTATTATTATTATCATAATTGTTTTTAAAAACGTTTTACTTCTATCATTGAATTGTGTGCTTCAACCAACAAATTACATCATCTACTTCGAAAACATGGCATCGCGTCGGTTGCCCTTAATATTACCCGTACATTTTACGATATCCCTAAAAACATTCGCGGTGCCGACACTTACGGGAATGACCCAGTGTTTCCAAAGCAATATTTGCATGAAGTGGTCAATATTGCTTTGGAAACATCTCGTGGTTTATTTGGTGGCTCATTGAAAGCTCGAGATGCTTTTCCGAATCAGCGTGCTCTGCGACCTATCTACACTTGACAATAAGGCCGCCATGTATGAGGCAGCTACATCCGAGATCACACCTTTGGACTTGAGTGTAGATGGTATTCCTTCTCTTATGTGCTTGAGTGTAGATGGTATTCTTCCTCACTATTCTATTGAGCTCCGAGCGTGTTGTGAGCCTGCCGGGACGTATTAGGCAGCTTAAAATGTGTAGACCGTCAGAGTAGACTAGTCCACCACACGGCACGCAGTAGAATAGCTTGCATATGGGGATACCTCTCCTAATAGCCGATACGATGCGGACGGAGTTAGGATTAGCGTGGTGTCGAGCTAGCAAGAGGGCTTGAAGTCATTCCCTGCTAAAGGAATACTGAGTCGCTAAAAAACCGCTCATTCTCATATTAATGTGAGACCGTCTATGATATCCCTTGCCGACTGCTCACTTTTAGAAGCGCCGACAATGTGTTGGTTCACGTGTTCTTTCAGAGAGCCGGGGTCAAGTTGGCGTCTAATCGTCGCACCTGTCAATATGGTTATTTTCTTTACTTCTATTTTCTCATTTTCAGAAACAAGTGATTCCGCCGGAGAGCCAAATTAGTTCAATGATGCAGCATAGCGGGCTGTTACAAGGTCCATAGCATATCGATATCAGGGCTTTCGAAAGCAATAGGGAGACTTGCTCCAATCCATGAGCTCCCATCCAAACTATTGTTTGACACTTCACCTACAATTATCCTAGTAGTCTTGTCGGAAGTAGCAAGATTTTCGGTATATTTAAAAGTCAGGGATGCTCCTAACGTGTAGTGTTAGAAGTGCACCTTGGTGAATCGAGACTGACCGTCCATGGATAAAGGGCCGCCTGCAGGTGCATAATTGTGAACGTGGGCGGATTCTTACTGGTTTGGCTCGCAGTTCGGACTCAGTGTGCACATCGTGTGGCGTGATTACGCCTGAAAACGACAGAGCTCGGGGGGTGCAGAACGAATATCAATCACCCTCTGCTTATTTCATCTCTACTTGACGTACACTATTTTCATCCCTATTTACGTGACGTATCTTGTCGATTGTGCTCGGTGCAGTCGAATCGACGACATTATGAAGAGTCCTGAGATCTATTTCAGCTACATTTCTCTTAATGATTTTGGTCAGTGTCACTTCTTGAGCGTTTTGACGAGCTAATGCAAACACTACGGATGGGAGCATCATAAAATGGTTCCAGCCCTTGAGGTCAAGGAGGCATCTACAAGAAGCATCGGGAAGTGGAGGCGAGTGATGTGGGCTTTCAGTCCTTTAGAGGTTTTTACACGACGAACACACTTCGTGCAGACATATGGCTGGTCATTTAAACCCTTTATTTAGGTAAAACTGCGATCAGCAGCTCCCGGAAGTGCTGGTTTCGTACAGTACAGATCGCAGTACAACCGTCTACAACAGCCTCTCATAAGGGCGATGCCAATCTCAGACTCGAGACTGGATAAGACGCCATTGATTATTCGGTTCTCGTCCAACCATGCTGATAGTACGGGTTTTATCTTCCTCTATAGTCTTAGAATAGCGGTGACAATGTGTGAAGAGTTGTTTGACAATGTTCCGTTCTTGTTTCCTGTCTGTGATTTTGCAGGCGTCTTCTCCGATCTCTGTTCTTGTTTCAGCAGCCGGTCTTTTTTGGTGCAAGAAGCGGCGCGAGATTGCAGAGTACCGTCTACTCGCTCATATAGTTCTCCTTGCTCGATACCGGCTTAAGTTTTTGTGTGGTTGGTCGGGCGACATCAGCGTAAGGAGTCTGTGTTTCGACTAGCTCAGAGCTGACACTGTGTGGTTGCTTTACCAGCAATTGAAGATCTTCTTTCAGAAGACGCGCGGAACCCTTCGCGTAGAGTTTAGTTCGATCGGCTTCTCTAAATATTTTCTTAACTACGCGCTCTCGTTGTCATTGGATGCATGGGCACCTCCTCAGTTGGCATAGTCACGATGGCATATACAATAGCATATACTTGTCGTTTAACTGCCTTGGCACCCTTGAAATCTTAGTGCTTCGGGATATTCTGGGCAGAGGAACAAGAGATACGGCTGAATCTCCATAGGAGTAGGCGTTCGTGGCTTCTGAGTAACTGTAGACGCAGTTCCCTTAGCTATTTTTTGCGGCTGTTTTTTACGCCTTGTCCTGCGTTGAAGTTAGAACTTGACTCCATCCCTCGTCGTCTCCAGGACCGTGAGACGTACCGCCAATAGTTTTAGACGGCTTATCGTCACACTTGCTCTTTCCACCAATCGGGTCATTCCCGTCGCCCTCTCCATCCTCTCGGATCGCCTGACTTCTCGGCGCTGGTGTTCTCTTGCTGCTGCTGCTGCCGTTTTCCTCAGTAATGTCGTCGACCTGTGGCACTTAGCAGTGTACCTATGATTCTCCTCACCTGCTCGTCTGTCGGCTTTGCAACCCTTACAGAGGTGATTGACTGCGGCGAATACTTCGTATTTGTCAAAAAAGTAACGGGAGAACCTTGGCGAGGCGTATATGCAAACACCGAGCGGAAGTAGTTAGTAACCAGGCAGACAGCCGAAGAGAATGCATACCCTAAAGTGGTGCGGGCAGTGTCCTCTACTACATTATCTTCATTGCGGTTCACCCAGTTCACCTTTCGAAGACGTCTCCAGTGCGACGATTCTCCAATTCAAACGTATCGTTGCGATCGCTGGGTCTAAAAGAGCCTTGTACTATAGACACTTAACACTGCAAAGTCAAACACTTTTTGGGCACCTCGATCCGACTAATATGACTCCCTGCAACCACGAGCAGACGATTGTTTATATTGTTATTATTATTATTACATGGTAAATAATGTTACAGTTGTGAGGCCTGAACGTATTATTGCAAAGTTTTTTAAATAATTTGTTCACTCCATGGCGCTTAAAATAGATGCCGCGTTTCCTCTGCAAACGGCCAAGGACATCGCTTGCCTCAAGAATTGACCCTCTCTTCGGTCGTTCGTGACCTCCTGAATTCGCTTACTTAAATCTTTGAGAAATGCTTCGGTTCCCTTGCTGATTGGTCCTAGTGTCTCCATGGCAATAGGCACAAATATATATCTTTTTTCCAGTCCAGCATATTTAAACCGTTTTCTGGCGTCCGCGTGCTTTGCTACCCACCCCGGCTCAACAGAGCTGTGGTGTACTCGTAAATAGGAAGCCGCGGTTGTGCCCGAAACCGTTGCATCCCAAGCTAGGGACTTTCCATGTGACCATAATGTAATGGTCACCCCATCAGGTCTTTCTTCGCCAGAGGACACTAAACCTCTCGGTTCAAGTGTAGATGGTATACCGGCTTTCCTAATGGACCTTATGATCACACCGTTTAGTTCAGCATGTCTGGACGATCTACCGGCGCTCTTCGGGCAACTCAGTGGGTGTAGGCCACTGGAATCTACCATCTCCCCACACAGTTTGCTCTGAAACGGCTCGCAGACGCTAGCGCCGATTCTAAGTGCTGACATCATGCGGAAAGAGTTGGGATCCAGCGTGGTGCCGAGCTGAGGCGAGGGTAAGGCTTTAAGCCAACCCCCACTAAAGTTATCTTGTGCCGCTAAGAATACGGCGCGGTCTCTCCGGGAAACAAGCTCGTCTACGATTTCTCTGCTCTTTTTTTGCTTTTAAGCTTATCTAGGTTATACTGGCTAGGATATTCTTCTAAAGGTCCCGGGTCTAGCATGGTTCTAATAGTGTCCCGTGCTTTACTGGTTCCATATCTTATTTGTGATCGAACTGCCTCTTCCACTAACGAAGCTGCCACCGGACCAAATTGCACCAGTGAATCAGCGTAGCAAACCGGAGCTAGGTCAGTGGCACTCCTTATTCCCAGACCACCTTCACGTATCGAAAGACTTGCTCTCTGCCAGGTGTTCTCTTCTAAATTTACGTTTAGGACTTCACTAAGTATGTCTATGCTGACGTCATCATACGCCGTTAATTCTTCGGGGCACGTCAAAGCAGGGCATGCACGCAGTATATAGTTAAATCTTGAAGAACCTAGGCCATATCTCCAAATGCACAGCGCAGCCTGAGGATGCACGCGAGTCAGTCGTGAACGCATTTTGGTAAGGGCTTCTGTTTTCACAGAGAGTGTATGCAAAATTCCGTCTTGCTTTACGGGGGCCCCAAAAACTTCTAAGTTGTTTAGCTCTACACGCGTGATACCAGGGAGTATTTCTGTGATCTTCTGAATTGCTTCCTCCCTTTTCTGAAGTGAGCCTCCGAAAGCAGTAATCTCACATTTTGCGGCATTCAGTGTCAGTCCCCCGTCTTCTTCAAACTGCAGCACTCTTCTTAAATCTGTTGCGATGATACTTGCAGGGCCGGCAATCGTGGCGTCATCTAGATACCACACATTGAAAGGGCTCTGTAGTTGCGATACTAGATCTGATATACCGAGACTAAATAGAGCAGGCCCTAGCGGGTCACCCTGCTGAATGCCCGCTTCCGACCGCAATGTTGAAGTTGTGCCCCAGGTTAAGAGTGAAGGCTCTCTGTAACTTTGCCAGACCATAGGCAAAAGCTCTGGACTTTTCTTCATCACTGCATCTAGTATCCGGTCTCTTCGTAACGTAAATTTATTATTATTATTATTATTATTATTATTATTATTATTATTATTATTATTATTATTATTATTATTATTATTATTATTATTATTATTATTATTATTATTATTATTATTATTATTATTATTATTATTATTATTATTATTTTTAATAAATAAAGTGCTCGACTTTTATTGATCACTGGTTTAGTCCATAGCACTCACAATGGAGGCTGCGAAAAAACTGTGCTTTGTGCCGATTTCCTGTGATGTTTTGAATGCGTTTGGACCAATATTTGAGGAACAAGTTTAAGTCAATTCCTTTACTGATGGGTTCTGGAGTCTTTCTTGGGACTGGTGCAAAATTTGCCTTTTTGATCGGTTTCCGCTACCCGTCCTGCTTCGACTGGGCTGTGATTTATGTAAGGTTTAGTGATTTACGGCCACCGTGTATGATACCGTCACGCTAAACATTTGCCATGTGCCCATGCTGGAATAGGCACTTCATCAGGCCCCGGTGCCTCCCCGGTAGTTTCCAAGCCTCTTGGTTGCGGTGTGGATGGTATTTAAGCCTTCTTGAAAGCTTTTCAGATCCAACTGTTGAACTCTGCGTGTTTGGGGAACTTACCGAGGCTTTTGGGACATTAAGATGAATAGGCCATTATGCTTTCGTAGGGAGTTTGATGAAGACTATAGTACTCAGTGTATTTGTTGGTTCTGCTCGCAGCAATGCGCTAAGTATCACTCGGTGGATTGTCCCGCACTGCAACTAAGATCCTTGCACTTATTTTCCCAGTGAAACGGCAGGACAACAATTAATAATGTTTAATAATAACATGAGCCATTTTGTACATCATCAATTTGAATGAAATAATTATGATTGATTGATAATTGGCCACTGGAATAAACCTAGAGCTCTTTCCACATAGCTTTCATAGGAATGGCTCGTATACCGGAGCACCTATCCTCAGCGCACGATATCATATTATCCATTAATAATAACACTATATAATTATTGCAGTCTGTTTTTTAAGTTTGCAATTGTGTGTTTCGAACGTGTTGTATCAATTCCAGCAAACTTAGTGTAGTGTTCATTATCCCTACAAAGGGACGGCAACTGTTACGAGTTGGCCAGTCTCCCGCTAAAACAACACACTTCCTCTGTTTGCTATTTTTGGGGGGATTTTGGAAATGCATGATGCACACACGTCACTAGCAGCCTGCGTGTGGGACTCACAAACTCAATAAATCCGGATCTGGGCTTCCGGGCTGGGTAATACTTGGCACTTCTTCGAAGCTGTGGCGAAGAGGCGTCTCTGTTATTCTCCTTGATTCAGCTATGTCTCGTATCTTTGTGCATATTTATATGCATCCAAATAGCGGACTTATGCCAAAGTATAGACCGATTCCCGGCCCTGACAAGGTCCAAATTTCTTCCACATGAATACCTTGCTTCTTTCATTCGCAAGTAGGTCCCGTGGCAGCGTCTTAGCTAGGGGACAAGCGGGCTTCGGTCGAGACCGTCCGGTACGCCCTGCTAAGCCTGATCGCTAGTGCACATTGGGCTGACCTTAGTGCTCTTCTATTTTTCCCGATCGTAGTGCCATGTCTACCCAACCGGGCGCTGCAAAAGAACCGATGATTCGACAACTGAAGCTAGTAGCCTTTGGTTCCGTCCTGATACTCCCCCAATTCCTCATCCCATAATTCGTGCTAGGTTTAAGGCGGTCCCGCCTTCCGTGACATGTTTTACATGTGTCGCTTCTCTCTACTTGCTTTTCTTTCTCCGCGACATGTTTTACATGCGCCGCTTCTCTCTTCTTGTTTTTCTGTCTCTCAACTGAAAAAGACAAGGGGTTTTCGGGAAGACTGAATTTAGTAACTGGATCTTCAACAAGTAACTACTTGTTGAAGATCCACGTAGAAGTCATGATATAAACTAGCCAGTTTTTCGCGTTCCGTGGTAACCCAGTGGCTAGCTTGAAAAATGTGGGCTTTACTTTATCTAGTTTGGTTACCTGTGATGGACTGAGATGCTCCCATATGAATTAGACGTTGCAGGCCGCCACAGAAGCAACTTCTAGATCAAAAAGTGCTTTTAGCGCGCTCAAAGATAATTATTGGGGCTTCTCAATTGTCGACAGCGAAACTAGACGTTTCTTCATCCGTTCGGCGATGTTTGATCCGAAGGTTATGACCTTCATCGATTAGTTAACCCCAAGGTTGCAAAACGTGTTAACAAACTTTTCTTTCCTTCTCAGCGATCTGCCGTCAATAATTCACAACGAACAAGATACGGTCGGTACCATACTGTACGCTGACGAGGTTGTCATGTTTAGTCGTGACAAATTAGAGTTGCAGCGAATTATACGCACCCTGGAGAGGTATTGTGAAAACAACGGCCTATAGATTTACGCCGCAAAAACCAAGCCTTCAAATCTGGACCCGGAAGATCGCTTTGCGCTAACGACTACTGCCTTATTTATTCTCATGCTTCCTTATGTATTTTATCCCTATATACAGACTTTCCGCACATTCTGCAAAGAAGCCTACGAAATGTCTATTAATACTACCTCATACACGCGGGTTCTCCAAAATCCGTCAAAATCGTTAAAAATCGTCGCAGTTTAATGAGTCTACCGTACATCGATTATTCCTCGAGGCTGGCATTCCCTGTGCACACACTGCACACAAATTTTCGAACGACATCTCATTAGGAGCAGTTATTAGCAGAATACAGCTTTAGTGTGCACCTGTTCTGTGCTTAAGATGCTACTTGGATGTATGCTAATCAGGGTTATTGAGGGGGGGGGGAGGGAGCAATCATGTCGCCCGTCCTGCGCTCTCCATCGCTGTTCATAGACTGACATACAACACAGTGTAGGCATTTTGCAATGCCTACACTGTGTTAAGCCAATCTTTCAACGTTTAGCAAATGCGACTGTACTGCTGGGCCTACTACAGCATCATATCTGTCGCACTTAGGCAGCTCAAACATTTACATTACTCTTGAAGATTATGGAAACCTTCTGTGCTGCGTGATGAAATTCGTAATATTCATAAATTAGGATGCCAATAATTATCCCATTACATCACTACAATTATCCCATTTATTTTCGTTTCGATCATGGCAACGGCGTAACTTGAATACGACGGGATTGTACGTCTAGTGTCAGAATCTTGTCAAGAATGCCCATCTCAAAATTCTAGAGCTGATATATGACCTGAAGATGAGCTGGTCATTGTGGGGTAGAACCTGCTAGAACGTTGCAGTTTTACTAAAGATCCCACCGCCACACAGGAACAAAGCTTGCCTTACTTTTAGCTTGAGTAAGAACACAAAGAGCTGCAAACATAAGTACCTTGGGGTCCAGCGCAATCTCTGTGGGGTTCTATTGTTTATAATTTCTAGAATACACGATCATTTATAATGTCTATAATACGATCGCGGAACCCAGCGTGGCGTCCGGCAACTTAGTGACCACCATATCCCAAAGAACTGAATGTAATCTAGAAATCCAACAAAAAGGAACAGATAAGCCCTGGGAATGCGAAGACACCTAATGGCGTCGAATTCCTAGACAACGAACTATCAAAAAGTACGTTTGAAAAAGGGAAATCCGAGACCAAGATCGAGCACGCTTTCAGGATGGAAATACTGCCAAGGCACCACGTATAGTATTGACAATGATGGAGACATTGCAATACAAGTCGCACTGACATAAGACGGAAGATCTCAGGAATCTGAACTAATGCCACGCAAGTGGACTGCAAACCTAACCCTGTTTAACAGACAAGCAGAAAAGAGAAAGCCAAACACCTGTAAACAAACATCAAAGGGGACATATGATGGCCAAAATAAGCCTCATAGCCTACAGAACGGCAGTACACCGCGCAGGAAAATGTGTTAGAAAGCAACGGTCGCTGGTGTTCATTGCAAAAGCGATTCCGTGGACGTTAAATGTTGGCTGAGGGTCAGCCCGAAAAAAAGTATAAGGTGTACTGGGAACGGCCTGGGAAAGCATGGCCAAATGTTTTCGTCGAGATCACGCCTCATTTCATATCATACAGATCTGATCACTAGCAACGGCCTGTTTTATTAATTAAAATTCTCGTCACTGTCCTATACAACAGCCCGGTCGACACTAAAAAACTTAAAGTTAATTTTATCGCAGTGACGAGAACTTTAATTAAAAAAAAAATTAATTAAAATGCTCGTTATTGCGATAAAAATAACTTTGTCTTTTTAGTGTCGATCGGAGGAAACTGTCGGCAAATTTATTTAACTACCGTCCGTTACAACCATAGACATTCTTCGTATATAACTACATACCTAAAGACGTTTTGTGGGATTTTTGGTGAAACCACAATGTTGCCAACGTTGCTACCACTCGATTGGCATTTGCTTAATACTACAATTGTTCGAGGGAAGTTACATTTATGCGTATATTTCTCTAAGTATATCTCAATTGGGGTTTGCTAATTGCAACGGAGACAGCATGTTTTGCATAGCTAACATTGCAGACGAGCGATTTCAAGCACAGTTTTTACGGCTCTTCGATCTCTTTTTGTACCGGTCCTCGTCGTACCATTTTGTGCTTAGATTTGTATAGAGCTTAACACAAACTCATAGTTAGATACATTATTTATTTGTTCATACAGAATGCTGTTCTAGAACCGTTTGAGCATTTACTGTGATATTTTTCTGTGTTAATTTTATGAGTTTAATTGTACACTTAGGGGCCATATTCAGTGGGATCAACGAGTGCGAATAGAATAACCGTGATGTAGACAGATCAAATACGAACGCCCTTTACCTCAATGGTTCAGTACCTGCGGGATACTGAATTGGCGGGGAAATCCACGCGCTACGCTTGCCATTAGATACCGCATAATTAATATAAACTATATATATATATATATATATATCAGGATGTATTTCACATTATGTTTGAATATTGCCTAACTATACTGTGCTACTTTTGTCAGCACGATGCAGCGTTCATACAATCGAGCTCATCCCAGCAATCAGCATAGACGCCACAAGTTAAATGCATTTACAGCTTACTTTTTAAACACGATCTGAGATCATCGAAAATCCTACTCACCAAATCTGAAAAGATTCCCTGGGTTGGCGCTGTAATACTTGCAGCTTATCGGCAGACGTCACCTTAAGATAATTCTTGTACCTTCCGCGGCTGAAACCTTTCGGGCAATAGGTCAAACGTTCATACGAATTGTTTGACGTAAATAAATAGTAGCCTGCAGGCCTGCTGAAATGCCTGCAACAATACGCGTATGCAATTACTGTGCGCGTAAACAATTTCACGTTTTAACTCTTTTGGGTTCCTTATTGACTAAGAAAGTTTAGTAAACAATTAGTCAATGATGTTATATATATATATATATATATATATATATATATATATTCGATCAATTTCTAATTTAATTTATCTGAAGTTTTCTTTTTATTACCGGGCCTGTATCTTGTTAAAGTGCTGCTAATGGTCGGCCAGCTTGATCGCACTATGAGAAAATGTACTTAGTCAGCCTGTATCTAATAGCAAATGAACAATCGACTATTGGCAGTGATCTGGCAGTGGCAGTGATCTGACTCTTGGCAGTCGACGAATTCTTCCCCAAAACTGCCTGATGGCGATGTATTTTGCCTACGTCCATAGTCACCTGACCTACGCTGTAGAAGTTTATGGCTTAACACAGATGCGTCTTATCAGGTCGCTTCACCGACTCCAAAAACGAGCACTGAGAACAACTCTGGACCTCTGGATGCGAGATTCAGTGCAACCGCACTACAAAAATATTAACATTTTGCCGTTTCCAAAACTTATAGAATACTGTCTCATAGTTGAAATTAAGCGTATACTCCTTGGAGTGCATCCAAACTTATATGGTCTGGCAACATCAGCAACACCCATATCTACAAGGGGTAACGCATCAAACCTGCTTACTCTGTCACACGCCAACTCCAACCAGTCAAGGCTATCAATCAGAAACATTGGGGCCTCCTACTGGAACAAAGTACCGGCCTCCGTTAGGCAGACAAAGTCCCTGCTCAAATTCAAATGCGATCTCAAAGAGCATTATCTTGAAACTTTGGTATCTAGTTAAAAGTGATATAAAAATACAATCATGTTGCAATATATTGTAAATAGGTGAAAATGGCATATATAAATTATACATTGTTATTCATAAAAGGGGCTCCGAACAAGCTATGTGCTTAATGGAGCTTGAAATTAATGTGTGCAATTATCTACAAGAAATGTCAATAAACAAACAGTTGAAACAGTTGAATCTAGACGCTCTATATGCATCTATATATTTGTATAAGCTGATGTCTATAGGAGATTAAAAAAGACCCTTGGCCGTTTGAACGTCGCGGCAATTTTTATGTTTCGATTGTACTTGCTTAATATACAATAATATACTGCTATGTCCAAGTCTCCTCACACCGAAATGTGTCAATTGGCTTGAAATGCAGCTAAAACAATTTTTCTGGCTTCCTTACCTATAACGCCCCAAAACAGGGCATTTGCAACACTTATCTACAGAATCAGGTGTGTAAATGTGCACAGATCTTAGGTATATGTTATGGCATTGTCTGTATTGTTCTCATAACAACGCTATCCGTCTATATCAACAGCAGGTCTTGCTCCTAAAACATAATTAAGAAAGAACACAATGCTGCAGCGTCTATCGACCTATTATGGTCTTTGCTTTAACAGTTAGACTAACTTTAACTGTTTGCTACCAAAGTTTAACTCACGCAGCATTTGACGTGTCTGTTCGAGGCGTTCAACCGTATTATGTATGTGTCTATGTGGTACCGTGTTCATGTTAACATTGCTTAACCATCGCTGTGTACGTTTCTCTCTCTCTCTTTCCCTCTCACTTACGTAGGATATTAGTACATATGCCGTCAGCTTTAATAAACGACAGCATACAGCACAGTTGCTAAGTTTGTCCTACGGCTCTCTTCCACCTCCTTTATTTGCAATATTGGAGTTTTCTTGTGTATTCTATTCCCTATACCCTATATTTATAGTCGTATGGCTAAGCAGGGTTGTATCGCGCTCCCATAGTCTCTGGTCTCTGTGACCTTTTTGGCAGTGATCAGTTTAATTGCCAACGACGAGAAAGAATACTAGGCAATCGCTTGACATAACCCACAAATTGCTGCATTGCAAACTGCATTTATGGCACTCAGATCGCGACCCTGATGCAAAGCTCGGCTGGCGGGTACTGATAATGTTCGACGTGCAGTAAAACAACCATGAGTATAGAGATAAGAAGCTAAGCAGTAAACGCACGGTGAGAATGTTCATTTTTCGGTGTTTTTATCATAGGACGTTCATTGGTAAACAATGGTCTAAATTGATTCGCCTATTATGATTTCAATCTAATTCTGCTAGCGTTGGAAAAAATTGCTTTAAAAGGCAATATGCTTGGCGGATAGAGTAGAACCCGCTGCTGCTTGTATCAGAGCCGCTGGACATCCGGTTGCTCGTGCTAGCTTTATATATATATATATGTAGTACGATGCCGATATATATATATATATATATATATATAGTACGATGCCGATATATATATATATATATATATATATATATATCGGCCAAATCGGTTACAATCGCTGTCGTTAGTATAATATAGAATGTCAATTAAGTTTACGACCGGCTGTAATATTGGCAGCAGACAAATTAACAGGTATTGGGGACAAACACCACCTCTATCATGAGATTCTCTGCATGCCGACCGCCTAACGGCGGGTCATTAACAAGTGTTACAGCTAAGCTATCTAGTAAAATAGTGTACAAACGCTTCTTCAGTTGCATTTTGGTTAGCAGCTCGCCTGCTATTTGTTAAAGGAACAGGGAACTCTGGCACCCGAGATAAAACGTAGCTCTTTGGTTGAGCGTTGAAGCTACCGATCACAGTGCCACCATACAATTAGTGCTGACGGCCGAATAATTCGCAACACTACCTAAGCACGTGATTGTACGGCCATACGTTGTTAAGCGCATAGTCGACGCTTAATCGTGATACTGGATCGTGCGAATTACTGTGTCGTTGTTTTTGGTGAGACTTGCCGTGAACAGCATATGCTGTTTGCCTTCGATGAACAAATACTCTGAAACAGGAAAAATATCAGGACAACTTTGAATCTAAGTGGAAGTGCAACCAGATTGTTCTACGGGCGTACACACGTGCTCACATATATATATATATATATATATATATTCGTAATAAGCTTTCGCGCTGAAAATGTGATACGCCGTGCATATCTAAATATTTTATCATATTTGCAATATGACAGGATAATGTCATGTTGTGTTTGCTGTAATATGTTTGCAGCACGCTGAATTGTAAACGTACACTTGTTTAAATAAATGCGTGATTAAATGTAATAAGGTATACTCATATACAGGGTGTTCCAGAGTTCGCCCAACAAACCTTAAGGTCTAGTGCAAGTCCCAATGAAACAAGGGGCAAAGTGTCTTCTAAATATGACTAATTGAGCGAGAAAGCCAAAATATAATAATAGTAAAGAGTTTCATTTCTTGCGAATTATCTTTAGTACAATATTTGTTTAGCTTTGAGCTAACGTAATTTGCAATTGAGGTGCAAAATTTTCTTCTTAACACGCGGGTATGACTGGGCGTTTCGCAATCGCAGATTTAGTAAATATATGTCAGGATAATTGGCTCGATCCAACAATTTTTGGTAATTTCGCTTTCACTTTAAAATAATACATTTCCGCCCCTCGTTCCATTGGGAATTTTTTTATTTGCTGAGTTATAATAAACCTCAAAGTTTGTTGGGCGAGTTCTGAGACACCCTGTATAAATGAAAGAAGTTTTTGGTATGCAAAGTAATACCTTGGACACTATCGTACTCGACAGTGAATTCCTTCGTGAGTGCGATATCCAGCACTACCAACCGATTTGAGGCCTTTTTCAGCAAAATCAGATTATGGCTGAGCCTGAAATTTAAATGCGGTTCACAAGACAACGAAACATAGGCATTAGCTTGGGAGGGCATACACTGTCTTTGTTACTGTATCATATATGCGTGGCAGAATTACCCCTCCAGATATTATATAGAACATTACGGTATCTATCAAGATGGCTGCATTTTTACTCGTCAAGAATTTTTAAGTTGATGACACGTTAGATCTCTAGAGTTATCAAGAAATAAACATGGGCTACGCAGGTGCTAGATAAATGGGCAATCCAACTTCAGTCTATGTTGCTTTAGTATTATTCTATTGCTTGAGCAAAGCATTAAAAAAAAAAAATATATATATATATATATGGGGAATGACCCCACAAAACACTTGTAATAGAAATACAGTGAAATGAGCAGCACTTGTGCCCCCCAATAAAAAGGTGCTGGTACGCAAACTCTACGAAACGGACACATTATTTTGCCCAGTAAAGCATGCAAGGAGATAAGTTGAGGAGTTGAGGGCGGGTTTTAAATTTTCCGTCGACCCCTAGTATACATTCAACAAGGCGAGGGAAAATGGTGTCCAAGCTAAGGTGAGGCTTCGCTAGAGCTGCAACACGGCAGCCAAGATGCTGGGGAAAAACTGCAAAGCTTCCAATACAACAGATATACAACAGGTTACATAAGCTCGAGCAATGCCTATGGAGATACGGATGTGCATTGAAACGCGAATGCTATTGCAGTTACGGTGGTCAATCATTTTCCCTATGAATGTTTCATAGAGATGCAGCTGCAAGCCTAACAACAAATGCAGGGCAGGGTGATAGTACAGCTGAGCGAGGTGTGCAGCGTCGCCGCCAATGCGACGAGAAAGGCCAGATCGTTTGTTTACCTGCGAACGTAGCTGATGTGCTCATTGGCGATCGATTTCCGCCAAATGATGCCACGGTCGGTGAAGACGAGCAGTTGGCTGGGCGTCTGTGCGAGTGTGTGCGTCGAATTGATCGGCAGTATCTCGCGGATGTCGGTCGAAGTGTTCAGGATGTCTTCGACCTTGCGCTCCGTCACGCTCAGCGTCGACACAATGCGGTCGTGCAGAATGTACAGCACGGTGTCGTTGAACGTATGCACGCGCACCGGGAGCTGCACCAATTCACCAACCAAAACCAAGTTTTGTTAGGGCTGCAATGCTAAGTAATGCATCCGTTCACTCACGCCTACCTATACGCACGAATATAGACGCTTATAGACACTGAACCATGAAGATAAACGTCGTTAACATAACAAACATCTCCTTAATTTGGACGTGCTTAACATGTACAAGAACACAAATGCAGGGGGTGACGGCGCCCGTGAAGCACGGAGCCGTCGATTTTTTTCTGGGCACGGGTCAGTGATGGGGCTACGGTATGCGTACATTCGACCGCTACCTCATGCTTGCTTGTGCAGCTTCGACGACTATCGCTGCCACTATTTTGATCGAGGACAGGAGTGTGACTGAAGCCTTCGTAAAGTCTTTCTATTTATAATCTTCCTACATCGGACACCCACCTGGAAATATCCGACGAAATCAGCCGCTATAGGCTTCTCCTGCGTCTGTGGAGTATAGTGAAGGAGAACCGACTTGGGAATGATGTGCAGCGAGACGCCTGAAAAGTACAACGCGCGAATGAGAAATCATCTTCGAGTGCGGTTATTCCTCGTACGTGCTATAACTACAATTTAAGAGAGAGAGAGATCCAGATATTGGTAACCGACTCGACGGTTTGCCCTTTCGTTCAACATAAGTATAAGTTGTATTAATGTCACACATATAGTAGCACGGTATAGTAGGTAAAATTACAAGGCGATTGGGACGGTGGCGGTCGCTACTACAACTGATATGAGTGACGTTAATAAAACTATATTAACCACAGCTAATAAAGTGGCGTAAAATATTTGAATTTATCACCTATATGCATAAAGAGACAAAAAACGCTAGCTGCGCTTGTTATCTGGATACGACTTTGGCCAAGCAATTAGTGTCACGAAAGGCAAACGTTTAACTACCAACCATGCAGTTTATTATTCATAAATTGTAGGGACAATGAGTGGCGTATGGTGTGCGATTGGAGGTAAAACGCCAACATAGAATTGTTTCTTTAGATAATTTCTGTAGTCGGTCAAAGTGTCCGTTTACAGGGTTCGTACACTCAGTAACGCGAGTCGTTTGATTCGACCTTACAAATCATTGTGTATTAGACCTCGCAGTAGTAGGCTTAAACAGAGAGAGAAAAGTCTAGTCATATATATATATATATATATATATATATTTATATATATATATATAGTGGCGGCACGGTTTAGAGGGCTAGTGCGCACGTCATGGTTATCATATATCTCCGGTTATCGCCGATCCGATCCCTGTTGTTAATTGAAATTTCTTTGAGGGATGCTCATTGAGAATACACGATAAACCATACCTCCGAGAGTCCGAGAGCGGGAAACCCTACGCGTCTCAACATGTACAGCCCTATGCTGCCTAAAAACGTTCGTGATATGAAAGGAGAAGAAGTGAAGATATATACGTGTGTATTTAAGTATGCATATTAACCGAATAATAAGTAATTCAATTTTATCTGAATCTTATTGAGGGTATCTTAAAGATGCCCACTTCCTGCAAGTAAGTGGGTTTAATACAATGAGCGTAAATCCCGTTTCTGGAGTCAATTTCTTACCGCCTAGAATGTCATATCAAACACTTCTGAAATAAATAAAAACCTATTCTTACTCTGATTGGCGCTGTGCTGACAAAAGATAGCTAGCCGAACCCCTATGGGTTGAATGTTCTCAATTCTTGAGCAGTCCTTGATACGGAAGTGGGCCATAGATCGACCCGTGTCCTGCAAGAGACAAACATGGATCCGTAAGTATAACGGCCATATTAAGTACATATAACCTTATCTCTCTCTCTCTCTCTCTATATATATATATATATATATATATATATATATATATATAGTCATAACATTGTAGAATCAGCATTTAGAGGGTCGATATGCCGTGAAGTTGGTTTAATTTCCCGCCGGACACAGAAGTATATATGAATATAAAAGTGATGAATATTAGACACCTTTTTGCAATAAAAGTTATAAAAGTTTATATATATAAGGGCTTCTTACTATGATCACTAGTCCGGAAAATAAAATGTGCAATTAGTGTACGCTGGTGTTTTTGACGCGTATATATGGGTTGTGTATCCTTAAATAAAGTTATATATAAATATATATATTGAGGAATCGCTTCGCCAAAACGGTTTATCTCAGTATCTATATTAGTTGGAGAGCTACGGAGTTCAGATCTATAGAACTAAAAACATTTAGCCTATAATGAGTAAGCATTGAGTTTCAGCGTGTACCGGATGACTTACACCGTATCGATAGTATAAATGTTTGCATTTCGCCTACGAAATATTAGTCCTCGAACTTGCGGGTTAAAGTCAGTTAGACGGTGAGTGAGGCGATCTCGTGACGAAAGTTGCGTGTAAAAACGTCTTTTCCATTTTTATAATACGTAAGTTTGCGGCGACAATACACATTACTCTAAACAAGTTTTACGTTTCGTTACGCAAGTCCTTTCACAGGCTTTCTTTCGTCGAGGGAGAAGGATCCGAGTGAAGATGCATACATAGCTTACCTGGTGATAGACGATCATGTATTCGTTATGAGAAACAACAATGCGACTGCCCCATGACGTCGTCATGAGAAAAGGGCGTGATTTTACTCGCGAAGTCCACATAAAGCCGCCGTTCCTCGGATCCAGCGCAGTGATCGTGTTATTACCGTAGAGAACGCAGGCAGCATTGTTACACTGCACATACTCGACCTGGATATACGAAGGGATCAAAATTAGCTCTATGGGTGTAACGCATGTAGTGAAGATTACTGCTAACAATGTAATAGGTCATAATCATAGCTCATAACCAAACATAAAAATGTTCCCGTAATTAACTGCACATTCAAGCATACTCTCCGAAACAATCCCACCCACGCACAACGAACCGTCTAAAAAGTTCCAAGAGGAGGGGGGAGAGATTGCTCCGGGGGCTCAATCAGAGTTCGTCGTAGCATCGAAAATTTGTTTCTTATAGTCTTCATGACCTTTCACACTTAACCAGGGCTAATCAAAGATAAGCAAGTGCTTCGCCCATAAGCAGCAACGGCAAAATAGGCGCGTGCGCTAGTTCCTCGCCTTATATATAAGCCAGAACGATAATATCACACATATCGCGATATCCTTAGTTTCTGATAGGTGGACGCGCTTCTTCCTTTGCCACGCGCTACGTTTCATATTCAACCGAAACGTCCTTCGAACAAATACACATTCAACCTAAAATTAGTTCCTAATTTCATCTAATCATCTGCATTGTCCGTTAGAGTCCGAAAAAAATCATCTACTAGCCACTAGATGAAACAACATAGTGAGGAGTTATATTGCTTTGCATCGAGCCTTGCGTCGAGATTCCGCCGTTCGTCGAACAACAACGGGAGACAGATCTCACGCGGTCGACTGCTGTTGCAGTGTCCGCCCGTAATGCTCTGAACTCGAACCCGAACAGCTTAGAGGCACACTTGCCTTGTGAATTAGAGTCCTCTTCCAGAACAGCTGGTTGACATCGATCCGAGCGCTGACGACGGTGTCGTTGGCCGAGAAGAAGATTGCTCGTGTATGATTAGCAAGTGTCAACGAAACAAGATTTGTATCTACACGAACGCCACCGATCACCTGGGGAGTGCGACGTACGACAGATGTGGCGACACACTTAGAATAGCCTAGCAAACATGACTCTCTTCTACAAGTTCTAAATATATATATATATATATATATATTTATATATGTAGTCTGCTAGTAAAACATTCCACACACTATGCACAAACCGGTGTAGAACTCCAGGCATACTACGTAGAAAAATAACGACAAACATTTTATTGCTTTTTGATCTTTCGTACGTTTTACGTACCGAATGCTTACTCGGTACATGAAAATACTAAATGTTAATTGTATATATATATATATATATATTATATATATATGTGACAAAGTGCATCTAAAATAGTGCAATGCGCAGAATAATGTGCTCAATGATCACGTACGATACGGTAGCTAAGGTTGAAGTGTGTCGGTAGGTCGACAATATCATGTGGGTCAGTGGAAGCCGAATGATGAAGCGCGAGGACAAGCCCTAAACAGAGGATGCATAATAGGCCAACGACGATCAGCTGCGGCCGAAAGCTGAACAGTGCTATCCGGGATGCAAGGCTTTCCGATGAACTTTTAGGAGGTCCCGACGGTCGAGCCGGGGGACGGGTCACTCCCAATCCAAGTCGTTCCGCCACTGAAATTCGACATGACATCAGCAACGTTGTCAGCGCTTTTCCGACTCAAATAAATCCGTATGTATATATATATATATATATATACATAAGCAGTAAGCATGAGCTCTTATAAGGGCTGATGAGCAATACCATCTATTTAGTACGCTGTGTGAGAAAGTTGGAGAGAAAGAACGTCAAATTTCAGATTACTAATGAGTTTAAGGGTATGTCACGTCATATGAAGGTAAAAGTCGTATGGAGTTCAAGAATAATCAGAGCTTCTTGTAGGCACAGTATGTTTCTGTGCTTTAATACAAGACCGAAATGTCTTATGTTGGCAGTGAGTGACAAAGCCAGAATTCCACTATGAATGTAAATATGCAAATAGACCATTTGCAACTCGTTGCCAGTAGTGAGATATAAATATGCTAATCATGGTAAACACGCACCGCACCTCGAATCGAGGTGTTTGTTTTTAACTAACCTTAACTAAAACTACAAAGAGAAAGCGATTTAACGAAGAGGAAAATATAACTCCCAAGGCACTTGAGAAGAGCTGATCGCGCTTTGCAACTAACTGTCAGCGCGTATGAGAACCCCGCGTCAATAAAAGCCAATAAATAGCCCGATACCAAGACTTGCGGCGCGGAAAGAATCGAAATAACAATAGCATCCCCAGCGAAAGCAAAAAGCGAAGCAGCTTTGCGAAAGCTTTCTCGTTGTTGTCACGAACGACCTTATCACAGTCGTTCTTAAAAGCCTTAGAAACGTTTGGCTTCAAGACTACCAGCTTCTTCCAAGACCCCAACGTATTGACATAGATCTGTTAGCAACAAACTCCTCGCAACAGAAATTCAGCAGGTGGGACCCCAAAGTTTAGGCCCAGAATGGTGAGCTATTAGCGGTGCGTTTGCGTCTAGCTTTTGCGTTCATGGGATGCTCGATTTTCATACGTGTCCAGTTATAAACGTTCATTGGCGAGTAAGAAACCCGACGCTACTAAATTTTAAGCTGAGATTAAAACTAGAGATTAACGCATTCCAGTTAATAAATTCTCGGCTTGGCGATACCATGAACTAAGAAACCCACTTACCCGACCATGATTGGATCTTAACTGCTCCCGATTTGCTTGCGAGAATGCGATATACGCACCTAGCCGACCCCAAAAAATTAAAAGGGATTACAGAAATTAACAGTGTCTCTCCTGAAATCTCTCAGTATTATTTACTTATTGATAAGCTACTTCGAAGTATTTTCGAACTTCTTGGGAAAGCGGTCGAGACGAGGGGCCAACGAAGGAGAGAGCAGCCTGATCTTATGGTCTCGACGCACCCTCAAAGGACGGTTTACGGAATGGCACAATCCTCCTGTCTAACCGCAGTTAAACCTGCGGGATGATAGGCAGGAATAGAACCGAGTGAAATAGAATGGCAGAGATGCCTCTCCGAGTTTAATGGGTTTGTGAGTCTCACTCTAGTCACGCAGGCTGCTAGTGACACATGTGCATTATGCATACCCGACAACTCCAAAAAAACACCGCGTTGAGCTTTCTATCTTGATATGCTACCGCAAAGCGATACCAAACAAAAATGACGGCTTCCACTCTCCCAGCTGAAGTCTGACAGCGCGCAGATTTTACTGAATAACGTGAACGGGTCGCCAAGCTTTTCTAGGGCAGATATTTTTATTTAGAGGATTAACTGGAAAATGCGAAAGGCGCACACAGACGCTACGGAAGGATTGTCTTCAACTGTAAGTGTGAGCGGGTAGTATGGGGCTCCAACCCACTAAAAGCCAGTCATGTCCTCCTTCAACCTCGTTAATAGCAACAAAGATGTGGGAAAGCGGGACAACTTAAGTTTGCTGCACTCCGTCTACTCACTCGTATAAAACGCGAGCTAACTTCGGTAAAACTGTTATTATTATAATAAATTATTACTACTACTACTACCACTACCGTGTAATTAAATAAGTGCTATAAGCAAATTAGCTTATAGCGCATATTTTATTGAAGTATTAAAATACACTGAGGCGGTGCAACTGTTGCAAAGGTCTGTCAAAGTGGCGAGCAGACTATATGCACCGTTTTTGAGTGGTATTGCCTACAATTCAAAGACAACCGCAAAGTCACAGACGACGATATGCGAGACCTTATTGGCAACTTGCTGACTAACGGAAAATTGTCGAATGACGGCTAGAGAGATTACAGAAGAAGTCGAGAGGCCACTGGTGGCAACCCTAACAACGCAACATTAATTTCATCGCTTTTGGACGACATCTTGAAGTTGGCGCGACAGCCAAATGTACTCCAAACATTTCGTTCAGATTTTAAAGCTCAATCTGGATGCCGAAAACTGCCAGAGCAAGAGATCACGCAAGACACGAACATGCTACTTTTCCGAAAATCACGACTTAAACAAAAAAGAAACAGGTTTTCACACAAGCTGTTTTTGATCGTGTTTTTCCCTCCACCGAGATGATTAGCGAATCGTTAACCACGAGTAGTTGACTCATGGTTTATCAGATATACTCAAATCATTCTTTGCGCTGTGTTGTATATATATATATATATATATATATATCTAATGCGCAGCATCGGTACACCCAGAGGGTAGGAAGGTAATGTGATAGCGTCGAAAGACTTTGCTGTAAAGTAATCGCGAGCTGTCACATGTGCAGATCTTGGTGGTAATAGCAAGTATTTAATTTAGAACCTTGAGCTGAACTGAAGTTGGGGATAGGTTCCGCGTGAACAGTAGTTGATCGTGGATCAGTCGTTCATAAACTTATATATATATATATATATATATATATATATATATATATATATATATATATATATATATATATATATATATATGTATATATATATATATATATATATATATATATATATATATATATATACATGATTTGAGTATCAATAAGGCGTGTACCATCAGCGCTGATTGGAGTGGCTGCAGCAGCAGCTGCTGCGGCCGCCGCTGCTGCTGCCATTCCGGCGGCATTATTGTTTTCGTAGAAGACGGTCTCTTCTTCATCCGTGACGGCCTCTCCTTCGTCGTCATCGTCGTTGTGAAGCGTCACGTATTTCTGCGGCCGGCCGTGACTTCGTAGTCGAGCGATCATTTTCGACCGTTTCTCGACGAGATCGAGAAACGACTCGGAAGACTCGGGCTGCAGTTGGCCCGGCAATATTCCGCCAACGTGTCGGCTGTTAATCGTCGGCCTGGCAGTGGTGACGATGTTGCTGTTGTTGTTGCTGTTGTTGTTATTGTTGCTGTTGTTGTTGCTGTTGTTGTTATTGTTCATGCTGCTGCTGTTGTTGCTGTTGTTGTTGTTGTTAAAAGTGATGGTGGTGGATGCAGTCGTCGAAGTGGCCGAAACAGCAGCAGCAACAGCAACAGGATGCGCTGTGACCACTGTCGCCATGATCTTGGACTTGCCCTTTTTGCCCTTTGGGGGTTTGTGCCTGTCGTTGAGCTTGGGTCTGTTCTGTTCATCATCGTCATTATTATCGGCTTTGCCGTCGTCGTCGTCGTCTTTATCATCATCATCATCGTTGTTGTTGTCGTTGAGGTACAGCCGATACGCGGGTCCGGTCGCTGCACTCGCGCCTACCGGAGCCAATCGAGTCGCCGGCGAACCGAAGCGGATCGGCCGGCGACGATCCTTCATCGTGAAACGGCGATGCAAACTCACTATCCGCTACCAACCTTCAACGAGGTTGTTGAGGTGCAGGATTTTTTTGAGGTGCTTCTGTCGACGTCGCAGTGTATTCCTTTCTGTATAGCCCGACCCCCGTTCGGCGTCGTGCACTGCTGTGATGTATATCCTAAAGTTGGTCACGATGCGACTTTCGTCGTCGTCACGGTTGTCGCTGTTGCTGTTGTTGTTGTTGTTGTTGTCGCTGTTGTTGTTGTCGTTGCTGTTGTTGTTGTTCCCAACACGTTCTGGTCGACCTCACAAATAGTCGCAAACGATATTTATATCCACGTCCTACGCGCTTACAATCACAGAGGCAAGAACATAAACACACACACACACATACACACACATATATATACAGGCACAGGTTTAGACGAACAAATGCGCAATCTCCATGAGCGGCGCCATAAGATCTCACACCACGTCGGGGGACGTAGCTAACACGCTAATAGTATGGCTTGGCTCGTCAATCGATCAGCCGCCACCCGATCACTCACTCAGGTCTAAAACGACTCTGAAACTCAGATCTCACGTGCTGCAATCATGATCCGACCGCACGTCACGCACAAATGTCAATTCAACATAGTAACATCGACGACGACGACAACTTGTTTAAACTTTTTCAAAGATCGTTCAACGACGACACAACCACCGCCAACAACAACTTGAAGACTGTTTGAGGTGAGGTATTGAGGTTGGACAGGTTTTTCAGCAGCTGGAGCAGCAGCAGCAGCAGAAGCCGGAGAATAAGCAGATGAAGAAGCACATGAAGACCTCACATATTATTATACATCTCAATCTATCATCGTTTCTCTCTCCCTTCATCATTCATAGTGAACGAGAGCTGCTGAGCTGTTGAGAGCATCGAGTGCATAA
The DNA here is from genome assembly GCA_003439945.1 of Dermanyssus gallinae. Classification (NCBI taxonomy): domain Eukaryota; kingdom Metazoa; phylum Arthropoda; class Arachnida; order Mesostigmata; family Dermanyssidae; genus Dermanyssus; species Dermanyssus gallinae. Next base: position 107,748 of record QVRM01005214.1, read on the forward strand.
CCATTTGAGTCGGAGTTGACGGACGGACAGCCGGGCGGGAGGGTTTGCGGACAACAGGCACCAGTATAATAGACTGGCGGGTGGTTCAGCCAACCTAACAGCAGCAGCAGCATTAGCCTAGCGAAGCAACAACAGTCCAACAGTCCATTTGGCCGATGGTAGGTGGTACAACATGCTGATGCATTAGTACCGGTAGCAGGACGGCCACCATCTTCTTGTTCTTCTCCTCCTTCTGGGCGTGTTTGCGTTCGTACTCTCCACTCGCACCCGCTAACTCGAGGCAAATCGAGGCAAAAGAGTAACGTACGTACGTACTTACGTACGTAGTTAGTGAGTGAGTGAGTTAGTTAGTTAGATAGATAGTAGTTAGATAGATAGATAGATAGTTATGTAGTTAGACTTTGTTTGGTTGTTGTGCCATGCATGCATGCATGCATGCAGCGAGTGCTGCTAGTTGTAGAGGTTGGCTAGTCCGGCTGTTGTTGCTGTTCTGTTGCTGCTGTTGCTTCTCCAACATCGCCCGTCGATGCTGCTCGCACCACCACCACCGCTACTGCCGCCGCCTCCGCCACAATTCTAACCATGCTCATCATCCTCAACATCATCAGCGCCATCATCTTCAACATCATCAGTACCATCGACATCACCAGCATCATCATCATCGCATGTTCCCGTAGTAGTAATAGTAGCATCAGTTGTAGTAGTTGTAGTAGTAGTCGTAGTCGTAGTAGAAGTAGGATCAGATCGCCCCCAGCATAAACAACCGATCTACCGATCGACGGGGGAGTGGGGCACTAACCGAGCTGTAGAACCGCAAGCAGGTTGCAGCCGTTGCCGCGGCAGTAGCAGGCAGCAGCAGCAAGCAGCAACAACAACAGCGACAACAACCTCAACAACAACAGCCCGACCAATCACCAAGACCCATGAGGAAGAAGAAAGGAAGAAAAAGAAGAAGAGAAGAAGAAGAAGAAAAGAAGAAGAAAACAACGCGTTCGGTGGCTAAGATCGCACGACCGCTCGAGATGGCCTTCTGTCCGTACGTCTGTCTATATGTCTGTCTGTCTGTTTGTAGCCGAATCGGCCGATTCGCCCCCAGTCGACAGCAGGAACATGGACGACGACGACGACGACAACAACAACAACAACAACGAGCGCATCAACAACAACAACAACAACGAGCGCATCAACAACAACAACAACAACGAGCGCATCAACAACAACAACAACAACAACGAGCGCATCAACAACAACAACAACGAGCTCAACAACAACAACAACAACAACAACGAGCGCATCAACAACAACAACGAACTCAACAACAACAACAAGCGCATCAACAACAACAACAACAACGAGCTCAACAACAACAAAACAACAACGAGCGCATCAACAACAACAACAACAACAACAACAACAACAATCACAATAACCACAATAGCAGCAGCAACAATAGCAGGCACGCCGGTAGGTTGGCGGTAGTGAAACCGCTTCTGCCGCAACCGCGTCTCAGCAACAGGCGAGCAACAACTCGCTCCTTCAAGAAGGTCGACGAGTAGAGAGAGGAGCAGCGGACCAGCGAGCGGAGCGGACCAGCCAGGCCAAGTATAGGCAAGAAGCCGAAGCGAACCATGTGAGAAGAAGGAGATGAAGAAGATGAAGAGGAAGAAATCAATACGACGAAAGAAAAGGAGGAGAGGAATAAGAAGAAGAAGAAAAAAAGACGCGATATACGAGATGAGCAAGCATTTTCAGAAGATGCTTACTAATTATATATATATATATATATATATATATATATATATATATATATATATATATATATATATATATATATAGAGCAATAGACAGAATGAGACCAGAGAGCGGCCGATAAAGAGAGAGAGACATAAAGGAAAGGACACAGAGCGAAGGTGAGAGACAGAAAGAGAGGATAGGAAGAAAAAAGACAGGGGGAAAAAGGAGGAAAACCAAGGAGGAGAAAGGGAGCAATCGAGCCCGGTGGCGTGGTGGTAAGTGCATTCGCGTGCGCCTCGCGACCGGAGGAGGAGAAGGAGGAAAAGGACACACATAGGTGAAGCACGGGTCCTCGATCCTCAACGTTGCACATGTCCGTTTTTACTAGAATAGTCCGTAGTCTTACGGAGCAATGCGAAAGCACAACCCGTGAACGTTACATGTTGGCCGAGAGTTAGCAGAGCCCGAAAAAGTTCGTTCGACTAACTAGCAACATCGGCGGCAGTTTCGGCAGGCGTAAATAGGCGAGAAGAACGTGACGATAGTCATTGGAGTCCGGAAGTGATCGTATTGCTCTCGAACGTAACCAACTTCAGCCAGACTTCAGCCAGCAAGGCAGTCGCCCATTGATAGAGCCGCCCAGACAGTCCATCGGTAGGTCCACCGGAGGCGAAGTAAAGTAAAGTTTTCGGGCTGACCCTCAGCCAAGATTTAACGGAGTCCACGGAACTGTTTTTCACATTGCTTCATAGAGGGACTACCCCCCATGAATACAAATCGATGCAACGGTGGGGCTCGAACCCGCGCACCTGCTATGTGTCTCCTCCGGTCGCGAGGCGCAGACTTAAGCCACCACGCCACCACCGGGCTCGACGCCGGCCCATCGGAGGCTAGAAGTGCCCAACCTAGTACCCAGAGACTGCTTCCATAGCTGCTGTTGCTGCTGCTGCTGCTGCCTACTACAACCGGCTGAAACCAACAGCGATGCGAAGGGATAGCACAAGCCGCCGGCCGCGCTACATGAAATGACGGCTGATGGAGTGTGGCTGGATGATTGACTATCCCGTATCGATCGTTAGTCGTCGTCGTAGCTCGCTCGCAGGCAGGACTACGGCGCCACCAGGCTGCTTTTTCGGCAATGGGAAGCGGCGTGCTCGATCTAAGGGCGCGGAGAGGGCGCCGAGGTCGGATGAGGGCTAGAATTAAAAAACATTTTTTAAGGAGGTTGTTGTTAATTCTAGACTATCCTCCGTCCCCTACGGGCTTGGAACTCAACCTGAGGTATATCTTCAAAGCACCGAGAGCCGGACATGTTAAGATATCTAGGGTTTCCCTAACAGTCCTTGTGGCAGCGTGGCCGCTGACCCTCAGCGGTTTGGTTATTCATCTAATCTCAATGAGGATTGCTCAAAGAAAATTCGATCAACAACAGGGATCGAACCGGGGACCGGTAGATGACAACCATGACTAGCGCACTAATCCCCTAGACCACGTTGCCACTACGGATGAGGGCTAGTGCTACGCTAGTAGTTATGGTTATCATCTACCGGTGGGGTATCGCCGGTTCGATCCGCCGCGGTGTGGATCGAATCAACGCTATGTGGTCATAATCAGTCTAGTTCGCAATGAAGAACGATGACGAGATCATTGCGAACAGACGAGATACGGCTGCTGCCAACAGCTGCTGCCACAGGCAGGACACAGGCTGGGTTAGGGGACACCCCAGAAAACCCAGAAATTGTGCTTCAACATGCCCCAGAAAATGTGCTTCAACATGTCCGGCCTTCGCCCATACGCTGTGAAGATACGTGCTTCACGGCGATCCACGACATCGTGATGGAGGCGAGAATCGTCTTAGATCAACGACAAGATTTTAAACAAAACTATTTGACCTTCTCGGACACACAAAGGTGCAGACATCATAAGGTGTCTCTGTGGGCGTCGTGCCAAGTTGTAAACAAACACACGCCATCTGCAAATGGTCATGACGTCGTCAGGTCGTCTGTGATTGATCGTGACGTTGTCAGGACGTCTGTGAAAGATCATGATCATCAAAACATAATGGCTGATCTTCAGTTGGCTGAGGTCTAGTTGAAAAATGTTGGCGTGTTTCGCTTGCACTCGCAAAGCGTTACAGCCAGCTTGATCCTGCAAACATGGATCCACGGCCTTTCGGTCTACTGGCACGCAGCTGCTAAAAAAATGACGTAAAATTGGGCTATGTGTTTAAATCCAGAACGAAAACCCTTTCACGGCGTGTCATTTGATCAAAAACACTCTGGATCGAGTCAGCTATTGACTACTCGCTGCCTAAAATTGCACAGTTTGACATTCATTGTCAAATTGTCCACATCGTACAATATAATTAGGGTCGGTAATTTTCTTCGTTAAACCTGTTCACGCAAATACGTGACCCCTGGGGTGAAATGTCTCGAATAAGCTGACGATCTTAAGATGCACTGCATCGTCGAGTCCTACTTGAATTAATTAATTTGTTTATTGATATTTCGTATAACATAATTGCATCTGTTAATTCTGAACACCATTAAGCACATATATTGTTCAGAGCCCCTTTTGCGAGGTTACAATTGTATATTTTATATTTGCTATTTTGACCTAATTTGCAGTGTGTTGCGATATAATTCTCGACTTTGTTTATGAGAAGCTGCAACATCTCGATGCTGGCGTTACACTCCGGTGTGTGAATTACAAGCTGCCAAATTATGCATTGTATTCAAGCGTATGGAAACCAGGAGTATATGATAGACTCTATTAGACTACTCTAGACAACGTATGCGGTTAAAGGGCTCGAGTCACAGCCGATCTTAGCTTCTCCTGTTATGCTATACGAGTTTACAATACCTCCGTAGTTTTAGCCAACACTATTCGTATATATATATATATATATATATATATATATATATATATATATATATATATATATATCTCCGATTGCATATATCACTTGTCTTAGTAAACTACTATATTCGAGTCGATTTGGCTGCTAAAGACGTTATACGTTGCGGCGGTCAATCCTTGGGATTCGCCAACTCTTCCCGATATCTGGGGCTTCGGCTTCATTGTACGGGGACGACCTTCACTGCTCACATCGTCGAGGCAGTCAGTGTGCACAGCCCTGATCTCTCGTTATGGAGAGGTAGGCGACTGTCCGTTTCGATGGCAGTGGCACTCTTCTACCTCAAGATTGTTCCAATGATGATTCAGCATCAACAAAGGTGGCGCTATCTGGCGGTGAGTTGGAGACTTTACTCATACTTCACTACGCGGAGAAATGCAAAAGCTGTTTTAGATCCCTAAAACTGGAATATCCGTTAACCGGGAGCCCTTCGGCATAAGAAACAGGTCAAAGCGCTCAGCTTCATATTGTGACGAAGTTCCCCCCTTCAGTAGGCCAGTACGACGATGGTTCAACCACGCACTACACATCAATTCCTAACCGACCACGCCCAACGGCGAGAGCATCCGCTTCAAACCTCTACGTACCCAACGAGTTCAGCAGCCGATACATGTCTCAACCAAAAAGACATGTTTCAACCAGCCAGCAGTGGACGTCCACAGTCTTTCGCACTGAAACCCCAACGTCCTCCACCGTCCAAACGATCACCGGTCAACACTGAGGAGGGTCGACTTAAGCCGTTCAAAACCTTAATTAATAACCTGTATTCCTATACGAAACAAACAGAACCGCTGTAAAATTTGACCAATTTAGGGAGCGTAGTCTAAGACGCTGTGGGGTGTCAGCACGCCGCGATACACCGATGAAGAATGACTCGAGGATTCTCTACCACCAGGCGTCTGCCCGCGTGTCGTCGTTCAGTTGCTCCTAATTATCTCGTTCTACTGGGTCTAGAACATTGAGCCTCGATTCGTTTTCCGATTTACCAGGAAATAATTCGGGGCGATTTTAATGCAACGCATTAGCTATGGAGGAGTAACTGGACGTCTTCGCAGGGGTTCGACTTAGTAAACTGTGCAGCAGGACTCGGCCTGCACCTCGCCGACGCTTCAAGCGCGACACGTAACAAGCGTAGGCCAAACTCCTACCTACCCTAGCCTTACCATCTGATTGTTGGTCAAATTTTAGGACTGTACCGTGCACTGAAATGTAGTCTACCATATCGCAGTGTACACCTCAAAGATGACTAGGAGAAGCTTCAATGCGAGCAACCGGGTAGGGCCCAGTTCTCAAACACCGACCCATCCACGGTTAGCAAGCTGGAAACGGGCTGAGGTTGTGCTCATCCCCAGAGACAACGGGAGAGTTCAGGCCCATCTGCTTACCGAATGACGAAGGGATACAAGGCAATATTGAAGCCAGACTAGCTCCACCAGAAAGCTCCTTGTGATTTTTCCCATTGGGCCTAATGTCTCGAAGGCGATTCGTTGAACGATGAAGTTTTGATCCAGTTTACGATATGTTGCCAACTTGCGATCTTCAGCAGGGCGAGCGGCTGCTCCGGCCTCCCGGCTGGTATAGCGGACATACGAGGCGGCCAACGTGAAAGACACGATGACGTCGTACACGAGGCAGCGACCTTCATTTCATGGAACTAGAGTCAGACCGTCCGAACGCAGTTGGCTGTTGGCTAACAAAACGACAGGCTCTTTGACTGCATGTATGTGGGCTGACTGCATTGCCCTGTGTGGTATGTCGCTCAAAGCCGAATGCCTTGAGAACCTACCGGCACTCCTCTTGCAAGCCCGTAGAAGACACCGGTAGGTCACACCTTGCACAGGTATGTTCGAACCAGACTGATTCCCCCAAACGCAGGCTGGAGACGATGCGGAGTGCGGTATTGTCGAGCATCGTCCTCAACTGCGGTGAGGAAATTGCCTGAAGCGATTTTCCGCTTATTGAATCGATCGCGCCTCTCAGTCGCGCCTGCTCTTTAACGTTGCTCGTCTGGATCATTAATCGCTCCTGGATTGACTTAACTTCTTGCATCCCCAAGGCCGATTGTGAAATGCCCTTAGGCAATGGACCCCACTTTTCTGCATAGTAGCGGCAGGCTTGTTCCGTTTGGGCGATGAAGCTTGTGTAGGCATCCGGTGGTGCAATCCCTGACATCAAAGTATCGGTGTCTTTAAAACCCCCCAAGGCAGACAGAAGTGGCAATCTGCAAAGCCATGTGAATCCCCCTTCCTTGTAACCACGAGGTTTGCCTAAGCTGAACGCTTAGGATACCCTGAAGGGTACTTAGTCGAACGATTGAACGAGGTCCAGTTTGACATAGGCTCGTGAGCAACGCAAGATGTGCATCAGCCTCGGAGTTGACAAGCTCTCGCGAAGCAGGTAGAGGGTTGAGTAAGCGTCCAAGAATCGCAGTCGGGAGCACCAGCGAACAAAATCAGAGCCTATTTTAGTCAAAGATAAGCCAATAGAGTCGTCAAGGATTGGCGCCCGTCGAGTTTGCGATCGGGAATCAACGTGGCGCACCATATGAAGCATGGATCCGAGATGAGGGTCCCTATGAAAGGGGAAGAAAATTTCGCACTTGGCGTCGTTCAACTTGAGTCCTGAGACTGCCTCACCTCTATTACTGAGCCATGTCTCTCTGCACCGCCGGGGCGTCTCCGGCGAGAGCGCCCTCGTCCAGAAACTAAGGTCGAAGCTCGGAAGAAAGGCGTGCTTGAAGTTTATGGATAGCAATGCAAAATTAGGCGGGGTCACAGGGGTGGCCCTGTTGAATACCGGAACATGACTCGATAAACTCTCCCTGCCGAATTAACTTGCTTGGAAGCCTGTACACCTGATAGACAAGCGGGTACAGAGCCTTGAGGTCCAGTTTTCGGTGAACCGTCGAAAACCGGGTAACCGTTAAGAGCCACCCTGAACTTCGACGTGAAGTCCTTGAAGTTCACATCCTTCGAAACAATCTTGAAAGCGGCTGTTTCGCTGCACCTGGTCGGTCGTGACAGATCTTTAGAGTACCATAGTCAGACTTGAAATCGATATCAAATTGAAGTCGAACAGCATCGACCCTAACGTAATCGTTGGTAACCAGGGTTGAATCGTCATAACACTAATAGCGGCCAAAATCAAATGTGAAACTTGGATCCGCCAAGTAGGTCGGCAGAGCGTCGTCGAACCCTTTGATCTCGTCGTAGGCAAGACGAAGTCTCCGCACATTTCGCGTCCAATTGGAGCAGTTGTCCATTGAAAAGAATATAGTGAGCATTGGTGCTAAACCCTTCAAGCGAACCACAAAATACGCCTTACAGATAGAGTTATATCCGATGATGACTCGCAAAGAGCGCGCAGCCTTAAGCAGGTGCTCTCGTATGAACGTGTTAAAAGGCGTTTTTGAAGTCTAGCTTGACGAGAATCTTGTTTGGGGCACTCCTGTTGTGGTCAACGAATGCCCGTTTTGCATGGACAGCCGCTTCCGCACCTCCCCTTGTTCCGCAGCCATTTAATAGCAATAAAATTGACCAAAAAAATGCGTGTACCCTAACCAAGTTAATAAGTACTATTTTGTTTCTTCAACCGTAAAAACTGTAGCACCAATAAGTAGACGCAAGATTTAAATTAAAAAAAGAGAACACTTTACAGTGCAGTGGTTATCTTATTAACCGTAACGTTAACGTATAGCGGGTTCGCGTGTGTTTCATTCTGGCGAAGAGTTATGTTGCGTAGAGCTACTTTACTTTCCTTGCCGAAGCAGAGAACTGACAGCGGTAGGGTATTTGAAATTGATCGTCGTCATCAAACATGCCATCATTACATCAAATCTGTGCTATTTTCCCTCCAGAACCACTGACTTCCAAGCTGTGTGGCCTACCGTATCTACAGTCAGCTATCATGTTGACTACCACTATGTAACATAACTGTCGCTACGAGACCAGGGTGAGCACGTTTCCTAGTCTTGCAGGACATGCGCGGCTAGGAGGCAATCTCAGCTCAACACTTTAGATGCTTCAATATGGAGAGGATATCAGAGAGGATATAGGACCGCCGAATTTCGTCTTGTTCGGCAAGTGTAGCGTTCAGGAATTGGCCGCGACGCCGTCTCATATTAGAACTATGCCCTTTTATCCCGACGGGGATAGAGCTGGCAAGTTTTTTATGTGTATTCATGAGACAAACTACTACTCAAACGGTGAAAGAAGCGATGCCCTTAGTCTGAGGCTGACATCTGTGGAATGTCTTTGTCAACAAGGTGCCGATGGGGCAGTAAGGGGCCTAAACTCGGCTAAGAGGTTGCGGCAAATCTGTTTATGTTTGCCCTGGCGGTATGCTGCTTTAAAGAGACTAGGCAGATCAGCAACAGGCAGTTAGTTGTAAGAATTCTCTCAAAACCTAGAGTGCTAGCCATGGGACAGGAGACTGGTCCACACTAAAACATCTTTGTAGAAACCGGAAGTGAACTTTGCACTGAACTGATGTTTGATACACATTGATTGACAGTGGAGCATGTAGAAAGAAACACAAAATACTTGCGCTCTTAAAACATCAACGAGAACTTAATTCTCGACGAGTACGACGAGTATTCCGTCCCTGCTACCGTACTGTGTAACTGTCTGGCAAATAAATAGAACGGTTTCCCGTAATGGTAAAGGAAACAAATTACAGCTAACGAATGCGTGGTTTATTATTAGCTACTATTACGCGAACGTAGAGCAGGGATGTGTGTGTCTCATTCTGGCCAAGAGCCCTGAGAGAAGAAATGTTACAAGTTAGATGTGTAAGACTGTAGAATGACATATTTGTTATATGTGGCTATGTAGATTGAGATAGATAGAGAGAGAGAGAGAGCTTAGCGACAGTTGCTGGTAGCGGCGCACTTAGCGGAGAAGGCGCTACGGCAGCAGCGACAGTGGGGCTATTAATCTTGAGTCGTTATACGAACGATACTACAGTGAGTGAGACAGTTAGAGTTGAGTCGCGCTCGAGGAAGCATCACAGTGTGCTGAGAGATGCCGGAAAGGCGGTGCGGTACCGAAGTAGCACAGGAGTCGAATGGAATAAAACCTCGGCCGTGGTGTTTAAATACGCGTGTCTTCGTGTTAGTAACCCAGTTTAGGCTCTGACAGTTCAGAAGTGGGGTTTTGAGGGGCAACACGGACCGGATTGATCAAGAGGCACAACGAGGGTGTCGAGTCTCCGGTGAAGTGCAGCGAGGTGTAGTAGTGCTAAACAGGACTGTGTGTTGCTGCAGGCAGAGTCGCTGTTTAGGTTGTTGCTGCTGCTGCTGCTGCGGTGAGGTGGAGTCGTCGCGAGTGAAGATCGGCCGAGTGTTCGTGGATTAGTCGTCGCGTGTCGTGGAAGAGGCGAGCGCGCACGCAGTGTTGCAGTGGCAGCAAGAAGTTAAGGTTATCGAGCAAGACCGGTGTGCCGGTACAGAAATGGCTACGAACACCGGCGGGACGCCGATAACTATGGAGATGCTAGCCGAAATTATGAGTTCGATGAAGGCGATGGCAGATGCTACGCAGACTATGGTAGGCCCAGTTAACGACGAAGAAGGGAACGGAATCGAGCGTGGCGATGCGGATCGAGACGGCTAGCGACGTCAGTGGCCAAGTAGAGACGTTCCCGGAAAGTGATGGCATCTCAGCGGAGGAATGGATCCGGCTGTTTGAGATCGCGAAGGAGACCGGCGGATGGTCATGGAGTGAGACCCGTCGAGTGATCATGAACAAGCTTGTCGGTGAAGCACGTATTTGGACGCACTCAACGCATGTACAAGGCTGCGAGTCATACGGAGTGTGGAAGGAAGCGTTTCTAGCCGCGTTAACCCGTGAGTTGGATAGAAACCGCCTGACAGACCAACTGGCGTCGTGTACGCAACAACGACAGGAGTCGTTGTTGCGTTGTTTCGCACGCAGAGTTGAAGCACTGGCGTTAAAACTATCATTGTCGACCGGCGAAATCAAGGCTAGGGTGTTGGCCGGACTGCGTCCAGAGTTCGAGGTTGCCATACCTCGAACTCATATTGTTGCTGCTCGTCAACATAGCAGCGTATCCGCATTGATTCATGACATAGAAGACGCGATGGAATTGCAGACATCGGCGTCGGACTATGATCGTTGGCGGCACGGCTAGAGTGGGCGGTGGCCCAGGTAGAGGCGCCATGCCTGAACCGGTCTGTTATCAATGCCGGCAGGCGGGACACCGCAGAGACAGGTACCCGATGATGATGATGATGGTGATACAACAGCAGCAGCAACAGATGAAAGCGCCGAGGCAGTTTAACATCGGCATGCAGCGCAGGGAAACTGCCGGAGGTGGCGTACGACAGCAGCAACCTCAGCAAGAACGACAACAACAACAACAACAACAGCGACTGGGCCCACTGAGTGGCGGCCAGACCGTGAACTCTCTGAATCGTGAGAGTGGCAGAGCAGATCGAGATGCTCTGGTACGCTGCTTCCAATGCAACGAACGCGTAGGCCACTATGCAAGAAGTTGTACTACCGCCGATGTGAGTCAAGTGGACAGAGCAGTCGAGAACATGAAGTGACGCTGCGTCCTCGTAGTGTTAACTTCGTCCGAGTACAGGCTACCAGCAGTGGATCATCCGCTGTTGTGGTGGAAGATAAGACTGGGTCGCCGTGTGAGGTTGATCATTTGCAGGCGCGATTGCTACAGCTGTCCAAAGAGGTGACCACTGCCAAAGAAGAAGCACAGAGAGAGAGAGAGAGAGAGCGCGCAGCCGTGCTGAGACGGCCCAGCAGACTGCGACACAGGTCGAGAAGGAAATCGACAAAATTCGCCGTTTCTATGAAGATCAAGCGAAGGAGAACCGATCCCAACATGAGAAGGCCGTCGAGGAGTTGAAGTCGAGGTATGAGGCACAGATCGACAAACTACGCAGTCGCTTCAAGAGAGCAATTGACGAGTACAATTCGCGCCGCAAGAACGAGATGTTCCCCGTGCTCGGTGAGTCCGAGCAGCTAAACGTTTTCGGGGCCGAGACCAAAATGGCCTCGCCGAAAGGCTATCTTGAACGAGAGAAGGTCGACTGTGAGCGCGGCAAAGAAGTGGAGAAGCGACTTCGAAAGCAGATTGCCACAGTCGAACGATCCGTCGGCGTGCCGAACCAAATGCGAACAGTTTCCGATCGCGCCGAACTCGAGCGCAAACTGCTTGTATTGCGCGAGGGAGGGGAGCAATGAGAGAGACATCGTCATCCAGAACGAGCGCAAATACATGCGGGAACGAATTGTTGCGCTGTTGCATACGAAGAGGAGGATTGCCGGGACTGCGTTACCCTGCTGGAAAAGCAACTCAAAAAGAAAAAAACGACGTCGACGAAAATGATAATACGATCGATGCAGGCGACATTTAAAAAATTGCATGAATGATGTGTACGCTTGATGATAGGTTATCGTCGCTGATGGAAGCGACTATAGCAGAATGGCCGAATGTAAGAATGTAGAATGACATCATTGTTATAAGCGGCTATGTAGATTGAGAGAGAGAGAGAGAGTGAGCTTAGCGACAGTTGCTGGTAGCGGCGCACTTAGCGGAGAAGGCGCTACGGCAGCAGCGACAGCGGGGGTATGAATCTGGAGTCGTTATTACGGGCGACACTACAGTGAGTGAGACAGTTAGAGTTGAGTCGCGGTCGAAGAAGGAACAGAGTGTGCTGAGAGAGGCCGGAGAGGCGGTGCGGTATCGAAGTAGCAAACGAGTCGAATGGAATAAAACCTCAGCCGTGGTGGTCAATCAATATCCGTGTCTTCCTCCTAGTAACCCAGTTTAGGCCCTGACAGATGGGTGGCCGATTAACAACAAGACGCTGAGCTCATTTAGGTAATCGGCTAAGAAAAGTAATACCATGCTTCAGTACGACGTATGTGTATAAATGTTTTTGGTGTGACTTAGTGCCTGCGAAATCTTTTTACAAGATCTTCAAACGTGAAAGCAAATAATGATAAATTAACCCAGATATCTCTACAGAAGAATAAAATGTTGAGGGTCAAAATTAACACGGTCAGCTGATTCAGCATGGTACGCTTGGCGTGTGTGGAATTTCTCCTCTCATGTGGGTATTGTTGGATCCGTCAGACCCTACAGGTCTGCAAAAATAACGTGATGTAGAAATCTTGCAAAGAAATTGATGCAAAACCTCCCTTATAGAGCATAGAAAACATGTCATAAATGAGGCAAATAAAAAGATAATAGCGTGACTCGGAACACAGTCCGTTGAAGCCATACTATTCGAAACGTGCCTGCCTAGGAGTTTTTCAAACAAATGTTATACATTTTACAGCAAGTATTTTTCAGCGAAATTAAAATAAATTATTGAATGAGATGTTTTGCACGTGCAGGTAGGCACATTCTTATTTAGTTATCCAACGTAACTGCCGTTTGCTTGAATCACCGCCTTAATTTAACCCCTGAACGGCTTACAAGCGATCTTGCAAAACGATATTATGTCCCTGTGTCCTGCGTGGATTTTTTGAAGAAAATGTGGTGCCATTACTAGACAGTCTCGTTCACTAGACACCAGAGCCAAGAGGTGCACATAAGCTGAAAATTTGCTCCTTATCACAATTTAAACACCTTTGTGATCGTGCGCTAGCCCACTGCCATCTCACCGGTTGACTTTTGCGCCTTTGGTGGCGGCCCGTCCGGCGCAAAGAGCGAGAACAATAACTGAAAATCTTAGCTGACATGGCCTTAGACGCAGGTGCTCGTTCTGCCATTGTCGGTGATTGTTTACGTTCTATATATATATATATATATATATATATAAATGCGCTTTCTTTGGAGGAGGGTGAATGCTGTTGCTATATACTGTTGCTACGAATAGTGCGTGTTTCCCCTTGCAAGCCGTATGTAACTTACTCGCAGCAATTGGATGTTGGTCCGTCAAGACCCCTACACACTAAGCACCCCTTTCTCTTAGGAGCCCAGGTATCCACTGAACAGTACTATGGGGCATTCGGAGAAGTGGCAAGCGTCTACCGGATCACGTGGCCGAGGTCACTCACGGGTTTTCCCTACCGGTCCGACGCGCTTGTCCCAACACCTGCGAGCCCGTTTGATCAACAACCCACGTCATCTGTTGATGTCGTAAGCGCAATCTACTCTCCTCTGTGCCTGCCGAGCTCGGCTTTCTCTTTCATTGCTGCAGTTGCCATTTCCTCGCCTAGCGTCCATACTGATGCTGTGCTGCATATGTACTCCACAAACATTCTCATGTTACTTCTCAGTGGCTCTGGTGTTCCGACTCTTCGTTTTTCTTTTTCTCTGGCGTATCTCAATCTTAGCAGCGCTGTGCGTTTGTCTTTGCTTGCTCTAACATTTTGAATTTCAGGAGAGTGTGCTCGGGGTCAGCAAAAGAGATCGCTATCGAAATCACCGTGGTCGGAAAGACACTCCGTAAGGGAAACGTCATTTCTGTCGCCGGGCAGTCTCTGCGCTATTTATGTCCGGGATGAGCAGGCGAAGTGAATAACCGGGTCAGTCTGTGCGGATGGCATCCCACTTTTCGTGTCATAACCTCAACGTTTTTTCCCTATTAGCTTCTTTGTTGGCCTCCTCCCCATATCTTTCTATTTAGCTTGCTATTCGGTCCCAAGGTGGGGAACCAGCCAGTACCAGGATTGCGTTCGTGCTAACCGTGCGGTGGACTTGCAGGATCTTAAGCGCTACTGTTGTTTGCGTGTTTCCTAAGGCCTTTTTGCCGTCGTCGTTTTCTGCAGCCAAACTGGCGCTTCGAATAATGCAATTGATTTGGTAATCGGCACTTAATAGTCGTCGCTGGCAATCCCGCGGCCTGTGTAAGTTTGACAGGATTATGGCTATTGCGTTAGCCGCCTTGGCCGTGCACTTCCTAATGTTACTAGTGCCCCAGAGGACCCCGTCTAGTAGGACGCGAATAATAATATCCGCGTGATAATAATAATAAAGACGCCAAATATCCGCGTGCGCTATCCTTTCCACTCCCTATAGAAGATCTAGCTGTCTCAGGACGTCATGATATGTTATGTTCCAGAGCAGGGAGCCCAGGATTGATCCTTGTGGAACTCCTGCCGTCATGGGTATCTCCACTGTGCCGTTAAAACTCTTCTGTCCTCCAGGAGGCGGCCTTCACGCGGAAGGAAGGGACCGTATTTCTCACTAAGGTGTCTAAAATCCCTTTCTACGGTAGATTGTTAAATACGTTCCTGACATCCAGATAGACTGCCACAAGGAGCTTCTGTTTGTATGCAGACGATCTGTAAAGCAAGTTAGCCTTGGCCGTTATGCGTTGTATTCCTGTAAGAATTGATCCATTTTTGCTAAATCCATATTGGTTGGTGGATAGGAGATCATTCAGTACCGCAAACGCCCTAAGTCTGTGCTCTATTATTGCGTCATACCCATTTGCTAAGGGTGCGCAGGAGAAATATGGCCCTGTACCTTCCGTGACTTCTGGGAATCAGTTCCGCCTGCCCTCTTTTCTAGTCCCTGGGCATTTTGTCGTTTGCCATTGCCTTGGTGAATACCGCCGCTACCATATTTGGGTATTCCTTAAAGAGCGTTCTCTCTTGTGCCCTGTCTCAGTATGGCTGCAATAGCCAATCCGCCTTCTTTTTTTCTTTTTGATGATTAGTTAGTATTTTTATTTTTCTTAACCGTCTTTCACGGAATTGCCCTTTTTTGTTTTGGTCCTAATGGAACTTTAGCACTTAGTCGTTTGTTCTTTGCTTCCCATTGGCGGGGCCCGGCTCCTTCCGTCTATCACGAGTTCTGCCTTTCCTTCAGTTTTCTCATAGCAGACTTTCGTTGCTCTCCTGATTGACTGTCCTTCCCAATATACGGAGATGTATAGTCCCACCGTGCTCTTGCGACTCACCGAATGACTACTTTGTTGGATCTTGTTGAGGCTTGATAGAAATTGTTTCGGAGCATCCTCTTTACTTCCAACACCAATTACACGTAGTCGGGTGTTGCTGCTAGCTGAGGCAGCAGTGGGTCCGTCTGCATCTTTCGAGCCCGCGTCAACTAGTTCAATTTGCTCAGTGCTGCGCAGAATGACACTCTATCAATCGAAACGGCCGAGTCACGGAGCCAACAGTGAGAATTGATTACTCATCTCCTTGAGTATGGTTCAGTCCTTCTCTAAACATTTGCTAATGAGCCCGAGCCTTGATTCTCTGTCGGCTGTTACGCTGTCTTTTATAACACGAGTGGCCGTGAAAGTTTCCTCCGGCCACTCGTGCGCCACCAGTCTAGCGGTCTCCTCCAGGAAAGACAAAGACGCGATTTTCTCCTCCATGTCTCTTGTCCTCTGTTCGTCTTATTTTTCTCGTTGGCATTTTGAGCACATCCGTGCAAACCTTTTTGTTTCGATTTGGGCCTATTTGCGGTTCTTTCGCTATATATAGAGAGCATCGCTGGCCTGTTCAAGGGCCGTAATGTTCTGCCCCGTGACTCTGTCTACTCGGCATGTACTACGCCTACGTCCATAGTTATCTGACCTACGCAATTTAAATATTTGGATAATGACTTCGATTCGTCTTTTATGTCAATTTCTGCAGCCGCCTCGGCTTAGGCAGCCCACTTGTTCTCGGCGTCAGCCTGCAGCAGCAAAGCTTTACCTTCAGGCCTGACTATGGCTATCTTAATGTCCCTTTTGTGAAGTAATTTGTTTTTTCTTCATTTGTATTGAGCTGCATGACAACTTCGAGGAGACTCTTCATAGTCTGTGTTCAGTTTCGAGGCCTCTAACTTTAGTTCAGCTCGTGCTTTCTTAGCCGACTTGCCGTCCATTGCTGTTGTTTTCCTTTTTTCATCTAGCTCTCCTTCTGGAGATCTAACTTTCAACCTCTTTCGCCTGGTGTCCTCAGAGTAGCTGACGTCGTCTTCTCCCTCTGTCTCTAAACCCAAGTCTTTGTTGTTCTGCAAAGTGAGCTTTGCACCGCAGAAATGTTCCTGCAGAGTTATTTTGTTTTTTCTTCATTCATCGCGTTCGTTCATCTGTTCTTTTCTTCAAAAATTCCCTTCGTCATTCTTGCTTTCCAGACTGACAAAGACAATTTATGTGGCCGGGATCCATTGGACCTTTGAGGAGGTCTATACCTCCTCATACTACTTCTTTTCAAAATAATAATCATTATATAATACATAAAAAAATGTTGGCTGCTAGTACTTACCCTGAGCGGTCGAGTGTGAATTTCGCTCTGCACAAAAACAGTGGAAGGTGCAAATGTGAGATCCCAAACACGCTGAGCAACGGTACTCGGTTAACCGCATTTAGTGTGAAATTCAGCACACACCCTAAACACCTCACAGGTACTGTGCAATACATAATTGCTTTTTTGCAACTTGAGTGTCAACACTAGCGCGAACCGAGAGTGGCTGGGTCGGGAAGTACGCCTGTCTTCTTGCAGTGTCATCGTTCTAATCGCTCGTACTTCGAGCGCCAAATAATTGTTAACAATCGGTGCTTCGAACGATTCAGCGGTCCTGGAACATAAACTATTTTACTCTCTCTGCTCTAGGACCAGCGTGTGCACATACAGAGTCTCGAAGCGCATACGTTTTTGAATGCACATAGGCAACTCGTATGAATACGCGGACATGCAGGCACAAATATAATTCCAGCTAATAACTGCAAGGCTGCGCATGCTTTTATATATATATATATATATATATATATATATGCAGGTGTGGCCTTACATGTAGTGCATATATGTAGGAAGACGGTCCAGAACACACACTTCTTAAGTGCCAGGCATGGGAGAAGGCCAGAACCGGAGCGATAAGACACATTCGCGAGAAATGGTCCAGAGCGGGAATAACCCTCCCTGAAGTTCAAGACCCTCCACGAAACTGTCTGAAATGTTTCGTTGAGTACATCCTGGGTTCGGCCCAAGCATGTGAATTGGGAGCGGAAATAGCACAAGAGGTGCTAAAGACAAAGCACATACGATGCACGGAAAGGCAGAATCCTTTTGAAGCCAGCACGGCTGAAGAAAGCGCAACTTTGAATCAAACGGGTTCGCAAGGGCTGGGACAAAGTGCGCCTGACAGGTGGGGGAACCCGTGAGCGACCCCGGCCAAGTGATCCGATAGGGGACTCGCCACTTCTCCTGATGGCTCATAGCACTGTTCTATGGAGACCTGGGCCATCAGAGAGTGAAGCTTAAGGGGGGAGGTGCGTTTAGTGGGTATGGGTCTCAGCGGCGTAACATCCATCCGCTGGGATCGAGTCCCACACAGCTCGAGATGAAAACCGAATTTTCTACTCGTAGCAGTAGTGCGTAACTGCATTTAACCCTCCTCTACAAAAAAATGTAGTGCATATATTTGCGTGTAGGCGCAAGCATTTTTGGCGTGACGCGCTACTATGTGGGCGCTAGCGTGTATATGCATTAGTACTCGAAACATGTATAATTGTGTGTGTGTGTGAAGCGCGTATGCATGAAGCGCACAGTTTACTTCTATACAGAAAAAAAACAGCTTCTCAGTCAAAGATATATATATATATATATATGAGCTGGGCTGACCCCGGGCTAGAGGGTCGACACGAGCACATTCACCAGAAGCAACCCCACTAATTAACTAATTACTAACAACTACAAATATATATATATATATATATATATATATATATATATATATATATATATATATATATATATGTATATATATACATATATGTACATACAAGGACAACAATGTAGACTGCTAACACCTCCACACGGCTCTCACACGCACATTTTTTTATTTACGTATGTACATTATTAGAAGAGTAAGCGATTTCGTTTCTAATCTAGATTTATAAGAAAACACTTAATGCTGGCCGTACTATGCATCATTAAAAATTCTCAGCAGCCATTGTCGACTAGTGCTGTGTTACTTAATGTATGTGTATACATATATTATCACCGACGTTACCCTTCTGTTCTTAGCAACGCTTTAGTTGAACTACGTTGTCGAGTAATGACAGAAAGATCAGAGCAATCCTTATGAGTTCTGGCCAAAGCCACTTCATCGCGTCAACGCATTTCATAAAATCCAACCAACGTCTTGCCTGGGAAGTAATATATATATATATACATATATATATATAAACTCACTACTTCACACTTGGTCTAACGTGGAATTTCGCGTTTTGCTTTCGTATTTTTGCGCAGGCCACAGGCGAGATCCAGTGCCATCGCCAATATTATGCTCTTCCCCTCATGTTGTTTTCTGGAAATCGACCTGGTTTTATTGTTATGGCTTTTAACCAGAATGCTCCTTAGCTTGAACGGCCACCTTCGACTTTATCTTAGTTGGATCATGTTTGTACGTCTTAACAAGGGGCGCTGTTCCAGCTCTTCTAAAGCGAATTTCGTCAGCTCTTTTACGCTGTTCAAGCTCTCGCATCATCTTGGAATTGTCGAAGGAATCTTGGAAGCTCTCCATAAACGGTTTTTTGGACAGCGCAAATTTTTGTTTCGGATGAACGATAAGCTTCGGTATGTCGAGCCGCTGGCGAATGCTCTCGACCCGCAGCAGTGCCACCTAAAAACAGCATCATTTCAGAGACAAAGAATTAACTACCGTGATAATATAAAAGGGGATAACGAGGCTAGAGGACGATATGCAAGATACAGAGATCACACAGCAATATGGACACATATGCCCTACAGCAACCCAAATGTCATTTCATGGCAAATTAAATAATGTTTTAAACATGTTTGCCTTATTAATCTAACTCGTGATATATATATAGATATATATATATATATATATATATATATATATATACCGTGCTGCAGCCTAAAACCTTTATGGCGTGATCTCGCCCTATCTCACGCACTAACCTGACTCAGCGTGAAGAGGTTCGATGTTAGCCAATAGCAGAGAACGGCTGAGGGAAAATGCATCATAAATGGAAACATGACCACGGGGAGGGCTCGAATCACATATCGAGCCCATTGTATGTTATCCATGCGAATGCCGCCCTCGGCGCCCAGCTGCAACAAAATCAAAGCATATAGATTAAGATCATGGAATTGCAAGGCAGAATCCTATCTATTGAATGACACTCTAGAGTGCCTAGATAAAGTTCTCGAACATCCACAACGTATATTAAACATATACAAGTAATAAGTGTCAAACGTAAATACAATTACAGTATACAATAACAATAGTCAGCATCATAACTAGCATGATTGAGAAGTGGCGTTTTACCTCAATGGTAGCTAAAAGTGTCAACGAAGTGGCAACCGGTAGAAGGTAGTACGGATCTGGCACCGTAAGGTCCGTGAACCACCATAAGCCTCCGGTCTTCATAGACTCCAATGGGAGATTGGCCATGCCACGAAGTGCGAAAAAAAACGATATGAACACCGGGGCCTGAAAACATAATAGTAGACAGTTTTTGTGTTAAAACAGGTGGTTTTCTGACTTCGAAACATGTTATAAGTGTAACCCTTTACTAATAATAACAATAATAATAATAATAATTTATCAGTCAGTTATTACAATTGTGGAGTATGAACGTTTATGGCAGGTTTATCCTGCTCCGGTCGCTTTCTATCAATTCATGGCGCCTATGATGGAAGCCACATTTCCTCTACAAACGGCCAAAGCCATCATCTGTCTCAAAAACATGGCCTCGCGTCGATCGCCCGTAACTTCTGCTATGCGTTTTCCGATATTTTTCAGGATTTTCGCTGTACCTGAGCTGATGGGGCCGAGCGTCTTTAATGCAATAGGTACAAAGTAGTAGCTTCTTGATAGCTCGAGATACTTCGAGATAATAATAATAATAATACTCAGTACCCTCATCCGGGAGACTTCTAGAAGAAGTCTGCTCCCTGGTAGCCTCGGCACTAAACGGCAGCCTGCCGTTTAGTTGTAGTACTCTCTATGCCAAACAATATTTTACGGGGCAAGCCTTACGGCCCTCAAAAAGAAGGACGGCTCAATCAGACCCATAGCATGTGGCCTCACGATCCGAAGGCTTGTGGCAAAAGTGGCTATTGCCATCAGTAAAACTTCTATAATGAAAGCTTTAGGACCGAAGCAACGTACCAGAACTCCTGTCGCTTGTATGGCAATGCTACAGGGATCGAACACTTCTATCCTGGTGTGACAAACAACCACTTAAATCGGCAAATGGAGTGCAACAAGGAGATCCACTGGGCCCCGCCCTGTTTAGTCTAGGAATCTCCAGTTTAGTGGCACAAATGAGAAGCCCGCTAAACATCTGGTACCATGATGGTACATTAGGAGGACCGGCAGAAGTGGTGGCCGCTGACATACTCAAGGTTTTGCAGTTTGCGAATGAAGGGGGGACAGTTCTCAATCTTTCCAAATGCGAAGTAATAATGGTTGGGGCAGACACTAAAGAACGAGACGAGGCGTTCAAAACAATTGCTGCCGTTTTACCAGGCTGTAGGCGAGTTAACCCGGTCGAATTAGAGGTTCTTGGGGCTCCACTTAGTCCATAAAGTATTTTCAAGACCTTAAGAGATAAACGCCGCGCGTTGCTACGGACGCGACCTCGTCTGTTGGCTATGCACTCACAAGCGGCACTATGCCTTTGGAGATATAGTTTAGGTTCCCCTAAATTCAACTCCACACGACGCACTTCACCGACAAGCCAATGTCCCGACGCCCTACAATCGTACGACGACTCTACGAGGGACATCTTGAGCGAAGTTCTCAACATTGACTTCACGGCCAGTACGTGGCGAAGAGCAAGTCTCCCCATAAGAGAAGGTGGACTGGGTATTCGATCAGCAACAGAATTGGCCCCCATATGTTACGCAGCGCCATTAATAGAATTCGGCCAGCTGGATGAGACGCTAGTTGGCCCAAGTGCTCACCACCGGTTGTACATAGCTAAGCAGAAGGCAGAGTCACTGGTCAAACTGAGATTATATCCAGGCCCTTGGGAAAAACATACAACGCAGAGAGTGCTCGACAACTACAGATGCAAAGTCATATCCCATGAGATCATCGAAAGCCTTGAGTCTCCCACAGAGAAAGCGGTCTTCTTGGCCGCACGAGACACCTTCAGTGGCGGATTTCTCAGGGCTCTCCCGTCATTGCAGCTCGGCACTATGCTGGACAACATCTCATTCCGCATGGTGTCGGCTCTAAGAATCGGCGGGCCGATATGCGAACCACACATTTGTAAGGCCTGTGGAAAACCAGTGGAGAAAGATGGCCTCCACCCATTGAGCTGCATCAAGAGCCAAGGCCGGGCCCCTAGGCACACCGATATAAACGCAATAATTCAAAGAGTTTCTCCGGAGAGCGGGAATACCTAGCATGCTGGAACCCAGACTAAGACTTCATGACAATAAAAGACCCGACGGTGTGATCATTCCGCCGTGGGAAAAAGGCAAATGCCTGGTTTGGGATGCGACAGTATCCTGCACGGCCGCACCGTCTTATTTATGCCACAGCGCGACGGAGGCGGGATGGGTTGCCGAACACGCAGTAAAAGAAAAGTGGCATAAATACACAGAGTTAGAGTCTAGATACAATTTCGTGCCGATTGCAATGGAAACAATGAGCCCGGTCAGCAGAAGTACAAGGAATTTTATAAAAGACTTAGGTGATCGAATACGAGCAAACATCGGGGATATACGCAAAGACGAATTTCTGACGCAGCTGCTTTCACTGGCAGTTTGCAGAGGAAATGCCGCGTCGATATTAGGTACGATGGGCTGAGAATAGCTAGGATACACATTCACACATCACAATTTTATTGTCCTAACACATAATAATAGTAGTAATAATAATAATAATAATAATAATAATAGCACTGTTGTTCACTGGCTTCCGGACTTCTTGAACGACTCAACGACAGCATGCTGGCTACAGTAGAGGCGTTGCTGAACCTCAGTCTATCCACAGATGCACGCCAACAAGCTCTACTCCCCGTTCTTTGGGGTGAGCTATCTGAGATAGCTCTGGCAGCTTCTCTACACAGGTCTATGCAACAGGCTAGAACCCTCCTCGATTCGGCTGCCCTCACAGACTTAGAAGCCCGATTGGAAACAAGCCGCCGTAGAGCAGTTGCCCTGTGCGGCCACGAGCCCGCCGAAGCTGGACACCAGAAAGAATGGTCAACAGCTCTATATGAGCAAAGGGTCGTAGACCTCATTGCGGGATGCACGACGGACGCCGACAAGCCCAGGCTGCGCGCCGTCTCCTCCAAGGGGGCGGGCGCATGGCTACACGCCATTTCCTGTGCCCGGATCGGGACCCTGTTAGATGATGAGTCGGTGAGGATTGTCGTCGGACTTCGTTTAGGAACAGACATTGTATACACTCATAATTGCGTCTGCGGAGACGTCGTCGGGCCAGACGGACGCCACGGGCTGTCCTGTATCGTCAGCGCAGGTAGGCGGGCAAGACACCAAGCCCTGAATGAAACCTTCAGTCGAGCTTTACAATCCAGTGGTCTGCCGTGCGTCCTTGAACCCGTCCGACTAGACAGGGAGAGCCACAAGAGACCTGACGGGCTGACCTTAACTCCGTTCAAGAGCGGATGCATGCTGGTTTGGGACGCGACAGTTACTGACTCATTAGCCCCTTCAATGGTCAGTGCTCGCGCGGCCCGGGCTAATCATGCTTCGGCTCTCGCCGAGGCAGGCAAGGTTAGAAAGTACCAGAACATCGGATACCCGTACAGGTTTTACCCTCTTGCCTTCGAGACCCTTGGCGGGCCCGGTCCATTCACTCGAAGTTTGCTACAAAAGGTCGGGAAACGCCTGATTCTAGCCCGCGGAGACAAACGAGCGGGTGATTTTCTTAGACAGCGCCTGTCGCTAGATGTGCAACGGGGCAATGCGGCCTCGGTTCGGGGCACTCTCCAGAAATGGCTGGTCTCTACACTGGACCCCCCGTAACGGTGCACACGTTCGCAGGGACCCAAATGTCATGTGCCCACCCTGAATGATTGATTACATTGAATAAATAATAGCACTTAGAATCGGCGTTCCCGTCTGCGAGCCGTTTCAGTGCAAACTGCGTGGAGAAATGGTAGATCCCAGTGGCTACAGCCATTGAGTTGCCTGAAGAGAGAGGTAGATTGTCCAGACATGCTGAACTAAACAGTGTAATTATAAGGTCTCTTAGAAAAGGCCGCTATACCATCTACACTTGAACCAAGAGGTTTAGTGTTTGCTGGCGATGAAAGACCTGATGGGGTGACCATTGCATTATGGTCACATGGAAAGTCCTTAGCTTGGGATGCAACGGTTTCGTGCACAACCGCGGCTTCATATTAACATCACAGCTCAGTTGAGCCCGGTGGGTAGCAAAGCACGCGGAAGCCAGAAAACGGGTTAAATACGCTGGACTAAAAACAAGAAATATTTTTGTGCCTATTGCCATGGAGACACAAGGGAACAATCAGCAAGTGAACCGAATCGAAACCGAGCGATAACAACGTATACAGCACAATGACAATAAATCGTTTGCACCACTAACAACAGCCAGGATACCTACCCACCACTAACATCACGTTCTCTTGTGCAAGCATTAAACCAGTGGAACTATGCATTTGATATATGCGATACCAATGTATTCGTTATTCCTTACTGTTCAGTAGGTTAGCGCAAACAGGTATAACAACGTTTTAAATGACTTAGAAGCAATAGACTATCCTTTGTCGGCTAGATCCCGCCGTAAGTTTGCTGCCTATTGTTGTGCCAACTGAGCTCTAACGCTGAGAGTTAAAACTTACCCTAGCCTTCCACAAGATAGCCAACCTAAAAATGACCATATATACTATATATCAACTTACCTGAACCAACGGTGGTATAAAGCCTTTGAACGGATTAATAGAGTGTAAATCCGTAAACGCCTTGAACTCTGCGGTAAGCCTATAACGAATAAACAACATAGTGGAGCAGAAATGTTTTGTGAGAACCATATCCCAATACAGACATAAACGTCCCGTGTACTATAACTTAGTAAAGCTGAAGTTAATGATTAAATGTTCCAGCATTTGGATCTTAAGTAGACGCACATATAATAGCGCCCGATAATTATAATGAAGTCTATCGTATATATTCACTGGTGCATATATATATATATATATATATATATATATATAACATGTCACTGTGCGTGTTCATTCGGCATAACACATTGCGCAAAACTCTTCTGTGCTCTTTGTCTGTGGGTTTATATACGTAGACGCTTTAGAAGCTACCTACATTCAGAATAATTACATATAATCGGTAATCATATTGAAGTAATAGCACTACAGCATCAATAATATATAATGCTTACATTAATCAGCAAATAAGCCAAACACACGTATTTCAGTAGGGCGACACCTTGCATTCGGCAGATACAGCCAATGATAATAAGAGAATAACGCCCCAGTTGCTACAGGTTGTCGCATCGGTCAGTGGTGTCATTATGCCTAGATTTGCCTAGAACTGTAAAATCGAAATAGTTGTGAAATGTTCCCAGTAAAATCGAAATAGTTGTGAAATGTTCGACCCACTTTGTTTGTTCCAGCTCATTTCCGCTTAGCCGTGCCTCCGACATTCGTTGCTGAAACTCTTGCATTTCCGGCATGTGGTTGTTCACTTTTATAGTATGCCGCTGGCCTTTGATAATGAGCGGGAATAGTACTAGCTTCATAGTAATCGTGGCACACGCGATTGTCGCCCACCAAGGAAGACCTGCAAATTGGCATATACAAAAAAAAACACGTTGTGTGTATACGTATTTAAATACGCAGGCGAACTGCAAAAAGCAAAAAAAAACAGCAGGCAGTGTGCGTGTCCGTCCCGTCCATTTGACGGACGGCAGTGCGTGTGAGAATGTCATGGCCGGCCGATATTCATCACCAATTGTGCAGAATAGGTGGGCTTACCGGGAAAGAGTGCTCTCACTGTGGGTTCTGAAGAATCCCCACAGCGAACAACCGCAAAAGGAACTGCGTATGGGACTAGCAATGCAATCGTGTTTCGGTATCATGAAGCCTTGGCTTATCATGGCTTTTTAAAGCGGGTGATGAGAATTGTGGTGTCGTTTTCAGCTATACGCAAGTCAAGTTTCGTTTTGTTGTGTGAGTTTGTCTCAAAGATGTGAACAAAATCGAGGCTCGGCGATTTTTAAGGAAATAGAGCCAAACATGGTTAAAGAGGATTGGGGGTTTTAGTGGGGAACCCCATAACATCGGGGAGTCCCATACTATCACGCCCAGACACCGATATCTGCGCTGGGTGTGCACAAAAGCATTTTCCCCGAACCTAAAAAAATGGAAGAGCAACGACAATGCATCAAGTTCGGTGTTAAAACCAAGTCATATGCTTTAAAGTTGCGGAAGTGTTTTGAACTGTGTATGGTGATTAAGCAGTGTCCCGAAGCACTGTGTACTGTATGAGGTACTGTCAATTTCACGTGCCCCGTTCGGTAAGGCCTTCAAGGTTAATAACAGAAGAAAACGTTGAAAATTTTCGCGTTCTCGTACTCAACAATCGCCGAATTACTACTATGGAAATAGCTGAGGAATTCGAGAGATCTTATGGATCAGTTGTATAGTCGTGACCGATATTTATGCGTCAGAATACTGGCAGCGAAATTCTAAAAAGTTGAATTTCCAGCAAATTAAAGCTCGTCGGGAAATGTTCGAATTGAGCCTTCAGGCGGTAGCCGAAGATCCTGTATTATTTCAGAGAGTGAATATAGGAGAAGAGTTATGAGTCTATGGTTAGGACATCAACTAAAGCCCAAATTTCAGACAGAGCAGATCACACCAATGTTTTTTGGACTGCTTTTTTTCGACAACAAGGGGATGATCTTCTACAAATGTTTGCCACCTAGTTCTACTGTCAATCAAGAGTACTAAAACAAAAAATTTAAAAATTTTGCGCGAGATCGTCCGACGAAACAAGCCTGAACTCGGGGAAAGTAACTCTTAGATCCTCCATCAGGACATTTTTTTCAGTTTCCACGGCAAAAAATTGAAGGAGCAATGTTTCAAGACTACAATGGAGACAAAGAAACAATCACTGAAGCAACTTAACTCCATTCCGAACGACGCGTTTACAAAGCGTTTCGAAGAGTGGGAGAAGGTGGCACAAGTGCATTGCAGCGGGCGGGCTATTTTGAAGAGAACGAAAACTCTTTAAGAAAATTAAATACATATTCGTCTTTTGATTAATGTGTATAGAGATTGAAACGCTTTATTCAAGGTAGAAAGAAGAATATACATTCGCATATATGCATGTATGTCATGTGATCAATATGTGATTATACTCTGCAAGTAGTGCAGTGTGTTGGCGGCCCCTAACACTCGTGAATATGCCTAGAGATCCTCCATGGGTATAGATCGCTGATGTAGCGCTTTCGTGCGATGAACACAGGAACCATGCTGCTAGCCCGACGCGTTGTCGTTAGCCTTTCAACGAACATTTTGTTGAATAGACGCGGGTTCTTTCTCAGCTTTAGCAGCATTCTTCGATCAAGCTTCTTAATCACGTCAATTGTGTGGGGAACGTCGACATGACACCGGTCAACATGGCAGCGAAATGCAACCCGTTTCGTGAATTTCCGTTCCACTCGTTCCAGGCAAGCTTTGTCCTTACTTAGGAAACCCGGAAACCACGCTGGTGCTGCGTATGTCAGTAGTGGCAGTACGTATGTAGTATACAATTGGACGTACAGCTCAGGAGAGCGTACAGCAAATGATCGGAAGATCCAATTTGCGCGTTGAGAAGCCCTTGTGGCAACATCAGTTACATGTTCGGAGTATCTTAATTTGTTGCTCGTGAGGACTCCGAGGTATTTTACAACTTGAAGTTTGCACAATTCCTGACCCCCAATCTTATAAGGGTGTCTTGCATTTCCATGTCCAAAATGCAGGACACCACATTTATGGACGGACAGGTCTAAATCAAGCCTTCCGCCCAGTTTTTGAAAGCGTTTAACGTCGTTTGATGACGGCATTTGTCCTCTACAGTGCGAGATCGACTGTATAGTTTCACATCATCGGCGTAAACTTTAACTTCAACTCCTTTTGGAATTACATATTTAAGTGAATCGGTGTATAAAATATACATCAGTGGTCCGAGGATCGTTCCTTGCGGACAGCCGGATGACACTCGACCCATCGTAGAATACTGTCCATTTACGCGCACCCAGTAAGTTCTGTCTCGCAGAAACGCAGTGAGCCAGTTTAGTATGCGTTCTCCAATTCCGAAGTGGGGTAGAGTTTGAAGTAGTTTAGAGTGCGTGATTGTTTCGAACGCTGACTTGAAATCGAAATAGACAACGTCAAAGCAATCCGAGTCGTTGCACATTTTTGCCCAGTCAATTTGTGTTTCTAGGAGCTGCAGCGTCGTGCTTAAACCCTTGCGATAGGCAAACTGGGCTTCTGATATAAGACCTTGGTCGTTAGCGTTTGCATATATGGCTTTCGCAATGACGCTTTCAATAAGTTTGCTCGCTATCACCGTTAGGGAAACGGGACGCTTATTCGCAGCATCGGCCTTATTGCCTTTCTTATGTACAGGGTGGATTATAGCGGTGCTAAACAGCTCCGGCACTGTACCATCTTCCAGTGATCGACGAAAAATAAGGCTTAAAGGCACACATACTGAATAATCTAGTTTCTTGAACACGATCGCCGGAATTTCGTCAGGGATCGAGCTCGATGTGTTTGCCAGCTTTCGCAAGTGCTTCCGCAAATTTGTGGGGGAAACATCCACATCATTGATGATGTGAGGGGACGGTGTTACTTCTGGTATATGCGGAGCCGGCTGTAGCATGCGTTGCTGTAACTCTTCGTCAGTCGGATAACTGTGACAAAAGAATTCTCGTAGAATCTCTGCCTTCTCGATGTCATCCGTCGCAAACGTTCCATCCTTACGTTTAATAGACGAAAGTGAGTCGTTGGTCATAATTCTCGACCTCACGTAGCTTGACACCCTCGACGGGTCTTTGCTGCGAATGATGGCAGTTTCGCTCAGTACTCGTTGGCGCCGAGATGCTCTGGCTATTTCTTTTTGAAACCAGGCAATTTTTGATGGCTCAGAAACTGCTTCGAGAGCACTGTGAAGTTTACGTATATGCACATTTA
Organism: Dermanyssus gallinae; assembly: GCA_003439945.1. Taxonomy (NCBI): domain Eukaryota; kingdom Metazoa; phylum Arthropoda; class Arachnida; order Mesostigmata; family Dermanyssidae; genus Dermanyssus; species Dermanyssus gallinae. Next base: position 136,502 of record QVRM01005214.1, read on the forward strand.
TGGACCCTTTTCCAGTCTTCTTTTTGGGTATACATGACTCTATTAAAAAGTGCATGTACTCAAGCCGTGTGAGATACATATCATTTACTGATGTGCACCTCTGGAAGAAGATATCCCAGTTTGTTAAATCCAAGTTTAACCGCATCAGCTCGTAGTTTCCGTTTTTGTAGTCGAACCTGTGTGAGCAATGCATGTTAACCGGGCGTAAAGCCAGAATAACAAACGACACCATTTGATGATCGGTTTCGACTGGGCCCGGGGATACTACAACTTGACTGACTGCATCGTCATTGCAGAAAACAACGTCCAGTATAGAGCCGAGCCTCGTTGGTTTGTCAACGAACTGCCTGAATCCCTCTGCAGCGCAGAAATCTAGCATCAGGTCCTCTATTGAAAGGGTATTGTCTGTTCCGCCGGGTCTTTCGTATGTATCCCATTTGATAGAACGTAAGTTCATGTCCCCGCCTATTACGACAGTGCAGTCCACGTTCACTAACTTTGTCAATTCTTCGGTTAGAGTTGACATCCTTTCGACTCGAGTGGCTGATTCACCTGTTGGAGAGTTATATGCAGCAATGAGACAAATTTTAGTGTTGCACATGTGGAGATCGGCCACAACAATCTCCGATGTGTAATTGGATAGGTCCACTTCGGTACAGGGCAAACCGCGGCGAACGAGAATAAGTACATCGCCCCCTCTGGATCCTCCATCTCTTCGAAATACTTCGTACGTACCTCCTCGACTTAACTCAGCATTGTTGACGGCTGTTTCAGAAAGCCACGTCTCTGTTACCATGCAGACATCAATTTGCTTGTCAAGCAGGTAATTGTGCGGAGAGTCGAGAGCATCTTCCTTTGCGAGGGATCGGGAGTTTAATAACACGCACTTAAGCTTACTGTGAGCTTTTGGTAGCTGGGGAAGAGAACGATTGAAGTGTTCGACGTTCTTGATACGGTTTCTGGTGAGTCATGCGGAGGCTGGGTACGAATCCTGAACAATGTTTGGATTTGGTCTACCAATGTACTCTGTCATACGAGTTCCATCCGCCCATATCTCTCTATCGAAGAGATTATCATAATCGATGTCGATAACTTGGACGTAGAAGGTCCGGCCCGCTCTACCATTTTTATTTTTCAGCAATTTAACGGTGAGTGGGTTGATATTGGCATTTGCCTTCAAAATGTTAAAAACCGTTTCTGAACCGCCTACAGAGGGACAGAGTCCGCTGATTTCCACTGCCTTTGTGATTATTTTGGTGCTTACCGTGGGCAGGCCGGTTCTGCTCTCCCCTGGAGTAATTTCCTTTTTACCAACAAAAAGGGTGCGTGACTTGAGTTTCTTCTTTCTATCATTGACGGTAACTTTATCGCTGTGCGACTTGCTAGTCTGTTGCCTCTTCATTCCGGGCTGACTATATATATATTGCGAGTACCCGTCTGCTGTCTCTCGTTTAGCGCAATGCGCACCCTAGAGCAGCTTCGAGATCGATCCCGGACCTTATTTTCGCGGTTGCAAGATCGACCGGGACGAGAGCGTTGTCGTAGTTTCTTCTCTAGACCGTGAATCCTACTTGTCAGCTTTTTGTTTGCGGCCTCCAGTTGTTTAATGGATTTATGCATAGCCTGCAGCTCTTCTAGCATTCGATTCATCACCGCGCCATTGGCTTCGTTTGAATTTGCCCTCTCTCCACACCATCAGCTGGTTCACCAGCGCTGGATTCCATTGGAGAGTCAGACTGTGTTGGCGGTTTGCACTTGTGACATTTCACAGAGTTCAGCCTACTCTTATTTGGTGGCTTAATATCACTAGAAGTGAGTCGTCCACTACACTTAAGATGGATCCACAATGCACAGGCGGTGCACTTCACTGTCGTTTGACACCATTCGCGGATTCGGTCATCGCAGTTGGGACAGGTAGGCGCTTCTCGCTTTTGTCGTTGTTTTCGCTGCTGAGTTTCACCATCACCATTTTCTTGGTCTTGTGTCCTCTTTCTCGATGTCGGTGACCCTCAACACGGGTCATGTTGGACGCTCCTTGTGACGGTAAAATCTAGGCTAGTTTCCAGGAGCTTGCCAAAACACGTCCTCTGTTTACATTCGAACAGCTGATTTTATCATAACTTTTCAATACGCCCTCGTATATATATATATATATATATATATATATATATGTAACATGTTTCAGTTGAATAAACATATAACTATAGCAACACACACACACAACAAATAAGGTGTTACCTGCGGACTGAATCGTGTCGAGGAGAGTCTGCACTAGGCCCGAAGGTGTCCATCCGCCAAGTCCAAGATCGGCCAATGTCGGACTACCGCCGGCCGCGATAATGAGATCGCTGCTGAGGCCATCGGCCAGTTGCGAAAGCGTAAGCTCGTCGACAACCGGCACTGAAGTTGCATCGACGGTTGTGGCCGCAACCGCGTTCAGCGCGCTTTCCTGCGTGTGAAGATGTCAGCCCACCAAGCACAAACAACAACAACAACAACAACAACACAAAGCATGAGAAACGAAAACCTTAGTCATTTACAATACAAACCCTAACCCGTAGCTGCATGTAACTAGAACGTAGAAACTCCATTAGCAGCTACGTGTACTATTTATTTCAAAGTGATATAGTTCAGTCTACCTACCTTGTTTGTTGTAATAATATTCATGTTCTAGCAGTACAAGTGCTAGTTGTGTATGTCACTCGTCACCAGAGTATATAGTACTACTCTATGACAACTCGTGAATCGCCAAAGAAATATTTCAGTAAAATATAGAACAGTTAGTCTGAAATGAAGCGAGACACGTTAATAATACGTCACATAGATACAACGTCATACACCAGTGCCTGTATTGTTCTGTAAAATGCTTCCGGAAAGCAAACGAGCGACACTTTTTACGAGCATACGGGACATAAATATATATAAAAATATATTTAAAAAATATTTATATATATATATATATATATATATATATATAAACCTTTTGCGTCGCACATATAAGATCGGTAAAAAATTGCGTGTTGTGAGCGAGATAAGGGCCATCGAAGAAGGACTCCTCTAGCTGCCCAGCGACCCAGGATCGGCGGTATATATGTATATATATATATATATATATATAAGACAGAATAATCACCCGATCATTCGGTTAGGGAAATTAATATATACATTTTCCATGGTATACACGACCAGTCGACGAGGCACGCGAATGAAGTCGTGAATAAACAAAGATCAAAAATGGGGTATCGCAGCAGTAGTATATCAAAATGAGTAAAATGGTGGAATCAAGCATGTCACGTTGGCCACGTGTTTCCATCGATGAAGGTAGAAACATTGTACAAACAGAAAGAGTGCGAGAGTAACCAAGCGAGCGAGAGAGAAAATAAAAAAAAACGGAACGAAGAAGCGTTTTCCAAGAAGTTCAGACACAGTAGTTAGAAGTGGTTAGTTGTTTCATAGTGTGGTGGTGTAATGGTAGTAGTAGTTGTAGTTGTAGTAACAGCAGCAACAGCGGTTGGAGATGAAGTTGAACCCGCCACCGTCGCCGTAAGAAGAAGGTAACCGATTGGAGTCCGATTTCCCAAGGGCAGCGTGCGACAAAAAACACGAACTTATATATCAGCGGCTACTGGCAGAAATGGTAGCAAGCTATTTGTTTCGCTGGCGACTAACGAGAGCACGTTCAGCTGGCTGGTAAGAAAAACAAGTATGCCAGAATTTCGTCTATTTATCTTTTTCGCCGTTTTGAGTATATGCTCTTACTGGACTTATTTAGGCTTTCTCCAGTAGAGGTATATATAACAGCAGGAGAAGATTATGTAAGCCAATTTAAAAATCAAAGAAGAAATTATAATCATTATTTTAGTCGAGCAGGATTCATGCCTTCGCATGGCATCGCCTCGGTTTTTTAGTTGGTCGAGCGTTAGATACCTACACCGCCACAAATATATATATATATATACGTTCAGCTGGCTAGTAAGAAAAACAAGTATGCCATAATTTCGTCTATTTATCTTTTTCGCCGTTTTGAGTATATGCTCTCACTGGACTTATTTAGGCTTTCTCCAGTAGAGCTATATATAACAGCAGGAGAAGATTATTTAAGCCAATTTACAAATCAAAGAAGAAATTATAATCATTAGTTTAATCGAGCAGGATTCATGCCTTCGCATGGCATCGCCTCGGTTTTTTAGTTGGTCGAGCGTTAGATACCTACACCGCCACAAATATATATATATATATATATATATATATATATATATATATATATACATGTATTCAATTAAATAAAAAAAATTGTGGGACTTTACAGAATCATTATATATATATATATATATATATATATGTATATAAGATCACCCAAGCACATTACAAACGCAGCGGGCGCCTTGAACACATACCAGTGGTGGGGTCTGGCCTGCTGAAGCGCCCACAACAGAGGAGACGTCGGCGGCTGCGGCAGGGGCGGCGGTCGCAGAGGGCGTCGTCGTAGCAACAGCAGCAGTGGTTGCTTGAGCAACGGCCGCGGAAGCCTGCAGTCTGATCGGTGTTGTGCTGAGAGAGCGTTGGGCCAGCTGTCTCAATGCCAAAGTCTTCTCACACCCCATCATATCATAGCGGCATGATCAGTCAAACGCCACGCCACGCCATGAACAATGTCGTCCCCCACGCGGCCCAAACGACAGCCCGACCGGCAGCAGCAGCAGCGGAGGCGGCAGCAACAACAACAATAACAACAACAAACAATAACGATCATACATTGAAGAAATAAAGCGCAATGCAAGACGCAACTAAAGTTAGCAACAGACGACCACAAACCTCGAAAGGGGTAGCGTTGTTTCTTGCTGCCTGAATAGAATTTACAGCGGGCGGTAGCAATGACCGTCTCTTTTGGCTAGTGCGCCGCCAGTGTCACCTTCCAATCCTCGACAACCTCTGACAATACTCATGTATACTCATGTCAGCAGCACATCGCCAGCCGATGATGTGATTGATGTGCTAGGATATGGCTAGTCTAGAAGAAGAAGAAGATTTCTAGAAGAAGAAGCAGCATATGTACAAGTTTCAGCAAGATTTTTTTCCACACTATCGCCGTAGTATATCGTAGTGTGTAACAATCTATGGGAGTGTGTAAACATTTTATAATCAGACGCATCTGTAAGATTGATGCAGTAAAATATTTCAATCAAGGTCACTCAATTATCGAAAAAAAACGTAGCTAAAATCATTAAGAGAATATCCCGGACAGAGAAAAAAACAAGCGGTACCAACACACAGGAGGTAGTAAAATAACCTTAAAGCTGGTATCTTAAGTATGCAGGAAGGCTCTCTCTCGTACATGCATATAAATATTTCTGATGTACTCTATCCTGTATACACATACTTTTCATTGTATATGTGCACATAAGTCATTATTTACATCCATGTGGATCTACATGGTAGTTGTGTCTGTGTGAGCAAGTTAGAAAGCACATTACAACCTGTTCGAAAGAATTGTTAGCAATCCTGCGGTTTAATTGTCGAACACCCTACTGTACCGGCTTATCCATGCCACCCCCTACCCCCCACGTATCGTATCCGCGAGTGCAATGCCTGTACGATCTATTACTGAGAGGTATCTTAGCTCTCGAAACATCTCTGAAAAGGTGACTATATGCGTTAAAAAAAAACGAGAAATTACGTGATAATATTGTCGGTTGAATACGATAGCCAGGATGCACAAGGCCTCGCTAACATGTCCCCACGATGTTTCACACGGTGATCCAGTCTCTTAATTACAAAAAAATAAAGGCATGGAGTCTTCAACGATTATACTTTATCTAGCAATATCAGTACATTATTGGCAATACTAATAAGTATGAGCATGTTTTCAATCGTTCATTCGTATGACGCCTTCTTCTAATCATATTAGCGTTTCTCAATTAAACTGAGAAACACTGCATTGATATGTATTTAAAAAAAAACGCACGATGCGTATAGACGCATAAGTTAGCGCTGTGCGTGCTGAGCATCGAGAGTCGAAGAGACTCAAATGTTCGCCACCTCGCGACACACCGGTAACGCGTATGAATTGAGAAATGTAAAAGAAGTTGATGACTTGGAGGACCATATACAAACAAGTGCACGATTTGGCAAATATGCCAACCGCATTCGATTTGACAAATATACCAACAAACAAACGGATTATTGATTGAGCAAATATACCAATAAACGGAATCCTTGACGACCGTATCAAAACTCTCCGCTTAATTCCTGTTCATTGTTAGTCATAATATAACTATCGTTGACAATAAAATACGCTTTGCCCTGTAGTTAGTAGTTACCTGTATACATGTATATAATTGTGATGACTAACATATATCGATATATAGGCATTAATCAGTATATGTATATACATATATCATGTATATCATTATTATGACTAACATATATCGATATATAGGCATTAATCAGTATATGTATATATATATATATATATATATATATATATATATATCGGCTTCTTCGTTTTGGTCCTCGCTCGTAGGCTGAGAAGGCCACACATCGACACTACTCGAATTTAAACGCCCAGCTGGTGGCCCCAGCGCGTATAGTCGCTGGAGCTCTAGTATCGTAGGGAGAAAGGAATGTTGGCGCTCCGCGCGGCTGCCGAAATACTTTTTAGGCTTATTTATTTCCGCACCTTTGTTCGAAAGGACGAGGACGCGCCACCCGCTCGGAGAAGACTCTGCCGAGTCAGCATGAGCCGAGGCACTGTTAGCAAGAGCATTTTGATGCGGTTGAGTCTGTTGAGAGACCGCAATCGAAGTAGCGAAGAAGAATCGAAGAATCGGGTCGGACGCGGCGACCGGCACCAGAACCCCCAACCAACAGCAGCAACGACAACGACGACGACGACAACAACAACAACGACGACGTCGCCGGTACACCTGAGGCAGAAACACTAGCGGCAACAGAAACGGACAGCCAAACCAACAACTCCGATATTGAGCTCCGAGGTAGCTCCTCTAACAGTAAAAGAGCCCACTCTGACCACCTCAACAACTGGCAGGTAGGCACGCTGGCTGGCTGTCCTTCTTTTCTGCCTTCATTTGTATGACTGAAATCTAGTCGATGGCCGTGGACTTCCATAGAAATACAGGCAAACTCGTGGAACAGTCGCCGACGACGAAGACGACGACGACGACGACAATGATAACAGAAGTTGTCGAGCAGACGAAGAAAGGGAACCACGAGGAATACAGAGAGAGCCAGAGAGAGAGAGAGGGAAAGAGTTGTTCTACCAAACCACCTCATCAACAAACAGTAAGTAGTGTGGTAAGTGAGAAGTGCTACCGGCATGATTATATATTTATTCGCTAGAGTTGGTTCGAATACATGTTTCGCACCCTTGTGACCTGACCCGCGCGGTTCGAAGTACCGCCCCGACCGCGCTTATTGCTTGTACTGGTAGTAGCATATGGTGTTGTCATGTTGCATTTATATATATATATATATATATATATATATATATATATATATATATATATATATATATAAATATAGAACATATTGTGATGATTTATTAATCATTTACAATACGTTTACACACTCGGCAGTGCTCGCCTTAATACAAATGGTGGTAAAAAGGTGTCACGTGAGGTTAAGAATCAGCTGTCCGTGTTCTTGCTTGATGGTAGCCCCCGCTCTTATGGACCCGGTGCGAGCGGTATATCCTCAATGTTCATTGCAACGTTAAAACGGTAAGATCCATAAGATTCCTTTTCGTATATATATATACATGGAACATGGCAACACCATGCTACTACCAGAACAAACATTAAGCACGGTCGAGGCGGTACTTCGAACCGCGCGGGTCAGGTCACAAGGGCGCGAACCATGTATTCGAACCAACTCTAGCGAATCCAACAACGTAACCAACACTGTCTCGGTGGCGGGACGGAACACAACAGCAAGTGGAACAAGTGGAAGTCTCTCTGTGAAAGATCTGCTTTGTTTAGGCAGCACCACCCAATAATAAACCATGGGGTCGATCGGTCCCATCGGGTAGCGGCGGCGGCGGCCTTTCGCCGAATCGATCTTTTTTGAGCGCTTGCAGTAAAAAAGGTTTTAGGTAAACAAACATGTGACAAACTAAGCGAAACAAAAATAATCACGGACAACAAATTCTTTCCCGTCCGTTCAATGTCTTCTACGAGAGAGAGAGAGAGAGAGCATTTAACACAATCACATTAACAACCACAACACTAGCACTCACAGTGCGAACACAGGAGACCTGTCTTCCTGAGGTGATGACGTTCTGGCCTGTGACTGAATTTTCGAATTTGTTCGATTGACATTAGTGGGACGGTGTTGTAATACACTATATGCGTGCGAACTACATGCGTGCGAACTACATGCGTGTGACGATGTTGGTGACGGAGATAGGTTGACTATCGGAGAGCGTTGTGGGTGGTACTAGCAACATAGATGCGCGAGTGAGCAATTGTTGCTCAAAGTAAGAAGATATCAGTTGTTTAACTATCATTAATTAGTAACCTTAACAGTTGTTTATCTATCATTAATTAGTAACCCAGTGTATCTACCAGCCGTCTGTCAGCTAGTGAGCTCCAATGTTTTTTTTGATGATCATCAAATCACATCAGACCGGCAACCGGAGAGTGAAACGTGTTTTGCAACTATATATATATATTCTATAACACATTTCCTCAGAAGTGAGGTGGTGGTGGTGCTGGTGATGGGCCACTGCCGCTGCCGTAAACAATAACAATCCGAATACCAGTGGCCAGTAAAAAAAAGTATGATTACAGTACTCCATATCGTAAATTAGAAGCCATTAGCCGTCTATATAGTTAGTTTGTCGGTGAGCCTATGATCCGTTGAAATCGTGTAATGGAATTAATTAAAACGCTATTGAATTAATGCGGACAATCGACATTTGTTACAGAACAATCGCCGACCGCACCGCAGCAATAGAGGCACTACCGGCTGTGCTCGCGCAGATAGTCGCCTTGGTCTTCAACTTGGATTTCACTTCGAATCGCCAAAACGCGAAGTAACTTTTGGCGGCAGCAATCGACCCGAATTCCTGTTCGGCACATTACCGGCGACTGACAGGTAGGACCACGCACAAATAATGAATAGATCTATTGAATTGAATTGCCTGATAAATTAGGCGGTGTAATACTGCTTCATTATCTGTGCGTGCTAGCTGATCGGGTCGCCTTCGTTCGACGTTCTATTATAATACGACGTCATCTTTTTAGCGTCATATACTTATACAGGGTGACGGAGGGAAAGAAGCCTGTTGTCATTGTTGTTATTACTGTTGTTGTTGTTGTTGTCGTCGTCGTCGTCATCATCGTCGTTGCTGTTGATATGATATGATATGCCGTTTATTCATTCTTAATTGTAGTTTCTCATTTGTGTTACAACTTCATATAGCCACAGGCTAGTGCGAAGCATATGTACAAGTTACAGTAAGATTTTTATACATTATCACCGTAGTATCTCGTGTTATTGCAATTATTTATCTATAGATTGTGTACATGATTACATAAATATGGTTTATTCAGACGCAAGTAAGGTAAGATAGTGCGTTCTAGCAGTGTTTTTGAATTGACTAAGCGATATTAGTGTCCTAATGCCTCTAGGTAACTTGTTAATTGATAGTTTGCTGTTATTGGAGCTGTCTCAGCAATTCGTCTTCATTACTGTACGCACGTATTTCTACTGGCACTGCAGATCGTTTTGGAATGTCTATACATGTTCGACACAGCATTCGTAGAAGAATTCTGTGGATCGATTCGAATCGAGTAATTCGAGTATTTTCTCTCGCCCGTCAGAATGTCAACGGCGGTGATTCGTGTCAAACGCCGTATCAATGAGGATCCCCTCGAAGCGGTTCGGCTAGCCAAGCGGCGCCGTTTTGAAGGCGGCGCCGCCTCCGCTGATCAGGGCGGCGGCGGCGACCGTAGCGACCCTGCCGCCCGGCAGGACAGCACGCGTTGCAGAGACAACCCTCCGTTCAGTCAGCAAGAGAACTTCAACTGCGAACTCGCCAGCGGAGTCGTTCTCACATTCGCCGGCACCGCCCACAAACCCGTAAGCTACAACTAGTTGCGGATTGCCATTTTTTAGAAATTACTTTTAGTATTCTTTAATACCTCAAACATACTCAACATAGGAGTATATATATATATATATTATGTGACATTGAAAGCATGACCATGTTAAGCACGGCAGCATTAGAGTAATAATGCCATATGCAAATCTGTTAGTAAATATATATATATATATATATATATATATATATATATATATACATATATATATATATATATATATATACATATATATATATATATATATATATATATATATATATATATATATATATATATATATATACATATATATATATATATATATATATATATATATATATATTCTACATTCTTGATACAATCGAATAAGAAGTTTTGAGAAAAAACTTTAGTTAACGAAGGCCCCCATATATATATATAGGTCGCCACGTCGCCGAGACTGTGAGGTGTTGTTTTTAATTAAAAATTTATTTACATTTGATCTTTTAAATATGTTTAATAATCTCTGACTTTTTTTGAACGCATATTATATAACTAAGCGTGTGCGCAAGATAGTCTGGCATCTCTTAGGTAACATTAAAACATGTTATATCGAAATATCTTAAATACATTTAAGCTATTGATTCGTTTATTGTTTAATACAGACATAATGCCATTTTTAATGAGATCACGGAGAGGTAGAGCTGTGCGCGGGAACTTTTCAAAGATGTCAGCACGGATTATTTAGACACGCTGTAAATATGAAGGAGCCTCTATGACCAGCAATGACTAACTAAGTGTTCGTTTCAATGTAAAGGACCTATCTGTGGTGCAGTCAGTACTCCGGCGTCATGAGGAAACCTTCACTGTGGAAAAAGATGCGCCCGAGCGCACGCTCCAGGCTCGGCGACAGAGACTTAAGGTAGGTTATTTAACTATCCGAAGCTGTCGCTTCGATAGGCTTTGCATAGTTTACTACTGCTGCTCTTGAACTCCGTTTGCGCTTTCAGAAATACAATATATATATATATATATATATATATATATATTGATTGATTTGTTGTTCGCTTGGCATATATACCTCAATACACATGTCACCCTTTTATACCAGGGGCGGCAGCATATATATATACCTAACGGAGAATATGTAAATTTTGCAAGCAACCCGAATGCTTACCCGAAACCAAACACAGCTAAAAACGAGTAATTCATTTACTGAGTTTACTCATTCAATGATTGTTAGTTGATTATGTGGAGTTCAGCCACTTTACTTGTCGTTAAGCACAAAACGGAAGGCTTTAGAAAGATGAGACGAATACAATACGATGCCTGACGACACCAGTAGAAACTACTTTAACCGCTTGCCACGCTAGACCATTTGTTGACATGGTTAGAGACATCTTACTCGATCGAATGTTAGAGCTTTCAAGCTTGGCATCGATATATGAAGATGTGCTTATAAATTATATGTGAGATTTTTATCATGCAAAAGAAAAGTATTTTTTAGTACTAAAATGCATATATATATATATATATATATATATATATATATATTGAATTAGGTCGTACAGGACCACCAGAAACTTCTAAAGCGGTTCCCATGTGAGCCAGAAGTCATCGACAAAGTCGCGCCGAAGAGAACGTGCGACAACGGTTCGGAAATCAAGCCAGACGAAACAGAAGAGTCGACCGCTGCGAGTGAAGTGCTAAAAATATACGATGCTCTGCATGAGGATATTGTTGGTGAGTGTTATGTCATTAACGAAGCCCGTAACTAAGCCCGCACCGCACAACTAAATAATTGTATACTTATCGTTAGGCGTATTTATGTATATACATATAACGTGTTCTATTATGACATACATTATGTAAGATATGTCACGTACATAGTCGTCTATATATATATATATATATCAATGTTAATACGGACTAATTTTTGTTTGTATAGTATGCGGCGCGACAACTAAGTTTTATTGTAGATACGGTAAGAAAATACTATACGTATATAGAAATGCCAAATTGATTGTTTACTATTCAACATGCATATCTCCTAAGAGTGTACACCTATTTGAATGATCGTACAGTCGGGATGACTCGGCGGAAGTCCACTTTTGGAAAAATGGTCAACCCGCGCTTTATTCTGAATACGTGAAGCCGAATCGAAAATTGAACTTTTTAATTCGTGAGTTGACTTTAGGAGCAGTCTGCGGGGGTGCAAAGGTGGGCGAGGGGGTGGTAAAGAATAGTTACATTTTACTTTTACCACAGACGTTTTAATCGCAAGCTCACATAATTTTATATGTGTATATATATATATATATATATATATATATATATATATATATATATATATATATATATATATATATATATTTATATATATATATATGAACAAAACTTCTTTGCAGTTACTCGCAAGGTGGCCGGAAGTAAAGAGATACGTGACGGCACGTCCGGACGTGTCGCGCGTACAGGATCTGATCTGCTAAACGCAGACAATAGAGATAAGCCCAAGGAGACCTTTTCAGCTGACGCCGACAGCACCAGTCTGCCATTCGAAACCGCGTCAGAGGAGAAACACAAACAGCAAAATGACCTAGAGCAAAGCGCCAACAGCAAACGTTCGCAAGATGAGCACTCCGTGAGCGGTTTAGCGGACAAACAGTTAGAAGACAAGGACAAGTTTGTCTACGATATCTACTACGCACGCGCAAGTAAAAACGAGTTCGAGCACCTGCCAGAAGCTTACGACAACATCGATTACATGTAAGCGTACCATCCATATTGAAACATGGCATTTTCTTTAAGGGTTACTTTCAAGTGCCACCTCTAATTGTGCGCAGAGGAAACTGTATATATATATATATATATATAGAGAGAGAGGGGGGGGGGAGAGCGAGATATTCCAGAGAGCTTCCTCCAAGTGTTGTCAATAAAGGTACCTCCAATATGTGCTCAATACGGATGTTCTTCGGGGCAGAGAATGTCTGGCAATATTTGTATTATCACAAATCACCTTTGACTCATTTTTGGCCGTTTTAGGCTGGAGGGCATAATTGTGCCGTCGGAACAGCTGGTATTCGACGAGGAGTACACAGAAGTGACGGAGGACGACGAAGATAGTAACGCTGAAGACCATCCCAACAATGACTATCCGGACGAAGAAGACTGGTGAGGTTAAACATTCATTAACAGTATTATGCAAAACATTCATATGTATTTCATTTATTAGGCTCTGTGATTACGACCTGCTATTTAGCATCTTGCGGCCTGATAGGCAGTTGCATATATTTTATGTAATAATGCTGTAGTTGCCATTATTTTGTGTAGTTGTATTAAACTAGAAGCAGTTGCGCGGCCGAAAATTTATTAAGTTGAAGAGTAACCGGCTAGACAGGCCGGTATAATATTCTCGTGGGTCTAAACGAATATTTGGTATAGATTTTTCATGAAAGAATGACGGTCTTTACTTTGATCAAGTATTGTACTCTGTCTGGCAGATGGATAGAATGAAATGACAGTGGGTTACATAGGGACTAATCCAGCTGGCATGCGTAACTTGTTGTACATCTTTGTCATTTTATCCTGCTTACCCACCACTGTACTAGTCTAGTACTTTAATAATCAAAATAATACTCGTTAAGTAATTAAATACAAAACACAGCACTAAGTATATAATTCAAGCAGTAACAGTTTGATCATCATGCTGTGAGGTGTTTAGTTTTGACGCTGTGTTGTTAATGAACGATATAAACACCAGGACTAACTAATTTAGCATCCGGTATGTTGGTTAAACATGAATCTAAAACTGCGTCATGTCTTGTAAGTTAGCTGTGACCGTGTCGCAATATCTGGTTTGTTAATTTTCAAACACCTTTGCTTGGCCTTTTAAATGTCTTTAGTGTCCCACTGTGCTATATATCCACAGTGGACATTTGTGTTTCTCTAGTTCAATTAGCATACTGAGTTATCCATGAATGAACAGCAAGATTAATAATAAAGAAAGCTCACATTCATATGCCAATTGTGCTTATGCGTTATACGTTGGTTGACCGACGTATTAGGTATCATGTCATCTTGATGCATACTTTCGATTTTGTAATGTCTTTGTAGATGTTTGTTCGACAAAGCATTTGACTGTCTGTTTTGTGTATCTTTTGTGCTCTACCGTGTGCACTTGTAGGGGCGTCCATGGAAGTGCCATGGGCGGAGAATATTCAGCTGACAACTTGGACATGCTCGAGGAACCCGATGAGTTGCATTATATCGACCGGCGATTGAAAAAACTTCTCACTCTCGAGGATGGCGACGGCACCGACGAGGGTGTGTTGCTTTTTAATGGACATTACACAATTTGCATAGAGCATAACCATTCGTACCATCACTGCCGGCGCGCGTCTTAAACTCTGCAAGGTCGAGCGCAATAGCAGCAGCAGCAATCAGCAGAGCTGGTTGGTCAGTTGTTGTTTCTCATAGTAGCATTTTTATTGTTACGACTTGTTTCTATTTGCTGTGTGTGGACGTACGTTCGAAGTGGGTAATGTCGGATAATAGTTGTTCTAACTGGTGTGTTTTTAGTTTCGTGCATATATCTATATATTTTTATTATTAGATTAACTGGTAAAATTAATGGTGCATATCGGGCGTCGTTGTTAAATCACGGTGGTGTGGAACTCACAAACCCACTAAAATTCAGTTGTCCTCCTTGCCGCTTGTCGGTGGTGGCCGCAATACTGTTGTCTTGAGACTACCTGGCCACTAAAGTTTCATGTCTTTGTTAATATATATATATACATCGGGAAGGCTACGCTGCCATTTGAAACAGACCTTAAGGAGAGGTCTGTTTCAAACGGCAACGTAGTCTTCCCGATGACAGCCTGGGTACCACAGGGCTCAATCCTGGGCTCACTGTTGTGGAATCAAGCATATGACGACGTTCTGCGGCAAACGGGCCTACCCCCGGCAATAGAAATGATAGCTTACGCTAACGACTTAGCGGTCGTAGCACAGGGTAAAACGGAGGACGAGCTTGAGCTAAACACAAACAAAGCTTTGCACTCGACAGCGGAATGGATGAAGACCGCGGGGCTGGCACTCGCCCCAGAGAAAAGTGAAATTATTCTTTTAACTGGCAAAAAGAGAGTTCGACCGTTGCACGTACAGGTCGCAGGACAAACAATCAGGTTTGTGAATGAAGCCCGCTACCTTGGAATCACCTGTCAGATAAAGAAGGCTGCGGAAAAAGCATCCGAGGCGGCAAACACTATTACCAGGATACTTACGAATATACATGGACCGATAGAGAAGGCTCCATCGGAAACATATAGGAACCACCCCCCCTCGCGAAATGGTATAAAAGAGTTCCTTCACATCCTGTGTTCGACCCAAACATGGGAATTGGGAGCGGAAGTAGCACAGGAGGCGCTAAAAACAGATGTACAGAAGATGCAAGGAGAGACAGAATCTTTTTGAGGCCGAAACTTTGAGAAAGTGTAACTTTGAATCAAACGGGTTTGCAAGGGCTGGGACAAAGTGCGTTTAACAGGTGGGGAAACGCGTGAGTAGCCCCGGCCAATTGATCCGATAGGGCACTTCTCCTGATGGTCCATAGCACTGTTCTATGGAGATCTGGGCCATTAGAGAGTGAAGTTTAAGGGGGGAGGTGCGTTTAGTGGTTCTGTGTCTCAGTGGCTTAACATCCATCCGCTGGGGTCGAGTCCCACACAGCTCGAGATGGAAAGCACTATTTCCTACTCGTAGCGGTAGTGCGTAACTGCATTTAACCCTCTTCCATAAAAACATAAACAAGAAAAAAATATATATACACTATAGGCCACTTAAGTTTCATTTATATATATATATATATATAGACAATATTGTGATGATTTATTGATCATTTACAATACGTTTGCACACTCGGCAGTGCTCGCCTTAATAAAAATGGTGGTAAAAAGGTGTCACGTGAAGTCAAGAGTCAGTTGTCCGTGTCCTTGCTTGATGGTAGCCCCCGCTCTTATGGACCCGGTGCGAGCGGTATATCCTCAAGGTTACTTGCAAAGTTAAAACGGTGAGATCCATAAGATTCCTCTTTGTGACGCCGAGCCCCAAGAGCGTCCTCGCAGATTCGGAGTCCCATACACCACTCATAGAGATAGTGATGGATCCGAATCTGCGAGGTTTTTGCGGGTCGGGGAGCGCCGCTCTTAGGAACTCGACGTCATATTTGGCGATCTTGTCTTGCCGTGCTTTTGCCAGGTCCCGGTTCGGGCCGCAAACTTCGGCATCTAAAACCCAGACCTCGGTAGGTGTTGTTATTACGAGGTCGGGCTTTAGACCCGGTGCCTACAACGTTTGTTGTAGCCCGGGCGTCCCCTGGCCAATCTGGCACGCGTTGGTAGTGCGTTGATCCTGAGCTTTAGTAGGTTTAAATACTCCTTACCAGATAGGTAGGGCATACCCTTAATCCAGTAATGTACAAAGGGCGTTTCGTGTGCTTTTTTAAAATGTGCCCCATCGAACGTGTTGTGTAGTTGTTGAGGTCAGTAATCGGTCTCTTGTGTAGCGGTCTCAATGGAGGTCCCCAAGCGCCAAGAAGTCTTGTTTTCGCAAGATATTTTTTAAAGTGCTCTGTGGTTAGCATCCATTGGACCCCAATGTGCGTGGAGTGTTGTAGTGCTGTCAGGCGGGAGAGGCGGAGTCTGGGAATGAATGTTTGGAGGCAGGGGATGTCCAGACCGCCGTGTGCTGTGTGCGTGTACAGGTAGGCGTTCGGCACCGAGTTATATGTATATATAGTGCAAAACGTATTATTTTTAAATACGTACACTGTGGTTCTGTTTTTACTTATTCAACTTAAAACATATTTTTACCAGTATTTTTTGTGATCATTTTGTAGAATGGTTTTATTTTGTTTGGCCGCAATTTAATGGGTATAATTTCCCGACAAAGAAGTTTTTAAATTTTGACGGCTTTATATTAACATTTGGGGCTGCTTGTGCAATTTCCCTGTTAATGTATCTTTGTTGTGCTCTCTGATTGTCGTCATGATTATGTTTCCGAAATGTATTGTATTTAAGCTAGAATTCATGAAAACTAATTTAACCTATGGCCTCTTGAGCTTGACTTAGTTTTTCTATCCGAATGTTGGAATTGTTGTATCCCAATCGTAATTTTTTGTGTTTGCAACTTGTCATAGATGACTATTCGGCCGAATATTTTGCGCTACTCGCATTTACGCACACCCTGGTATGGTCGTGTGTCTTTGAGCACTAGGTACCAATGGAACCCATTTCTGAGGTCTTTTTATCTAGGGGGAAGGCCCATGCCGATAGATTTATTGAAGAGACGGGCGAGTTTATGCAGTTTTACTTGTTGATGCAGCTGCAAAAAGATTCATTGTTCTGAGGAGATACGGCTGCGATCTAGAAGCTGAGAATAAATCTGTCTAGGATTTGGTCCTCAGTTGCGTTATTTCTTTAAGTATGATTAATTTATGTAAAGTATATAGATTTTTGCTTGTATACATAGGAGGTTTCAATTGTCTCCTTATGAACGTATACACCGGATCAATTAAATTGGGTTTAAATTGTCTTCTATATATATATATATATATATATATATATATATATATATATATATATATATATATATATATATATATATATATATATATATATATATGATAAAACGATACGCTCAAGTCAGGCTAATTAGATTTTTCTCGGGTGTTGTTTCAGACTCGTGGCATTACGATCACCCCCTTGTTGACTCAGACTAAGCAGTCGCGCTGACATGTTGTTTTACCATGCCAGTTTACCTGCATCAAATGCGGTACCAAGTCCTGTAAAGAAAGCAGGCGCCTACGCAGGGAATATGGACGGCGATGTCAACAACGGGAACAAAAACAACGGCCGTACTTGCTGCTAACAAAAACCGCATTTGAAATTTAAGTTTACTTATGATGACTTATAGTCTAGTTCCTTTTAACAGGTTGTCATGAATTTGGCCTATGATGCGTCACCGATTTATTATATTATTAACGAAGTGTGAGACAGGCACTGAATATTGCACTACAATATCCGTTGCGCTGCTCACTAATTGTACTTTGGCAATTGTTGACAAGTTTTTGTTTCGTACTGTTGCTGGAAGATGATCCTGTAAGAACAAGGTGGAGCTCATTGATTAACAATTGTAGGGTTCACATTTAGTTTAGAACGCGAACGGGACCTGTGACAATTGTACATCTATGGTGGTATATAGTTGCTAGTGGTCCTTATTCGCGTGTGGTCGGCGATCTTGTCATTCTGCTTCTTAAGAACGCTCCGGATGAGTACAAATAAGATGTTGTACAGTTAGCACGGAGACAGAGAATCTGTCGACGAACCGCCTTATACTCACTTAGCACGGAAACATTATACCCAACGTTGTAATTTCTGCCTAACGGCTGGTGCAACAACCAGCGGGAACGACGCATATATGAATAACGACAGTGATGAAAGACAGGGTGAGTAACAACAATGTTCTACAAATGGCTCTGGCCAGGATGTCACCTAAATTAGAAGGATCATTTCCAACTGGCGACATGTTCGCAGTGATATGTATAGTACTAGTGCAGCATGAAGCCACGTAACAACTTACGAAGATCATGGCGGTGGTACTGTTCCTGCCCGTGTTTGTACATAGAAATGTCTGCTCTGTTCTCGATGACGGCAATCATGTAAACTTGGCGACGAGCGACATCACATACCAATGAGAAGAAGAGTAACAATTACGCTGAGATCTCGAGGTCAACGTAATTGTCACGTTTTGCGGCTGCGGGTGCCTTCTTTCCGCAGGACAAACAAACATATATGTAGAGGGATAAATCAAAATGTGATTATGTTAGGATATATATAGATATGCATTAGTTCGTCGTCGGTACAGCATTCACCCAGGAGGACGGAGATTATTATCAACACGACTTTCCTTAATTGTACGTTCATTATACTTGGCCAGCCGGCCTCGTCCCTGACTTGAGAGAAAGAATGGCAAAGTGGGTTGTTATTCTGCAGTTGCTTACCATAGCCTGCATAAGTCGTTACCAGGGAAGAGATCTGTGATATTGAATCTAAACCGAAGATAGAAAATGCGTAGTTTGAATAGCTTTCTTTCTGTGCTGGAAGTGCCCTAATAAACTTAATGTTGGCCGAGTCCGTCAGCTTGTGTATTTGCTTGCTTGATATATAAAAAACTTTAGGCATCTTTCACTACCTGGCGCAATTATATCAGGTGCGCTGTTGCAGGAAACTAAACCTGATACTGACCCCGACAAATTGTCTACTGGGTTGTATTTCTCTTCAACAACGGTTATTATCATACTCAGCTACTATTGCTTTTATAACAATTTAAATTTTATATATATATACAATATACAATCCCACTCTTTACGAGATGGAGTAACATTTACGGCGCACACGTCCTCGGGAGACAATTGTCGCTCCATTGGCATCAATAATAAATTATAAAGTTTAGAAATTACAGTCTAACTGAATGCCATACAATATATATATATATATATATATATATATATATATATATATATATATATATATATATATATATATATATATATATATATATATATATAAATATATATACGCTTCAATAAACTAAGGAGTCAGCGATCAATCACTCCAAAAGTCGAAGCCCGCGATGCGTTCGTGAACGGATTGTTTGCTTGGTGGATGGCCAAATGGGCTCATGCTAATTTAAATAGCACTCGCCTATTTGGCGATAGTAACGTTCTTCTTTCAGCAGTATTGAAAACAATACATATATGATCATTATAATTGTACTACACACCTTTTTGTGTGACAATAAAGGTGATTTTATGTTATGTTATTTCTTATTAAATATTAACCGTTCATTTGGATTAAACCGTACAAAATAATGAACCCTAATAAAGAAAAATAACTAAAACAATTTGTGTTTAATATAATTATAAGAATCATGAGAAGCTAAATGCTTGCTATTATATTATATAATGATATATTTATATATTTTTGGGACTTAATAATATATTTAACGTGTATTACCCTGACTGTTTCTATAACTAAAATGTAATTTCAAGGATAGGTGAAGTATTTCATCATCCACATTTTTGGAAGTCTTCTTTTTATAGATAGTTATATTTAAGAGGTTTTTATTCGAAATATTTCAATTTCGTATATCTGTATTTATTTTTGTCTCAAAAAATAATTAATCTTAAGTTTACTTTACTTTTGTCACTTATAATGATCTTAACAGTAATCATTTATTATTTGTCCGGGAAACCGAAAATAAAGTGATTGCCACAAACTCGATGTTAGGGTACACACCTTCATATACAATAAAGATCTAGACGTACTGTATTGAGATTACAAATAGCCTACTGTATTGAGAAATTTCTATTAACCGAACAACTAATTGAAACCAAGGGTTAGGTTTTGTCAGGTGCGCCCTCCCGGTGTCAAACATAATATACCAAAACAAGCAGTCTATTTTTAGTATCTCGTTCAAAAATAATGGTTGACTGAATGACTGAGTAAATTCAGATGCTTGTAACGATATATATACGAGTATATATATATATATACAGGGTGTGACTGAACGAATTTTATAGCGATACATAAAATTGTAGAGCTCGTTAAAGCAAATATTTTTTC
Organism: Dermanyssus gallinae; assembly: GCA_003439945.1. Taxonomy (NCBI): domain Eukaryota; kingdom Metazoa; phylum Arthropoda; class Arachnida; order Mesostigmata; family Dermanyssidae; genus Dermanyssus; species Dermanyssus gallinae. Next base: position 157,266 of record QVRM01005214.1, read on the forward strand.
CAATGGAACATGTGCTCTGAGAAGTCTTGTTTCGGAGTTACAGTGAAATTACTACAATTTGTGACACTGGTGTTTTTGCCCGACATAGGAGCACAAAATGTGCTGTTGCCTAGACAGAAACTAAGCACACCGTCGTGTTCGTGATAAAATTCTGCTCAATCTGAAGAATATGCAAAGCCGGTCAGAAGACGCGACATGGTCGCTTAGAAGAGAATTCGCCAAAAATAAAGTTCTTTATTAGCGTTCACGCCAAATACTTTAGAATCATAACCCTACGACCACCCACGTGTTCAAAGCTAACATATACAGCAAATGCGCATTTCATGACGATCATTTTGGTACCAAACGTATGGCAATGCGAGCTGTGGTTGCGGAGTAATTACGATTTTTCGGCGGGATGTCCAGATTAAGTGCATGTAAAATGACTGTGTGGCGACGTTCACTACCGCCGACGTGTCGCGCGACAGCCGCAGCGCGTCATTTTTCATGCACTTAATCTGGACATCCCGCCGAAAAATCGTAATTACTCCGCAACCACAGCTCGCATTGCCATACGTTTGGTACCAAAATGATCGTCATGAAATGAATGCGCATTTGCTGTATATGTTAGCTTTGAACACGTGGGTGGTCGTAAGGTTATGATTCTGAAGTATTTGGCGTGAACGCTAATAAAGAACTTTATTTTTGGCGAATTCTCTTCTAAGCGACCATGTCGCGTCTTCTGACCGGCTTTGCATATTCTTCAGATTGAGCAGAATTTTATCAGTTTCTGTCTGGTTGTCTCGCAACAGCACATTTTGTGCTCCTATGTCGGGCAAAAACACCAGTGTCACAAATTGTAGTAATTTCACTGTAACTCCGAAACAAGACTTCTCAGAGCACATGTTCCATTGGAAAAAATATTTGCTTTAACGAGCTCTACAATTTTATGTATCGCTATAAAATTCGTTCAGTCACACCCTGTATATATAATTAAATATTTGATTGCTATGTTTCAATGTTTGACATACTTAGATGCACAGAATGTACATTTTACCAATAGCGTTTTTGGTATCCATCATTATTTGCCGCATACTCCTTGTTGTACACGCTGTTGCCAAACGTCTGGCCCATCAAAGACTGTCAGCGTATCTCTGTCTAACGGGGTTCATCGTAAAGCAATCCGTGCGAGTGGCGATAAAAAATCAGGATTCAGCGTCGGGCGTGAATAGACTGTCTAGTATCACTAGTAGACCCGTACGATTATGAGTCCAATCAGTTCGGCTGTGTGTCAAGACAAATCGCTGTGCACTCTCCCAACTCTCGACAAAACGGAGAAGCTACTTGACCTTCACCGGTGAGCGAGCTATGTGGTACGGCACTGTCGCTGGTTGCTTGCTTCGTTTAGGGTTCCTTATTATCTATCTACGTATCTGTCTATATATCCGTCCATTTACCTCTACCGTTCGAATTGTTAAAGGCTGGTCGAATCGCAGAAATCGTCCACGTCTGCAGGGCAGCGGGGTTAAGGGTCGGTTAGCGGCGGGTCGAGTCTGGCAAGCCACTAGACATATTTTTGTCCCTTTTTATTGGCAGCAGCGGATCAGAATACTTATTTTTGTTGAGAGACGCCATGCAAAGGCGATTTTACTTATTTGGCGTTTTGTTGTCACCCTTGTTGAGATCGTGATTGTGTCACTTGCCGTTGTTCTGATTCGAATCAACTTAAACGTTATCGCTCGTTATGACGAAGATGACGACGACGACAAATGACCTCGCCTCACATTATAGGAAAAAAATATGTTGTGGATGGTAATGCTTATTATTTCTTTTTTTTCTTTTACATCTGTGCCCCCTGTGTTTTTTCTTCATATCATCATAATTGCCGCGCGTGCGGCAATTGTTAGATTGTCATAAGGTAAAACACCATATCATCGTCATGAAGCGTTCGTTATTGCCCTTATAATTAGGATGTGATTGCTATAGACAGATGACGACGGGCAAATGCTCGTTGCATGCCCCTATATCTATCTATCTATCTGCATGTGTTTCTCTGCTGGCGTTTCCTGTCTGTCTCCTCATCTCTCGATTCGATTCGAGAGTTTATTCCGGGTGCTCCATACATATGCATACCATGCGGCAGCAGCAGCAGCATCAATGTCTTCTTACGCGCTGCCCGCCCCGGTATCTCATCTCGACAGGCCAACTAGCGGGGAGGGGGGGGGGGCTGGCTAGGTGGCTGGCAAGCATACGCGATAGTCATGATATCCGGGTGTTTCCTCGATCGGTGGTGGTCGGGATCTCCCCTACGTCGTCACGACGAACATCAGCGACGATGAATTATGACGCCAACACCGACAACAACGTGGGATGGAGGCGCCGGTGGTGACGATGACGATAATGACGACGACGTCGACACTAACATATGGTGCCGCCTAGGTGGCGAAAGATAAGCGAAAAATAAAGACGCCACCAAGCCGATAGATAGCGAAACACCTCAAATATCTTCTATCTAGCTGTCCGTCTGTCTGTCTGTGGGGCTTGCGGAACTGCGTCTCCACCTCCTAGAGTTTCTTGCATTTCGCGCGAGTTGGTTACCGAGTGCGTATCGCTCTACTACGGTCGTACGGTACCAACAGCTGTCTTCGTATTAGTATTAATATGACTAGTAATTGTACTAGTAATATCTAGTTACAGTCGTATGGAATGGTTAAAACAGGTGGTAGGTAGTCTTTTACTATTACTTCTAGATTGTTGCTGCTGTTGTTGTTGTTTTCGTTGCTGCTGCTGCGGCTGCTGCTGCTGTTGCATCCATTGCCGTTGGCTGTCATCGAATACCAGGGCAGAATCTTAGATGAGGAGAAATCATTTTTAGCGAAGCAGCTTGCCCTGCTGGCTGTTGAACAGACGTATAGACGACATACATTCAAAGAGACCAACCGGCGACCACACGGAGTGGACTAATGGACGCAGAGGTGGTCATAGAGTAGGAGCTAAGCGGCTCTTTGGCTATCTCGATATAGAAGATCAGAGAGGGATTGCCGACCGGCTCTCGTCGTCGTCGGCGGGGGTGAGGGGTCAACATGGGGTTTGTCGACGCACATTGAGCAACAATAGCGCTGTCCAGGAGCTACAAAAACTGTGCAGGGAAGTTTTGCGCAGGTTTTATGTTAACCAATCCTGACAGAGTAGGTACCATCAGAAGTGCTACTGCCACTACTTACTGCTTCTCCGTAGGGGTTACAATTTGTTCAACTCGTTTTCCCTTCTCACAATGCGTCCACCAGCCCGATATCCTGGTGTTTCCATTTTGCTTTCCCGATCCTCGAGCATGACGTTATTGTAACGAAGTTAACCAACTATTACTGTACAAACACTACGGCGTCCCTTGAGCAAATAAATAGCCCGGGAGAAAGATGCTAGTTACGCAGTCTCCGTCCGGTAACATTACGAGTCAGACGTTACGCTGTGTGTTATCACTCGTTGCCGCGAGTCTCTCGCGTTATAGTAACCGCTCTGCTGAGCCTGCATCTTCCAGCTAACTTAGCGTAGCAGAACATCGTTACAATATAACGAGGTCCGTCACCCTTATGTCCGGAGATGCTATTGGCCGTGAATACTTTCAGACTTGTCTTCAAATGCTGGAAAGAGGACGATCGTGTGGGTCGCGTCATCCTCCTTGCCTGTCTCGCACATGACACATATCGGAGCCTTGCCTATCTTATGCAGGTATTTCTGGAAGCACCAGTGCTTCGTCAATATGCGTGCCAGGTAGTGGATGACATCTCCATGCTCTCGTTGCACCCTCTCGCTAGGTCAGGGATGACTAGGCGGGTCCAGAACCCAAATATGTCAGCGGGCGTTTTGGTTTAATCATTCTGCTACTCTCTTAGGGTTTGTCTTCGGGTTTTGGTTTTTCATATGGACCGGTCACGTTCTCTATGTTCGCTCCTCGATCATCCTAGGCCACGGTAGCAGCCTTGCTATCGTGACAACGGCTGTTGTTTCAACTGTTATGTATGCGCTGGCGATTTGGATTTCCGGTTTACTTTGCGCCCTTAGAATTTGTTTCCTGTTTTTCTTCTGATTCATAGGGCTTGGTCAACATGTACTGTGGGCTATGTGCATGATAGTGGACTCCGCTACCGAGACGTCTTCTCTTGCTGCGTATGTCCTAGGCAGAACCAGGACATACGCAGGCCAGACTGTTTGCCAGCTTTTTTGTCTTTGTAGTCACCTAGCTAATGTGCACGCTACCCGAGAGGGCCGGCGGCATTGTTACACCCAAGTATTGGGAGGACTTGTTAATTTGCATGCTTACTCTGTTCAGTTCTAAGCGAATGTCTCTGCGTCTTTTTCGACCCGCAAGAAGTACCGCTTTGTTTTTTCTCGGGCGCTAACTCAAGTCCGCCCTTCACTATCCAGTTATTCGCCATATCGAGGGCTGCTAGTGCCCTTTATTGTAGTGCGTCCTCCTCACGCACTGTGATCAGAATGTCTACCTCGTCCATGTAAGCGATTGTCTAGACACCTCTCAGTCTACAGTCCCAGTACGTCGTCGTACACCATGTTCCGGAGCAGAAGAGCCACTATTACTTTGATTTATTTTGTAGATGGAACACAAAAAAGTTGTTACGCAGATCCGGGACGAATAGTGTAGAACTCGCTGCCGATGTTTCTGTCATGCTACCCACTAAAAAGCCTCTCACCTAAAGTTCTAATGATGAGGCGAGGAACTGGTCCCGTTCCTCGATATTACTTCAACTCTTGTCGGAGGGGCTGACGGGCAGGGCGCTCATTGCGGTCTGTACCAAGCCCTTTCCGTTTGATGATGATCGCGACCAAGTCCTTAATAATGTTCCAGCTTTGAGGAGAACGGCGATGCATTCGTTCAAGGGTGCCTGCGACGTTTGTTTGAATGTCACAGGAAGTTCCCGTTCAAGGAACCGTGCCAACTGCGATCTATCTGCGATAAACGCCGTGTTCATTTCAAAATTACGCTTGACGTCGCCCCGCGTGCGCGCGAGCAATTTGGAGGAATCTGTAATAGCTGGCCTGTAATGGCGGCCTTGGCAGCCGCGTAGTGCCTCTGTACGGTGCCTATCAGGCCGCTAGATATCAGTCCAGAAGCACTCCCAGGTACTCTGCTTTATTAGATAGAACAATGTTATGCCGCTCCAAGTTGAGTTACGGGGGTAATTTCTGCCAGCTAAAGCATATTGCCACAGTTTTGTGTGGGGCTAGGCGAAGCAAATGCAGACAAGGCCAGGTGGCAGTGTCTTTCAGGGCACAATTTGCTATTCTCTTCAGCTCACTAGTGTCAGGCGATGTAATCACGATAGCTAGATATCGAAATGTTCTAAAGGATTGAGCCTAGAATAGAGCCCTGTAGAACGCATGCTCTGACAGGGTATGACATGCCGAGGTAGGCGACAGTATGCTGCGACAGGCAATATGCTAAAATCTTTCCAAGACAGGGCGATAGATAAATGCGTTCCAGTGCATCATTTATAAGGTTTCATGTGTGCGAGGGTACCTTTTATAAAGTTCCATACAGTTAAACGCATTTTCGATGTCAAGCAGAATTTCCGGACAGTGCAATCTTGTTTCTGAGCAAGTACCTCTCTGGATTTCGGCTTATATTAAAAGACCTTGTATTGCGTCTTGTGTTGAGTGGCCTAAGCAAAAGCCGTTTTCGTTCTTCGAAATCGCTTTTTCTCGTCCAGTTCCTTCGTCGGTCGTATATGAAAAAACTACGTTGGGCCGCCTTGGGCTAGAGACTAGGCAAGATGCTAATGGGTCGGAATTATTAACGGAACTACTAATACATCTACTACCACCGCTACTGCGTCGCTAGTTGAAACTTTGAACTGCAGTTTTCACGACGCTTAAGTTCTTGGCAATTATTTTAATACTAATGATATGAACACGAAGTGTTAGATAACTATTTAAAATCATAATTGAGACAAGAAAAACCTACTGCAAATCACATTTGCTTATCTATAGTGTTGAATAAAAACGTTTTGTCTCGCACTCAAGAGGCTTCGTAGAAGCTACTTTAGTAGGTGCGTCCATCTGCTGGATCCCTCGAGATTACATTCTTCGAGGAACATTTCCTCGTAATATTCTGAAACTAGGTAGAGCGATTTGTACGGCATACACACTGTTGACCGGAATGAGGTAATAGGTTGCAAATAGATCGATGACTTCTCTGTTCCTCAACGCGCGGTTCGAAAAATATCGATACATTGCAACGCGGTATACTACTCCAATAATGTGTGCTTGTGGTTGTATGTGTGACAACGTCCCGTGAAATGGATTTCTTCTTGTAAGTACACAAGGAATGCCGACCTAGTATACGCCAGGTCGGCATCTCTTGTCTTCTTGTGGGCTTTAAGGAATGTAGAGGCGTCCTCTTCGATGTTTTATATCACGATGGAATTGCTCCGCGTCTTTTATACTCTGTATGCGTTTTTCGGTACACGGCTACCATCACCACTTGTGCAGTGCAGACGGCCTCCACGACCCTGATGTTGACTGCAGATGTAAATATTGTCATACCGAATGCTCTAGATATCACGGTCTTGTTTGTAGTAACATTGGGTCTCTAAATCAGTTGGCCCGTTTAATCTCATCATAACTTTGTATATTGTATATGTTTATATTCTATATTTTATACAATTCTTGTAACTTCATTTGTAAGCTCCTGACGCCGAGCCAAATCTTTGTACTTAGGTATTATCGACACGAAATGTGTTTTATATATATATATATATACAAGTAGTTCAATAAGTTCTTAGAATGAGCTTTTTAGAATTCGAATTTTGGCGCGCTTCCACCGATATTAGGAACTGCAACTTTTCGACTGCTAGCACTCAAAATATTATGGTGATTGGCCGTTGCGATTTCGTTTGATAGCTTTTCCCGTGCAACGTATCGGCGTGATTTTTAAAAATGAAGAAAAAAGAGTTTCGAGTGGTTATCAAGCATTTTTATTTCAAAGGTTGGAATGCGACCCAAGTAAAAATTGGGTTGGACGAGACGTACGGTGACTCTGCGCCATGTTTTGCCACTGTTCCCAACTGGATTAATGTGTTAAAAAGAGGTCGCAGGAGCACCGAGAATGAACTACGTCCAGGAGGCCAAAAAACGGCAACTGATGAGGAAAACATAGAGAAAGTGCGAAACATCGTTGGCACAGATAAGCGAATAAACATTAAGGAGATAGCGGAGGCATTAGGAATTAGTTTAGGTAGTGTGCATTTTATCCTATACGAAAACTTGAAGATGAAAGAGCTCAGAAAAAATGGCTGCCGCATTTGCTCAACCAAGGCCAAAAAACGCGCCTGTTTTCGCTTCACAGCGAAATTTGGCCAAGATGTCGAACAATCCGTCGGATTTTTGGCGCAGATTCATGACCGTCGATGAAAGCTGGGCCCATCACTACACTCCCGGGACCCAAGAAGCATCTTGCCAATGGTGTGCACCTGATGAAGGACCTCCGAAGAGGGTGCGGACAACGGCATTGACCGGAAAGGTGATGGCTACAGTTTTTTAAGACCAACGTAGAATAATGCTGGTCGACTACCTTGAGAGCGGTAAAACGATCACAGGAGAATATTATGCAAGACTGTTGGACTGCCTTTAGCAAGAACTCATCGTGAAACGGCCCGCTTTGCAGAAGAAGGTTGTCCTGTTTCACCAGTACAATGCTCCTGCACACAAGTCCCGGCAAGCATCGGCAAAACTGGCCCAACTGAGGTTCGAACTTATTGAACAACCTTCCTATTCTCCAGGCCTGGCCCCCTCTGATTATTTCCTCTTCGAACATTTGAAGAATAGTCTCGGTGGAAAGCGTTTTTCCAGCAATGAAGAGGTTAAGGCTGCTGTCAATGCCTTTTTTCAGTCTAAAGACGCGGAATTCTACTTAAGAGGTATAAAAGCTCTGAAATCTTGGTGGGAAAAGTGTATTGAGCATCTCGGGGAATATATCGAATAAGATAAATTTAAAAACATGATTTGGAAAATTCTTGGTTTTCATTCTAAGAACTTATTGAACTACCTATATATATATATATATATATATATATATATTATATATATATATATATTTTATATATATATATATATATATATATATGTTTATATATATATATATATAAATATATATATATATATATATATATATATATATATATATATATATATATATATCTATATATTATATATATATATATATATATATATATATATATACTCTATATATATATATATATATATATATAACATCTATATATATATATATATATATACATCATTTGAAAGGGGAAACGCGCCTATTTGGGATGCGACGATCACCGACACGCTCGCCCCCTGGAATCTGGAGGCCAGCGCATCTGCTGCTGGCTCCGGCACGCAAGGCTTAAGACCAACAAATATGCCTAGCTCACCAACGAGTTTATTTTCGTGCCGCTAGTATTTGAGACGGGGGCCTGGCCCTGAAGCATGGTCTCTCCTACAGAAGATTGGCAAACGAATCGAACAGGCGACTTTCTACTTCAGCGACTATCTCTGGCGGTTCAGCGCGGCAATGCGGCAGCAAGTATAGGCACAATCAGGGACTGCCTCGAGGATAAGCTCGACTGGTAGAACACCTCACAAGACCAAGTGTAGTTAGTTATTCACATTTCCCTGTAACCACAATAATATATAATAATAAATATATAAAATACTTTATATATAGTATATATATATATATATATATATATATATATATATATATATATGTAGTAGTAGCAAAGTACTCCAACTGGAATAAAAATGTCAAAATTATTTTTCCACAAGACATTACTGGAAGTGCTTTACAAAAAGCGACCGACATGCATATTTTTTATTTGATAGTCTTCTAGTAGGCATATCGTAGCTACGCTGAGTGATTAATTGGGCAATTGACAAACATCTACTTGCCTGTCTATCGTCGATTATCATGATGCATAGGCAATCAATCAAGCTTTTTTTCTGGATCCTATTGTTCTGCACCTCTTTAGAGGGTGTCCGCGCCTAACGTTACTATCAACTAATCAAATTCTAAAGAACAGTGATCAGTGCTCAAAGCTTCCCCTCCAACAATCGGAAACGTGACGCAACGTTCCAATGCAACTAAAAATGTCCTACCTGCACCCTACAGTTCTGGTGAATGAGTACACATACAAGGTCATACATACAACATGACATTTGTTGTTGGAGTAGAGGAGTAACTGGAAAATGCGGTCAAAAAAGTAAGATTTCTATAAGATAAGATGTAAGACCAGCACCAAAAATTCGGCGAATTACGCCGCCTGCTTTCTAAGAGGTAGGCCACAGCACTGTGCTTGTACGTGGGTTGGTTATCTGTACTCATGTTGTTATTCTTCCTCGGTGGGGAAGTTCAGTTGGTGTGAACCCTGTGAACGTGTTCCCCAACACTCGACCACCGGCCGGCAAGTGTTTACCTGCTAACCCGGTTGTGCCATCGTCGGCCCGCTTGGCGTCATACAGCTTCTTCTCCACGCAGCTGATGCAGCGTGGACTATGGCACCTAAAGCGGTCTGTCGTAGTCATTGTTGTTGTTGTTGTTGTTGTTGCTGCTGCTGTTGTTGTTGTTGTTGTTGTTGTTGTTGTTGTTGTTGTTGTTGTTGTTGTTGTTGTTGTTGTTGTTGTTGTTGTTGTTGTTGTTGTTGTTGTTGTTGTTGTTGTTGTTGTTGTTGTTGTTGTTGTTGTTGTTGCTGTTGTTGCTGTCGCTGTTGTTGCTGTCGCTGTTGCTCTTGCTGGTCTCACGTGTTATCCAATAGCAATTAACAACAGCATCAATGCACGGACTTTTTACGGTAAGGAGACAGGCAATGATGATATCGATTTTTGCCGACGACTCTTTAGGCGGGGTCGGTGATCGGGTGGGTGCAAATGCGCCTCTTAGAATGCGCCGGCAGTCAAACGATAGCAACACACATAGAGGGCGTGCCGACATCCCACACTCTGATGATGACAGATATGTCACGGCTTAGGATAGGTGTAAGCTCGGTTTTAAATGCGGAATGTTTGGGTAAGTGTATATTCAGGGTGCATGGAATTTTGTTTAAATAATGAATAGTGAGAATTGTAGAGCTCGTTAAAGCTCGTTAAAGAAGCGACCATGTCGCTTCTTCTGACCGGCCTTTCAGCTCTTCGGAAGAAGCAGAAATTTCAATCACGAACACGACGGTGTGCTTAGTTTCTGTCTAGGAGGACTGGTTGTCTCGCAACAGCACATTTTATGCTCATATGTCGGGCAAAAACATCAGTGTCACAAACTGTATTAATTTAACTCTCATTCCGAGACAAGTCTTCCGAGAGACCATGCTCCATTGGAAAAAGATTTGCTCTATTGAGCTCTACAATTCTTACTATCTATTATTAAGAAGTTTCCATACACCCTGTATGTTTACCCTTACTTGTATCAAAACCTTTTTATTAGTAAACACACCCAGGGAGACATTTATTTACAGATAGCTAAATACAAGTCAAGTCAAATCAAAAGCACATTTATTCAAGGGTCATATATGTCGAAGTATACATTGTTTTTAACAAAATATTTAACATCTGAATATAATTAGAACATACATCAGGTCTGTCGATTTCGCAGACTTCGTGGAGCTCTCCACGAGAATGTGAGTTTACCTTTACTGAGCGCGCAACTTCCAGTGATCGTAGTCCATCTATATATTTAAACATGGTCTGGTCACTCCCGAGACAGCAGAATTTTTATACAGCGATAGATCGCCTCGTTCGTGTAACGTACGTATTGGCACAAGAGATACTATTTCACGAGGAATATTACATCTTTTTGACACCCGTCTGATAAATGTGGCCTATACCCTCTCAATAACAGTTGCGCACTTGACGGCTACTGCGCCACCGAAAATACAAAAGTTTGCTCCTTGCGGTGGCATTTGCTTGTTAATTTACTCCACTTCGTGTTAATTTTACGACCCTGTTGAAAAAAAAACATTGCAGTCTGAATAATTTTAGCCTTATTAAAAAATTAGAAAATGAGGCTCTGCTTCCTCAGATAGTTCCGTCGCTCTATCAGTCAGACAAAAAACTTGAAACAATAACTGAACGAGCTAATAAATCGCACCAGACACCTCATTAAGCGAAACAAGCTTTAAGTGCTCAGAATACGTTCGGAGAAGTTACAGCTGCATTCCTTCAGAAGTTCCTTAGGCACGAAAATGTGCACATGAAAAGGTACAAGTGTTTGACCTCATATGTATTGCAAAGGCTGAAAGATAGAAACGCGGCGCTGTCACCGGCTTGCTACTGTTGACGGGCACGCTTTCAGGCGTGTTGCGACTTCAAAACACGCTGTTATATTGAATCACTCAAGTCTGATAAATATCAAAACCAAGAAAAGCCTGCGGGTGCTTTTTGCAAACATGGGGGCTCTTTTTAAGCCAACAAGGTTTCTAAGCTCATGTAAAGACGCTTGTATCATGAACAATCATCACCGAAGCTCGCTATAGTGTGATCATGTGCGAGTCGCAGAGTAGCAACAGAACAGCCAATTACTGCGGCGTCAGCGAATTCCCGACGGCGCCAGTAATCCGACCAGTCATCCCACCCAACGCGCACCGCAACCGCCAAGGATCCGTCACTAGCCATTACACCAGCATTGTCGTAAATAGCCTGGTGAGACGACATTACTGAGTCGACCGAGCCGATATCATCGAACTTTTCTTACATCTCGTTTCATCGGGGAATCGTCAACAACCTCGACATGAGACCGCTCAGCTACATGCCGACGATAACATGGCACGGACACCACCGTTGACCACAACCGTAACATCGGCAACATTAACATCCCGATTATCAGACCTACGTACGTGACCTACGGGACGGAACCGCCGGAGACAACGCACCCCATGATCGTGCGTAGTTTGAACCGACCAATAAGCGAAGAGGACGACTGGAAACTTCTGATGTCGAATGTTCGAGAAGATTCGATTCTATCGTTTAACGGTATTACTATACGAGCGCTGCGGCGTCCCTTGGCTGAATAAATATACCTAGGAAACATGGCCTAAAAGCCATTCGTTGCTCGGCTGCGCTTTGCGTTAGACCTCACGCTGCGTATTGTCGTCATTCATCGTGCCTACGTCCCTCGCGTTGTAGTAGCCGCCCGGCTGAGTCTACATTCTCCAGTTAACTTAGCGTAACAATCATCGTCACAATGTTGTGTTCCTTGATGCGCTGTCGAAGTGTAAAGTGGGTGATGATATGTGCGGCATGTTCTAGGGGACTAGTGCGTTAGTAATGGTTCATTGGAGGGCGGGCAGGTATATTTCCTTGTGACTTTGTTGCGTTCACGGTAAGCGACGCAAAAGCGACATTCGCCGGTCTTCTTCGTGACGAGTTTCTACTGGACTGCACCAACGACTGGAGGACGGTCGGACGATAGATACCTTGTCGGGTCATGCGGTCCTCACTTCGTCTTGGATTACTTTCCTTTCTGTTGGCACATAGCAGCAACAGCAGCAGCGGCGACAGTGTCGGCAGCGGATGGGGTCGGCGTCCCCTGTGCTGATGTGATGGACAATGATGAGGTCGATGCGTCGGGGTGCTGCTCCGTCGGCTGGGATCAGGTCCTCGAATGATGACAGCACGTGTCGTAGTGGACTTCCTGCCGTTCGTGGTCGAACGGTTGATGGTCGCTTGTCGGACTTTATTGTCCTGGTTTGGCGATAGGCTCGGGCGTTGTCGTCGCGTAGGGATCGTCGTGTAGGAGTTGTGTCAACTTGCGTTGACTGTGGTCGCTGGCAACGCATTGTCCAGTAGCTATGGTCAATCTCGCCGGTAGTATGATGCGGTTTGATGTGTGGTTTTCGATGGTTTCGACGGCGGTCCGGCTGTCGGTCGTATTGCCGTGAGCGACGCGGCGAACAAAAGATTCGTTTTCTGGAGCAGTGCCGGTAGTGTCGGCTTCAGTAGAAGTGTTCCCCGGCAAAGTGTTCTCAGTTCGGAGTTCGTCGCCGCTGTTACTCGGATGCCGGTTTGAGGCGGAAGAATGGTAGTGGACAGGGTGTGGTGTGTGCTGTGCTGTGCTAGCTGCGGGGGGTTCGTTGTGGGGGGGTCGTTGCGGGTCGAGCATTGAGATGTGCCCAGTGTGAGTTGGTTAGATTGTAGGTTGATGGTAGCTAGGTACGCACGTAAGAAGTCTTCTCCGAGCACTACCTGTTCGAGGGGATGACAACAAATTTGTACGGTAAGGTTGGTTTATTGTCTTCGATATCATTAAGAAAGGTACGTACCACGAGTCCGCATTAGTGTTCCGTTAGCGGCGAGGGCGCTAATGCGGTGTGTCTTGCGTAGAGGTCACCTTGTGGCGTGGCCCGCTGCTGGCGCTGATGGCCGAGATGTCTGCTCCGAGGTCCACCAGCGCCATCACAGCGCCCACGCCCGCCACGGTTATGCGGACTCTGCTCCGGTGTAGTGTCGCGGTTGGTTTCTTGCTCATTGTCGGTCTCCTTGCCGGAAACGATCGGGCGATGTCTAGCGTGGGGGTGGTGCACTCTTGCGCTGTTGGAACGCCCGTTCCCCGTTCTTGCAGTTTTCTATTCGGTGTCTTGGATAGTTGCACCAGATGCACAGGGGGACGTCGTCGGCATTGTGGCGCTCGCCAAAAAAATGTGGTGTCATGTCGGACGAGGTCGGTCGGGATGAGGTGGACGGTCTGCTGGTTACTGGTGCACGAATGACGAACGGCTCAATTGCATCTACTTCTATACATTGGGCTCCGATGACTTGTACGCTTTTGCACTCGGCAAAGATGAACGCTGGTCTGTAGTCGGCTCGCATGGTTCGTACGAACCAGCCGATTAGTGTCGCGTCTGGCATGTCGGGGTCGATGTCGCGGCATAGTCGCTGTATCTGTACGAGATGGGCGATGAATGGAGTCTCTTGGTTCTGGTATAACTGTTTTAGTTTCTTCTCGGTGATAATGGCTAGCGTGCCGCCGTCACCGAGCCTTACCAGAAACTTGCGCCAAAAATCGGTCTATGCGGTGGTTCTCGCTGCTTTTGGGATGGCGTCATGCCAGTCGTCGGCCGTTTTTTCTAGTGCTAGTGTCGCTACTCGTACCCTTTGTTCGTCGTCGTGGTAGCTATTGGTGTCGGCCGTTCGTTCAATTTCGCGTTCCCCATCCGCCATCACCCCGAAGTGGTGCCTGGGGTGCGATCAAGGTTTGCAGAAATGATGGTTGTCCTGGCCGTGGGTAGTTCCCCTGGTGGGGTTGCTCGGTTACGCTTAGCCTCAGACCGTACGCTGCATGTTGTCATTCATCGTACCTAGATCCCTCGTGTTCTTGTACCCGTCCGGTTCAGACACGACCACGACCAGCGTTCATCTTTGCCCGGCTCAAAAGCGTACAAGTCGCCCGGGTAAGTTGCGCAGAGATAGACACAATTGAACCATTCGCCGTCCGCCTGGCGCCAATCGTCCGGGCATCCTCACACTACAACCAACATCCCACTTCATGACTGCGTAGACCGTCTTATCCTCTACACCGAAGAAGCAAGAGACCTGGCGAAATCATTAGTCGACCGTACCAAAACAACAAACAAGGACCGCTACGACCAGAAGAGACGTGAACCGTGGTTTAAAGTGGACGACTTAGTATTCATATACACTTCAGTACGCCGATTCGGCGAGTCCGACAAACTTCAGAGAATATACTTCGGACCATATACAATCGTGAGTGCGACCAGCCCGACGACCTTGGAAGTGGAACCAACCGAGACAGCCAACACCCCCGGACCTCGACGGACACGGCAGATAGTCCACGTATCCAGAATCAGGCCGTTCATCCTGACCGAACCCCCAATCAACCCGAGTGACTCGTATGGCTATAGAGACTATTCAAGCACCGCAAAATACCGGCCTCTACGAATGAACGCCCACTACCACCGAACCAATCCGGCCGCTCACTGCAACCCCCGACATGGGAGCGGGATTTCGTATGCTCACTAACCCGGGACACATCGCCACTGTCGGCTCGGGACGAGCCAGTTCAGAGGGGGGGGGGTCAGTGTGACGAAGTTAAACACAGTGTAGCAACAGAACAGACAATTACTGCGCCAGTAAACCGACCAGTTATCCCACCCAAGGCGCACCGCAACAACCAAGGAACCGTCACCGACCAAACGTAGAGCCCCAGCCCATACCCTTCTGCCAACCCGAACACGACCACGACAACAATGCCGTCCACGACGATTACAACTACGACTTCCAGACCAACTGTAACCATAAGTCCCGTATTCGACTACCCACGGCCAGGGCACCCATCATTTCTGCAACCCTTGTTCGCACCCTAGACAACACTTCGGGCTGACGGCAACTCGGCCACACGAGCCAGAGAGTGGCTTCGCGAAATTGAACGAATGGCCGACATCAATGGCTACGACGACAAACAAAGAGTACGAGTAGCGACACTAGCAATAGAAAAAATGGCCGCCAACTGGCATGACGCCATCCCAAGAGCAGCGAAACCCACTACATAGACCGATTTTCGGCGCGAGTTTCTGGCAATGTTCAGTGACGGCGGCACGTTGGCCATTATCGCCGAGAAGAAACTCAAACAGTTATACCAAGACCAAGAGATCCCATTCATCGCGCATCTCGAACAGGTGCAGCGACTATGCCGCGACATCGACTCCGACATGCCAGACGCGACAATAATCCGCTGGTTCGTATGAGCCATGCGAACCGACTACAGACCAGCGTTCCTCTTTGCCGAGTTAAAAAGCGTGCAAATCACCAGAGCCAAATGTATAGAAGTAGATGCAATTGAGCCGTTCGTCATTCGTGCACCAGTAACCAGCAGACCGTCCACTTCACCCCGACCCACCTCGTCCGACATGACACCACATTTTTTGGCCAGCGCCACAATGCCGACGGCGTTCCTCTGTGCAACTGGTGCAACTATCCAGGACACCGAATAGAGGACTGCAAGAACCGGAAACGGGGTTTCCACCGCGCAAGAGTGCACCACCACCACGTTGGACACCACCCGACCGTTCCCGGCAAGGAGACCGACAATGACCAAGAAACCAACCGCAATGCTACACCGGAACAGAGTCCGCATAACCGTGGCGAGCGTGGGCGCTTTGATGGCGCTGGCGGACCTCGGAGCAGACATCTCGGCCATCAGCGCCAGCAGCGGGCCACGCCGCAAGGTGACCTCTACGCAAGACACACCGCATTAGCGCCCTTGCCGCTAAGGGAACATCGTTACATTTGGGGGCGATGCAATTTGATTCTATCGTTACTTTGGTGGAGCTGCTACGGTTCTCACTACCAAAGGGCCACGTCACTACCAAAACCGAGATGACAACAGGCGATGCCAGTGACCACACAGCGTACGGACCACATCAGACAATGACCGACCCCAAACGGACGACCGAGCGACCGCAAACAAACAGACGACCGACTACGACCAGACAACAACCAACCACTAGCAACAACCAGGACATTACCACCACCAACCGGTAAATGAATCCGTCTTCAATGACCGCAAAACCAACACCGACTCACGACCGAAACACGAACACGACCAGCGTTCATCCTTGCCCGGTTTAAAAGCGTACAGGTTGCTCGGGTAGGCTGCGCAGAGATGGACACAATTGAGCCATTCACCATCCCCGCCCGGTCCCAACCGCCCGGGCATCCGGGTTACATACATCCGACCGACCTCACCGTACAACCAACTGACTTCATTGTACAACTAACCGATCTCACCGTACAACCAACCGACATCACGGATCAAATAAACAATCCATCTAGAATTTCAGCAGGCATTAGCTACAACGCCGGGGTTTGACATAATCACCAGTGACTCTGCAAAGAAAAACTTTTCTATTTTTAGTTGTAAACTAAATTTCGCTATTCAGCCCAAACAAACGAAGCCAAACCACGCACGAATTATTGACCAGTAGTTTGATCAGAAGCTCATACAGATGAGAGTAGCAAAGGCCAGGCTACCTAATAAGGTTAAAAAGTATAATAGTAAATATGATAAGTTGCGCTGAAACATGCGCTCGCAAACAAAGAGAATTCCATGCGGACAAATTTAATACATTTACACTCCGAGAAAGATGGAATTTTATTTACATGCTTTGTGGCAGAAATATACAGAAGGAAACTATAATTACGTCGATTAACCATAACAACACATCTACAACTGACCCCGCGGGGTATTTTCATTGAATTTACATTCAATGAAAATACCCCCGAAGCAATTATACCAATTATACTACAATAAAAAACAATTATACCAATAATCAAGTAAGCTTAAAGCAAACATGTCAAGCGCATATTCCCGGCAAGTTTATTAAGCAATACATAACCTATATATAACATATTTTGACAGCTATCTTCAGTCAATCTCTTACACAAGGAATATACCCGACAGAATTGAAATATGCAATAATTATACCCATATTTAAACAGAAAGATAAAAATAAAGCAACTAACTATCAACATATAAGTTGTGTTCCATTTCTAGCAAAATTGTTTGTCAGTTATCAATGATCAGATTCGTCTATGTCTTGACATCACACGCTTTATTAATCCGATGCATGTTTGGCTTCCGTAGTAAACGCAACACCAATTTAGCTCTTACTCACCTTCAGGAATATATAACTAAAAACAGGGAGTCCAATAAAGTAATTGCTGGTATCTTTGCCGATATCGTAAAAGTACTTCACTCAGTCGATAAAAATATCATAATCAATATACTCACACAAATAAATTTCGCTGAAGGTCCGATTGCATCTTTTATTTCTTGCTTAAGCGACAGGGTACAAATCACCAGAAACGGCTACTAATGTGTCATCTCCATGCTCTCTACACCTCGGTACACCACAAGGGACCAGCCTCTCCTATTCCTAATATTCACACGAGTCTTAATATTTATTAACTCTCTTCTAAAGGCTAGTGAACTGAAGGCTATATCTTTTGCCGATGACATCACTTTTCTTTGCCTAATTTCCTTACAAAATCAGACTAGCGATGTTAAGTATACAAACGGCCAACTTAAACTTATCTCATATTGGTACTCAAAACAGAAGCTGTGTTTAAATATTAAAAAAAAAAATTTTTACTTTATGGCAAAGATCAATAAACTGACTAATAGCAATTCAATTGGATAATGATATTATAAAACAAGCATTTGAATATAAGTGCTTGGGTGTAACTCTTGACCCCTCACTGACGTACCGAAATCACATAAATACATTAATTACAAACTTGAACAGCTTGTACCTCAATTAAGCGAACTAAGCAAAATTGGCGTATTCCCCGATGTGATGTTGATTGCATATAAATCGTTATTCCTCTTTTATATAACATATTATTTGACACTGTTTGGGTCAACGCTTTCAACACTTACACATAAATTACAGGTTGCCCCGAATAATGCCTTAAGGGCCATTTTTGGCTACAGCAGGGATGAAAGTGTCTTCTCTCTTTCTCCTATCTCACCTTTATGCTATTCACAAACTACTTAAAATACCGTCACTTTTCGCATTGCTTCATAGACGGACCCCTGTAAATACAAATGCGCAATGGTGGGGCTCGAATCCTCGCATCTATCTCTGTGTCTCTTCCGGTCGCGAGGCGCAGGCGAATGCACCACGCCACCGGGCTCGACACCGCCGCCAACCTAAAGTTTTCGGGCTGACCCTCAGCCAAGATTTTGCGTCCACGGAACTGTTTTTCACATTGCTTCATAGACGGACCCCCATAAATACAAGTGTGCAAAGGTGAGGCTCGAACCCGCGCAACTATGTGTCTCCTCCGTCGAGTCACAACCGTAACATCGGCAACATCATCATCTTCAAACCTACCTACCTGACCTACGGCGGCGGCACCACCGGAGACAACGCACGCCGTGATAATGCGTGGTTTGAACCGACCAATCATCGAAGAGGACTACGGAAAACTTCTGATGTCGAGAGTTCGATAAGATTCGATTGTACCATTGTTTAACATTATTACTATACGAACGCTACGGTGTCCCTTGAATGAATAAATATACCTAGGAAACATGGCCTACAAGCCATTCGTTGCTCGGCTGCGCCTTGCGTTAGATCTTACGCTGCGTATTGTCGTCATTCATCGTTTCTGAGTCCCTCGCGTTGTGGTAGCAGTTCTGCAGGCTAAGTCTACAGTCCCCAGTTAATTTAGGGTAACAATCATCGTTACAGTATGTTCCTGGATGCGCTGTCGAAGTGCAGAATGGGTGATGATATTTGCGGCGTTGTCTAGGAAACTAGTAGGCTGGTCACGGTTCTCGTCGTCCGAGGTATTGCCGGATCGATCCCTGTTGTTGATCGAATTTGCCCGTGGCCCATGTAAAGTGTACTGTTGATTGATAGTAAAGCAAGTGTTCTCCAGAAGACGGGCGAGGTGGACGACGTTACTTACACCGTCTGCTTCTGCCCAGCCCTTGAAGAACAACGAACATCGGCGACGAACATTTTCCAGAACGAGACTCGATCAGTGGACGAGCTGATAGCAGGGATGTGCAAGCAGAGGTGGTGGTATGGGGAGCACAGATGATAGAGAAGATCATGCAGAAGAAAGTCAACCTAGAGTGTGAGAGGAAATGGAGAGAGAGAGAGAGCGAAAGAAAGAGAGAAGGGGTAGCTGACCAATATAACTACAACTACACAAAAACCGCGAAGTAGAGTGCAAAAATTTCCGCTGGATTTTAAATAAACTTGCCGTATCACAAGTATGGTCGGTCCAATTAAAAAAGAAAAGTGCTTTCCAGAAAACCCTGGATACGTTTGTTAATTGGCCTGACAGTCTTGACCTAAAGCCTTCAGTACGCAGCTGTGCCGTGCGTCACTTCGGATAAGGCAACATTGATTGTGATTATATTGTATGATGTGATGATAGAGGCTTTAAACCGTCTTATCTATTACAGATCTTGGTATGCTGACACCCTCATCATTGATATACAGCGTCCATATCATGACGACTTGGTGATCTCCTCTGGGTATGAATTTTTTCTGGTCTTAAGTTAATGATTAACTAGTCTTACACCAGAGCACAGTTCTAATATTTTTTTTACATGTGCGTTATTTTAAGTTGAGCCTCTTTCTTCTTTAAATGATCTTACAACGACGTCGGTGTTTTGAGCCATGTTGGACTCAGTTTTCAAATTCTATTACCCACTTTACAAGCTGAGCTTGAAAACTTGAGCTTAGAACTACCGGCATAAAAAAGTACCTGCGATCTAACGTACAAGTTATCTTGCATATGCGGATAACTTACATTTTTATTGTCCTGTTTGTTCGAGTGACACCTATGCTGTTCTCGGCTATCGACGGTGTATTTCGATGGTGCGTTCTGAAAACG
Organism: Dermanyssus gallinae; assembly: GCA_003439945.1. Classification (NCBI taxonomy): domain Eukaryota; kingdom Metazoa; phylum Arthropoda; class Arachnida; order Mesostigmata; family Dermanyssidae; genus Dermanyssus; species Dermanyssus gallinae. Next base: position 177,681 of record QVRM01005214.1, read on the forward strand.
GCATGCATCTCTAATCCTCCAAAAGCAAATTGAGGTTTGCCAAAGAACCATTGTCAGTATATGTATCTGTCACTAACACAGCGCGCCCACTTTCTGAGTAACACTGACCTCAAAGAACTACTCTATACGTCTTAGACCGGGAACTTATTGAACAGCCACCACACTCTCTACAGACCTTACACTTTCAGACTATCTTGCTTATTATTCCCTTTCTCTCCAAAACTCGATGTGGGTCGTCTAGGCGTTCCACTCTAGGCGTGCGAATATGGGTGTGCAGTGTAATAGAAGCTGCAGACAGTCCAAACAGAAAGATCGAGATAGCAGCAGCAGGAGCACCGCCACTAACAAGACGACACACTTTTACCGTGTTTACTGCAAAGGACTGTGCAGATAATTAACAAGGAAGCATTAATTGGTGAATTAATGTGTGAGTTGATTCATTTATACGTTGCATTGTTGAATAGCACCACAACGCCCTACGACGGCCCGGACCGTCGTGTTGAGTTGAATTGAACTGAACTGAGTGACAAGTAGGACGAATTGTCTGTCTGCATCATATTGGCTGTCCATCTCGGACAGACTCGTGAAGGGGACGGGCTTTCTTCTTTTCATCTCGTTCGACCCCCAGGCTTCTGATAATCAGTCATATTGCATCTCGTCTCGCCTCGTCATCCATGACCAGTAAAGAGTCAGACAGCAGAGTATGACAAACAGCCTGCCCCATGCTGCTGCTGTTGTTCCTATCGCCGCCGCCATCGCCGCCGCCGCGGGCGTCGTTGCCGCTGATAGAGCCGCCACTCTCTATCTGTGTGCGCGTAGGCTACGCTGGCTAACAGCAACACGGGCGTCACGGAACGGAAAAAGCTGTCGTCGCTGCTGCTGCTGCCGCCGCTGCTGCTGCCGGTGTTTCCTTCTTTCCATTCTCCTTTCCATCTTCCTCCTCTACTTGACGAGGGTAACGGCAACGACAACATGAACATGAACAACAACAACAATAGCAATAACAACCACAATGACAACAACAACAGGAACAACAACCACAATGATGAAAACAACAACAGCAACAACGACGACGACGACGAGACCGTGATGCTAATGCAGATGATATTCGGTGGTGGTTGAAGCGGGTGGAGCCGACGGAGGCGGCGGCATACTCGAGTCAATAGCTGCTGCTGCATCTACTGGACACTGCGTAGCGCCACGCTGCCGGTGACGTGACGACAAGGAACAATCTACAGCAGCAGCAGCAACAACAACAACAACAACAGCAACAACAAAAGGGGCAACGACAACAATAACGCTAACAGCAACAACTACCATAGCAACACAACAACAACAACAACCACAGCAAGAGCAACAACAACCTCAACAGCAACAGCCGTTACGTATATGCGGGCACGGCGCGTTGCACAGACACAGAAGAATAACCGCCACAATTGGTTAGACTGCCGGCGGGTCAAGAGACGCCTGGCGGTACTGGAAGTGGTGGTGGTGGTGGTGGTTTGTTTCTCCTTTGACGGTGGCTGCCCGTTTGACCGTTTCAGCGACCGTTTCAGTGGCGGTTCGCGACAATCTCCGACGACGGGCCCGGCCACAACGACCCCAACCGATCTGAAGCGACTACAGCTAGCTAGTGGCTTCTAGTGACTACTTCGAGTGCTGCTCGATTGAACTACTTGCACTGAAACTTAGTACAGTTCTACAGTTGTACAGTTGTAGGTGGAACAGACACACCGCAACTTTATCTACTGTACAACAAAAACAACCACACCACCAACAACAACGACAAACAAGTCTGATGGCACTTGGTCAAACAGTCAACCAAGTAAACTCCTTGATTTGAACTAATACTACTACTAATACTACGACTACTACTACTACTACTATTTCTACTCTGCCGGAGGACTTCTGTACCTTGGACTAGCCGCAGTTAGCTCCTGTTGCTTCGTACTTGATGTTGTTGCTGTTAGATGCATTAACGTTCAATACTTTACGACCTAACGAGCAAAGCAATGCGACCAACGCCCTACGATTTGTGATACGACTTGTGAATCGATTACGTTGTGATAATAGACCTTTTGTGTGATTTGTTAGCATTGTGGTACACAACAACGCTAAAGTTGAATTCCGAGAGAGCGAGAGAGAGAGAGAGAGACTGAACAACTCTAACAACATCCACAACAGCAGCAACAGCAGGAACTACAACAGCAACAATATCAGTTAATTGATTGATTTGATTGACCTATCGAGATCAGTGCGGAACGAAGTGCTCCGGCTTTTAAATTTGCAACGAATCGATATTTTGCATTTCGACTCGAGAAGTCGTCCACCCCGTTTGAATCTGTCGTCAGACTGCAGCGTAAACAGTGCGGCACCCCAAGGTGAGTCGAGAGCTGATAGTTTGGTCTAGCGACAGGTCGCGCATATTGCTTCTTAACTTGAGTTATTTACGAGTTTTGCGGGATAAGCGGGACGCCTATGGGTACACGTTTAACAGGTAATTGTAGAATATGGTCTAGTTAACTGGTTGTTTTGGAATTGGCTACTCGTTTAACAGGTAGTTATGGAATGGGCTATACGTTTAACAGGTAGTTATGGAATGGACTATACGTTTAACAAGCAGTTAAAGAAGTGGCTACACGTTTAACAAGTAGTTATGGGGGTCAGTTTAGGATGAGTAAAAATTACTTTAAACGCTTACGATTGAAACGCTTACGATGCCCTATACGAGGGTGGGGTGTATGGGGTCACGTATTATCTTTGCTGAAGGAGCTATCTAAACGCCACTACCAAACCTGCCGTATATTCACTTTTTTTATATTTAAAAAAAAACTTGTAACATTTGTACCGCACTGTAGCTTTTTATTGGGTCAGTCAGAGGAAAGGACATTCACAAATGTATTTCATATGAACGCTGTCACTTAGTTTTACTTAACATCATTTGTTTCATCTATATGCTTTAAGTCAATATACGCGTACATGTACAACGATTGTAGAACCTTCTTCGTCCAACGCTATCCTTATAATAAATCTATCGTTTTCTAGCGAAAGTGGTTAAGGTGGCTTTTGACACACCCCGCAAACATTGAAGGTTTTCTCCTTTTAAACAATTCTGAAGTGAGCAGAGCAGGCTTTTGAAACCCCGCAAACTTTGAAGGTTTTCTCCTCTCATGCAATTCCGAAACGCGCGGAGCAGATGTCAGAACTGTAGAGTGGGGCATAGCAGAATCTCCAATAAGAAATCCAACATCGTCGGACAGGTTATCACATATGTACACTGACGGGCATCATCACAATCTTATCAAGGAATACGACGCATCCACGATGGTGCAGTCCGGAGCACTTTTCGATGATCGAGTTTGCCAATTATCGATTGCCATTAATTACAAATTATCGACCACAATATGCCGTCTATCATATATGAATTACTTCATATGTGAGAAATTATTTATTCCGTTTCCACCGTAGAAGGCCAACCCGTCCGTTGGCAATCTCTTAAATCAAAATTCCACTGCTAAATACTAAATTTCCACTACCGTGGCACGGTTAATGGAGCCGTGATAACCTCGCGGCATACTATCTGTTTATTCCATTGCGCCGCCTTTTTTCCATTGACTGGAAAGCGGGCGCATCTGTGTAGTTGCGACGTGTGAACTCCATGTTACGTAGTATACCCAAAGTATTCGGCTTGGGTTCGATTCCTGGTGGTGGAAATTAAGTGCAAGCGTCGACACATAATTTGGCAACCCCAAGACTCGTTTATTCTAACTTAATTTTATTCTATCTACCTACTAAGCACGTAAATAATAATAAATTATAAATTAATATAATGAGAAAAACACGCTCTAAGTATTAGAACTAGCTGACGAGCTCAGACCAGACACAAGCAGATATCTTATCTGCTCTGTGTCTGTGATAGCGCAAGAACCGTCCCGACGAAATATTAGAACATTTGCTTTTGAACTGTTAACTGTAAGGCCGTTTGCGTGACACTAATTTGCAACTTCTCCTAGATAGAGTTGAAGTCGCAGAACATTTCTGCCGCCTCAGCGGCGATATAGAAAACTGGCTTGCCGAGACTCTCATTAAAGAATGAGACCTGAGCTTCGTTCGGGCAGTATTGGCTGTTCTCTTAGAAGACTAGTGGACTTCTTGAAACATCAGTAATCGGCATTGATTAATGTGTTCGGTGGAGTTGGTCTCCTCGACAGAACGAGTCAATGCTTGTGTACACTTTACCTTACTGGTTGTGCTCGATGCTCATCTTCATCATTACGACACCACATGATGCCTTTTTCAACATTTTGAACATTATTTTTTTAGTCTTTCTATTTATTTTTAAAAGAAAAACGTCGAACAAAAAATGGCGGCTACCATAAGATCGTCCTCGCCCAATGTTTTTTTGCAATAATTCCAGCGCCTCGACATTCCATAGCACATATCAGTATTGGTCCATTGCCTCCTGTTGCTTGCTGGATTGCAGCGAAATGTAAAATCATTTGAATGCAACTGACAGCGTAGTGAAGTGTCATGATTTTGATTATCATTACTGTGACTTCCACGTGTGTTTTCTAGTAGTCTCGATCGTGTTCCGGGAGCAACAGCGCTGTGTACTCAAAATGGCTTGAGCTGACCTCTGAACGGGCGCAAGCGATTGCCCCCCCCCCCTTGGCCAAACACCTGGATTAAGGAATTCGTTACATTTTTCTGCACGTATTTATTTGTACATGAAAGTTGGTGTACGCGTACGTTTGGTTCAATCGTGTCTTTATGTGTTGTTATGTATCCTCTGCTGAGTATGAGCGTTTAATCTCGGTCTTTCGGGGACGCCATGAGTTTGTACAACCTTTAGTTGCGTCACTTAGTTGTGTACGAGTTGACGTTGCTCGATGGTGCGTCTTCATGATAATAAATAGTACGCCTTTTTCGACTACGTGTCAGGGGGGTGTTCTGGATACCTTTCGCGCTGCCCTCCATTCAGCGTCTGCGCGCTGTTTTTGCGATAATCGTCATTAATGCGCAGATGCCGTGGTGTTTCATAGACGAGTTAGGGTCCCGCGTGGGTGTTGGCCCAAGCGGTGGACAGGGGTAGTTGTTGCTGTTGTAAAAGTGTAACTAATACTGCCATTTATTCCTATGCTTCTTATTTTGTTTCACCAAAAGGTAGGCTAACAGAAGCACATTAGTCCGGCCGCGGGTCACCACCACCTTATCGAAATACGCTAATAAAGGTGACAGCGTGATCCAACTTTTATGAACGGTTATTGAACAAAAGCTTGATCTGTGAGCAGTTGACTTAGTATCGGAAGGTTAGTACAGGCTGTTCTGCATTTATTCGACCCATGTTGGAAGGCTCGGTATAACTGAGTTTTTCTAGTACCTTTGATTGGGCTTGCTGCACAGTAGTTCGACGTGCTGTTTGCCATACGTGGAGACTAACTAATTAGTTTTAGTACAAGTCAAATGTAAATAATAATAGCATTACTATAATAAAACTTTCCTCTTGGTCAATACTACAAATTAGAGTATGTTTTTAACTAGATAGATAAAGATATTGTTCGTTCGTATTAACCGTCATTTGCGCCAAGATACCACTTAGTTGTTGTTGTTGCTGCTGGTGCTTTACGGCTGTTATAACTATTGATTACTCTGTCATGAAACGAGATTACTGTTGACTGCATGGTTCGGATCCTCTGGTCTTGTCCAATAGGCCCTTGATGGATTTACTCACCGACCCGTCAATTTTAGTCAATAACGTCAAATGCCAATTTAAATCTCTCCTCTATTACTGTGGTAGTACGCTATGCAGTGCATGGCCTCCACCATGTTCTCTGTAAAACTCAAGGGTACCATGAGCCGACAGAAGAATGTATCTGTAACAGGTGTGGGAGAGCTTGTGGGAGATTTCATGCGGGGGAGTGCCCCAGAGTTGAATCACTGGTCAGGCTGGCTCAGTGACCGTGTTTTTATGTATAATATTTGACTATATACCTAACAAAGGTGATTAATAAATGAATGAAATCTCTCCTCTATTATTATTATTATCTTCAGTGGCCAATTAGTTTTGTTCCAACTCTGTGGCGGTTTAATTTCTGTTATTTGATTAATGTGATTTCGTTTTGTCGCGGCCCCGATTCAAATCCGCGAGCGGCACTGGAAGAAGTTGATCTCGGCAACGGAAACTGCTAAGTCTAATGATTCGATTTATCAAGTTGGCCTTCGAGTGAACTAAAATATAAGTCATTATCTGTGTGTGTGTGTGTCGCACTCGAACGCGACTTTATGTATCAGGATCACTGTTTAGTAACGCGATTAGTGAGCTGAGAGCACGACAGGCTTAATTGTATCTTCTGCCAACATCCAGACAACTTAAGCGTATAACACGTGCTTAGCGATGTTTGTATATAAAGTAGGATAAAGCGAACGAGCATCACTTGAGGTGTACATGTACCCAGTATTTAAGATTTTGTCACCGACGCCGGTCGTCACGTATTTAGAAGCGCTCTATTTGCTCGTATCCACCTACCCGCAGGTAGAATCTGCATGCAATGGCGCCACCTGTCAGAATGCTATCTCTTTGTTAGCATCTCGTTGTTTATATATATATATATATATATATGTATATATATAAAGCAAACTTCGGTAAGCATAGCACCAATGCGACGAGCTATATATATATATATATATATATATATATATATATATATATATATATATATAATACGTATGTAGAATATCAGCACGCCGCATTGGTTAGTGTCATGCCCGAAGCTCGCTCGTCTCTTTTTGTGACTCGACCTGAAAACGTGTCTATCGCCGCCTACGTTCGGGGTCGCGGTAACAATTCTTCTTCTCTGTTTCTAGTTTTGCCTGAGTCGTTAGAGGGGTTTAGTCTCGTAAATCAGACTCGCTGTTTGACCAGCAGTGTGGTGGTTTTTGCACTGTGCACATGCAGACAAGGAATGCATTTGTAGACGGACTAAAACTAATGAAAATGGTGTGTTAGTAGCCGATGCAATTGTAGCAGTAGCAAGCAAGCAGTACAACATGGCATCTGTCGCACCTAGACATCCAAAACCGCGCGAGTTATGACCTTGCTGTGGCAATTATTAATAGTACTGACTTTATGTCTTAGTGATACTACTACTGACTGTACGTCTTATTAATACCACTAACCGTCTGTCTTATTAGAACTACGGACTTTATCTTGGTCGTATTGTTTATTTGTATTAACACCCGGGCTAGGTGAATGTGTCTATGTTACATGAAACGGTGTAACGCTTCAGAGAAGCCCGAAGAGGCGGGTCCATCAATCTAGCGTTTTGTTTTGCTATGAACCGAACCGCACTTATTCAATAGCGAAAAAACCTTCTTTAAAAAATCGCACTCACCCCGTCATTTAAGAGCAATTCATTCCCACCCAGCGTATCCCATATTGGTGGAATACCATATATGGCTAATTGTAACCCCCCAAAAAAAGCGACTGCTGCTTGAACCGAACGCACGTGTGGGCATTTAATCGGCGCAGCTGCGATGGTGGCCTTCCCGGCCGTCTTCTACGTGTAAGTTCAAAAGGTGCCGCCGCTTGTTATCAAGGTGATCGCTAGGTACGTAAATTTGTTTACAAATGTTACTTTTGTTTCCCTGATTTGAAGCACTTCACCTGTAGCGAGGCGGTCGCCCCTTCGAAATTTCATGGCTACTGTCTTTCCCCTACTAACCTTCAAACTCTTCGCCTCCATGAGTGTAAGTGGTCGATCCTGGGTTGTTTCACCCTGAAAGGCTGTTCCCAAAGATGACTACCTCATATGCGGACAGTAAGATTCTAGCTCACTCTCGGGTCCATTCTGTCCTTATCCGCTCTGGCAGTCCATCCAGGTAAACGGAAAACAGCAGTGTTTCAGTCTATCGCCCGTGGCGACTTTGAAAGTGAACGCTATAAGCCTGGCTAGGTTTTATCATGGACGGACACAGGACTTATAGAACTTCAGACGGTATTTCGGCAGGCCACGAGTTTCGCCACGTGTTATGCAGCAAGGATGAGTTCCAGTAGATACGCAAAGTGCTTGGGCCATTACGAGAAATGCCACGCCGCAGAGTGTCCAGTAGTTCAGTCGATAGCGGAACTATTAGATGCGGCAGAAGATTCAATGATCTGCAAGGAGTACGAGCTGTGTCTAATGTATATAATTTACCAAACCGTTTTTTCGGTGGGCCATATTCTAATAAATCTTCAGAAGATACAAATAATAAATTGACTCATATATATAGATATGGGGGAGGATGTAAAAGTTGTAGTACTTTGCATTTTTTGCCAGGCGTCATTCACAAATTAGACATAGGACACCAACCAGGTACTTCGTTACCGGAACAATGTTAGTATCGGAAATAACTGCAGTTATGCATATGTATATATATATATATATATATATATATATATATATATATATATATATATATATATATATATATATATATATACATATATAACGGGTCGGCAAGTTCTAGTACTCTGAATTTTAGAATTTGAACAAAAAAATTATCAAGGTTTTTCGGTTTTGCTTAGAAGCACAATTCATCAGCTGCACACAGACCAAATTTTGCTCCAATCGGTGGCGACGTTTATTGTTTGACTCAATCATCAATCAATTGTGGCTCATATAAGTCAAGCAAACGGGTTTCGATTATATATATATATACATACATATGTTTGGATATATATCTCCATTATGTTAGCACGTTGGAGTGAACAATTGTCTCCGCGCAAACGTGTGGGCATTGGTTTTTTCCTCTCTATGTATAAGAAAGTTATATTTTAATCCTTTGGCACGTGCCAAGCTCCATTTTAGGATAGCATAACGCTCCCGCCGGCAAAATAGTCGAGAAATGTATGCTGAAAGAAATCAACGTTCACCGGTCACAATCAGCCTCTTCTACCACGCATTTTGAAACGAGATTATTTCAACTCAAGAGATTTGCTATCGGTACGACGACACGAGTTCGCCACGATGCAAATGCGTGCAGAACAACAGGAATAATTCAATGGAATGCTCCTTCGAGGGTGGCGCGTTTACTCATCGGCGACGGTCCCCAGGGTAGCTCAAGTTCAAGATAACGATTAGGAGATTAGGAGCAACGAGTTAGATTAATGCTCTCGTTCTATTATAGCTCGCCTATCAGCTGGGATGAACGCGGTTTATGCTATTATTTCTTTTGTTCTTTCCGTAAAGACATAAAGGTATTTTTTTAATAGAGACTGTGGTGGTAACTAAAATTAAGTTAATTAATAATATTTAATACTAATTACACTTTTTATGGAGGTTGTTTTTAATACTAATTTGGAATCGCGGTGAGGTGGATCTTTAATGAACTGAGGGCCGGACATTTTGAGATATCTAGGTAATCCCCTGGTGATATATCTAGGTGTCGAGCCCGGTGGCGTGGTCTGCGCCTGGTTCGAGCCCCATCGTTGCACCGATTGTATTTATGGGGGTCCGTCTATGAAGCAATGCGAAAAGCAGTCCCGTGGACGTTAAATCTTGGCTGAGGGTCAGCCCGAAAAGTTTCTGGTATTCCCTCAGCAGTCTTTGTGGCATCAGCAGCAGCATGGCCGACGCTGTACACGCTCCCAGTGGGGTAGTTTTATCTCATCTACTTTTTGAACAACAATAGGAATTGAACCGGCGACACCGGCCGGAATGTGGCGGCCATAACTAGCGCACCCCCCCTGACCGAAGACCACGTCGTCACAAGAAAGGCGATATATATATATATATATATATATATATATATATATATATATATATATATATTATCTCCTATAATAGAGGATATATATATATATATATATATATATATATATATATAATAGAGGATGAATTTAACACGACATTAGCTCGAGCAGGATGGCTGACGGCGGGGGAGAAAGCAATCTATATTTCTATCTATCAGAGAGAGAGATCCGAAAGCAATAGGAAGAGGAGCAAGATCGATTAAGAAAGAGAGAGCGAGAGAGAGAGACGTTTGGACGTGTTTATAGATTCTTGAGCTGCAGGTGAGCGGCAGACGTCTAGGTGCTATGATGGTGTGACATTGCGGTACAATCGATGGGAGTCTAACGCCGCTACAACCACCAAGACAACGGATAATGAATGGCTTCACTTAGCTTCCCTCCCACACGCCATGGTTAGATGACTTTAAAGGCTGCTACCGTCGCTAACGTTGGTGTTGTTGTTGTCACCGCTGTCGCTGCTGCTGCATATGCTGTTGGTACGTGTTAAACGGGTCAGAAGCGACTGCCGTATCGAATGTGGGTGATTCTTGGAGTTCTGAACAACAATTTGGACTGTGTGTTTGACAGATTCACCGTAGCGTCGTGTGTCACACGCACGGCTAGATAGGGTTACGCGCGCTCTCGCTGTTACTATGTTAGTTGCGGCGACGACACAACACGTGGGGCATGTTCGCCGCAGCTGCTGCTGCTACTGGCGGCGAATATGAGTCACGCAAAATACATTAGGGCGTTTTCAATTTGCCTTTCGCCCTCCCCCCCCCCGCCCGCCCATGGGCGTAGAGATATTCGCAAAGCCGTCGCTTGAAGTGACGTTTTGGACGTCTCGACAACAAACAAAAGGGTGGTCGGTGCTCGGACCTAAGGTATGTTGCGCTGTGCTGCGCTACGGAACGCTCGATATTCGATACCGTCCGATAACTCGTCTAGAAAAAGCGCTGGTAAGCTGTAAACGACACTACACGGCGTGTACTGTCAGATGCGCTCTCATTTTGCTTACTGACCCATGCTATATTATATCTACCTCTAAACTCTCTTAGTTCTTTAGCCGTAAGCTGTTGAGTGACTTATTATGATTCTACGGAAACACACACAATCATATATATATATATATATATATATATATAAATATATATAAATATATATTATTGTATGTGTTTCCGTAGAATATATATATATATATATATATATATATATATATATTCTACGGAAACACATACAATAATATATATATATATATATATATATGTATATATAAATATATATTATTGTATGTGTTTCCGTAGAATATATACATATATATAGTGCTTCTTCTTTTGGCCTCTAAGTGCATCATTGTTAGTCACGGTGTGACGGCAGGAGATGACAAAATTTGACAGGCGTGTTTGGGCCAACTGCCGAAACATCAATCTCGTATGCTTGTGTTTAGTTGCCGTTTAGCAATAAGTTAAGTATCTGTCTATAATGGACCTGCGTCAGTGGCATCACTTTTTCTTGTACGGTTGCTGAGAGCTGTTTTGACTTCTGTTTAAATTTTGTAGACAACGTTATTATAATCGCTAAAATTGGGCCGTTCCGTACGCTCGAGCAACCAATCATCGCCGTTCGAGCTGCAACGTTGGGCTTTGATCTAGCGAACGGTTTGTACAGGCTGCTTGCCGCTAACATCAACTTTACCTTTTGTTTGTTGAGTTTCAGTAGTCCCAATAATTTGCCGGAACATTAGGTGTTCTACACAGAGTAGAACAAATGTTTGATTGCAATTACGTGTAGTTGTTGTTGCAGAATGTATCGCAAGTAATTCACGGCTCTGTATTGTGCGACAGCTGGCTTATGTGTGTGGATTGATGTAGATAAGTCCCGATACTGCAGCTTGCACTGGCCGCTCTGTTTTCTATTCGCATCCACATAGTGCAAAGCAATACGAGGTTCGCGTTTTCTTACACTCAAGCTAAATGTAAAGTTTAAGTTACATTAAGATGTTAAGTAACGAGTACATCTCTCGTAATCAAACTTACCCTATAAAGCTCGTTTAGATGAGACATGTCTGAGAGCACGTGTTTAATACAGCAATGTTTTTACTGGCTGCTGAAGTATCAGGTACTCTTTAAAAGATCTACCAACGGGGTCTCAGGGCTGGAGTCAATTAGACGAATGCAATTAATTCGGCTGATTGGAGATGAAAGGTCTGCCTGAAAACACTAAGCAATTGAAATTTCTCACGCGCACGAAATATGAGGGTGTACGTCGACCAGGAGGAAAGCCTGTTGTCTATTACAACAAATGCTGGCATTCTTCTCACTTAGATAGAATCAATGTCCTTGGGCTGAGATGAGCAGCACCTTTGCGGCTTTCCCCTTGGACTAGGCAACAACAACAACACACGAGGTGCCTCGCTCGCGGCAGAGCAAACATGTGTTAGCGAGAAGTATTTGGCATCCCGTAATGAGCGAATCTCGTGACCAGGCTGAACACCAGCCTAAAATGGTGAACTAGACGTAGTAGTATATATATATATATATATATATATATATATATATATATATATATATATCAGCAACAGATGACTCAGCCACATATTTATAGTGGCTCGAAAAGCTATTACATACTGGTTGGCGACTCTGTCACTAGAAGTCGCGGGTTAAATACGTATCTTTCCGAAGCGAGTCTCCTTGATCCGAAAGTGTAGTGAACGTAAAATGAAAACAATACATATATATATATATATATATATATATATATATATATATATATATATAGGCGGATCAAAAAGTTCTGATACATGTTTATAAAAAATATTTTTTTAATTCTCCGAAGTGTTTTGCTGCTAGCTTTCTGACGCATAAAGTATCTGTCAAGACTGTTACAACTGATCCATAAGACATCTGTAACTTCTCAGCTATCTCCCTGATAATCATTTGGCTGGTATTGTTGAGTACGATATCACAAACTTGTTAACGTTTCCTTCTGTTATTGACGTTGAAGGCCTTCCCGAAGAGGGATCATATTTAGTATCTTCACGTCCAAAAAATTGACACTTCCACATATCCACAGTGTTTCGGGATACTGCTTGATCATCAACATACGCAGTTCGTAATATATCCACCAGTTTTGATCATATGATTTCGATTTTAAACGCAAAACTGGATAAAGATTTGTTGCTCCGATATCTGTCCAGTACAAATATATATTTAGACTCCGAGACGCACAGTAAAATCAGTACTACAGTACAAATGTAACAACTTATACTAGAAGGTAGACTATCTAAACAAGCTCTCGTTCGCATGTCGGGTAAAAATGGATTTCCTTTCTCATCGGCAAATTGTCATCAGGCCTGCTTTACTTGCTTATTATTGATTATTCATGTATATGAGCAAGGAGCATTTGTGTATTTGCAAAAGGAAATATTGATTTGAATCGATTTATGTCAACGGGGTTCGAACCCGCGAAACAGTCTTTGTGTCGCCGAGCATTTCCTTTACCCTGTCCCGCAATCAACTGTCTTGTCTATTTTAGCAAAATGTGCTTGCCACTTGGTTGTCATATTATTATTATGGTTTAGTTACATCTAGGTTGGGTAAATTTTAAATAAGTACATCATATTTGGTTGTAGGTTGTCATATTATGATATTGAACTCGACATTTTGAGATGGATATAAGGCTCTCGGGAAGTGCTATGCAGTATGCGTTCGACGAGCAACGCTTGACGAAACAGCTTCAGTTGGTTCTATTAGGCCACCAGCGTAATCTATTTACATCAGTTATATCGGAAACAACGTTAGGAATATATTCGTGGTTACCCGTAAGATAAGCTAGAACAGACCGACAAGAGAACTTCAGTTCGCTTTTATGTGCACCCATAAGAACTTGACTAATTGACATTTACTTAAACGTTGTCTCGATTGGCAATTTATGGTAGTATATATATATATATATATATATATATATATATATATATATATATGATTAAATAAAAACGCTGCTTTATAATGTCATAAATTTTATTATATATTTGTATTATCAGACTTATTTTCCGTGATGCAAAGCGCTCACTTCTTACGGAGGTAGAACCTGTCGCATGTCGACGGTCACGTATGAGACGCCATGCATGTTTGTTTAGCCCTAATCTTTCATTTGCCCTGGTAATTGGTCTCGCATTATCTCGAGTATCCCTATGCCTTACCTAGGGATCGTTGAAAGGCCGTTAACTCTATTATTTTAATTGGATGACTGTAGGAACTGGCGTGACTTTTAAAAATTAATGTACATTGACCACCGTACATTTTTTGCATGGCTTTTAACTAGGAAACATGCATGCCTGAATGGACTTGAATTCGCCATAGCCAAAAAAACAAGAAAAAACGGGGTGTGCAGGTGTTCCAATAAAGTGACAGTTTCTAACCATCTTCCATAATTTCAAATACGATCTGGGCTGGCCTTTGATAATGTAAGTGGCATAGCCACGACCAATGGAGTATGTTGAAGTAATATTACGTACAAATGAAAAGTCTCACAAAGAATGTGGCTCAGGAAATTAATTAGACTAGCACTTTCAGAGGGATCACTTCATATATAATGCAGCACCTGTCCAGGGCGTACGTAAGAGAGGTACCGAAACTTAGGTGAAGATTGTCCCCCAATCGGGCGGTACAGAAATACTTGCATGATGAAAACCGTATAAGTTTCTAGCACAAATAATCTGCGCTGTTTGAGTACTCAGCAAAATCATAGGGTGTTTTGGGTCTACTCTAAGTACAGTGGGGGCTTACTCTTCAGATTAAAATTTTTTTGTATGTCTGGATGACAAAACGGTGAACGAGATGTTGCATTCTGGACTACGAGGCTCCTGAAAATATTAGGGTTATAGAGATCTGGAATATCTGTTGAATGACTTGTTACTAAGATGAAAGGCTAATCACTTAGTGTCAGGGTAGACAAATATCAACGATTTTAATACCTCTGTGTTTTCCATTCACCATTGCTAATTATTGTTTACTCTAATATGTACAAAAACGCGAACATACAATCAACAGGACTTACTACGAAATTCACGAAAATGAACACGGTCACTTACGCAATATCGTAATATGAATTGATAAATAAAAGCTATTACATGGACAAGATTTAAAAGGAAAAAAATCACGATATACCGATGGTTATATATATATATATATATGGTTATATATATATATATATGGTTATATATATATATATATATATATATATATATGCCCAAAAAGTTGGCGATCTGTCACCTTTCATTCAAAATATACACAAGTACAAGCATATTTACAAATCAACGGTGTGTAAGCAATAACGCAGCAAAATTGAGTATGAGTAAACATATCTCTTTACTAGTCGCGCGTAACGAATTGCTCAACATGTAGCACTTACTTACGCAGCATTTGTGTGTGTGTGTCTGTTCTCTGCGTGCTCTGTTCCAGATTTTCTCGTCGCGACAACGTCGATCTATCTATCTATGTGGGTGGTGATGACCTATCGATAGTGAGTCGATCAAGCAGTGATCCAATCATCCACCCTGCTCGTCTGTTTGTCAGTCTGTCTGTCAGCCAGACAATCAATCAATCAATCAATCAGCCAGCCAGCCAGTGAAAAAGTACAACGACCATCATCTGACCGACCCCGATCGAACCGTGGACCGTGAACAGCGTGCGTGCGCCAGCGTCCAAGCTGCTAATTAGTTGAACTCGAGCAGATTATCGACGAGTATCATCGAGCAAACAACTCTTGACAGTCACGTGTATCATCTATCCATCCATCTATCTATCTATCTATCTCTCTAACAATCAGTTTTCGATTTCGGCCCACCAGCTGACCAACCAATATCATCAATCCGATCAAGGGCGGCCCAGAAGCCCACACCTAGCTCGTGAAACTGATCCGACCGCGACACGACGAGATCTTGTACTTCTTACTTGTTACCCACTCTCCCAACCAAAATGTTTCCGGATCCGATTCAAAATTTGGCGCCAGTTGCCACCCGGCGACCTGACATCGAGCAGCAGCCGCAGCAGCAGACGACATTCCGGCGCTCATCGTCGTCGTCGTCGTCGTCGGTGACGGCGGCCGCAGCAGCAACCGTAGCGGCCGCTGTCGGTATGGCAAAGGGAGTGGTGGCGGCGGCGGCGGCAACGGCGAGTGGCGGCGGCGGCGGCGGCGGCGAGGCTGCCAACAACAATAACAACAACAACGGCGGCGGCCTTGTGAATTCGGCGAGTGGTGGTGGTGGAGGTGGTGGTGGTGATGTCAAGGCAGCGGTGAGCAGTTGGAGTGACCACCCACAGAAACAAACCGCTGCGCCAGGAGCAGATAGAAACGGCAGTAGTAGTAGTAGTAGTTCAGTCAGAAGGAGCGCTAGTTCAGCCGCAGCCACAGCAGCAGACAACGGAGGTGGTGATCAGCAAGTGTTGTTGTTGTCGTCGTCGGGGCCGCCGTTGGTGTTGTTGTCGTCGTCGTCGTCAAAAACAACAACAACAACAACAACAACGGCACTATCATCATCATCAACAGCAGATGCTGCTGCTGCTGCTGCAGGAGACATAGTAGGATCAGCGGGCGCCGCTGTAGCCGCAGACGTAAGGCGACGACAGGAACGACGTCTGCGTTCAGCGCGCCAGTTGCGTCGTTCGCAACGCAGGCCTGACGCCATGGCCTGGGAAGTCGAATACCTCAGCAAGGAACAACTGACCGGCTTCGACAACTACAAGGTGTGTAGTAGTAGTAGTGCTTCTCTCTGTGTCGAGTCTCTCTATCGCTCTCTCTCTCGCTCTCTGTCTGAGTCTGGTTGGATGCCTGTCTATCTGTGTGTGTGTGTGTGTGTTTGTGAGTGACCGGCCGCGAGAGAGAGAGAGAGAGAGAGTCTCAGTGCGTTTTTGTTATGGGCCGCCTAGAGTAGAAATCATGCTAATTATACTATTCACACCTGGATCTCTCTCCTACCTACCAACAGCCTTGACTAGTTAACAGCATTATATTACGATTATTGTTATTATTATTATTATTATTTTATTATTATTATTATTACGATTATTATTTTTATTATTACAATAATAACAATATTGTTATTATTACTGATACCACCCGCGTCCCTCCGACAGTCGTTGTAAAGCTAGAAACACAGGCAATACCAAAATGATGTTGAACAATCTTGTAAATACTCTATAAATAATTTCTTAGTAATTGTACATATTAATAATAATTATTATTATTATAAACGCTTGTATTCGTATTCTTGTCGATATTTTACTGAGTTGTTGAAACACTTCGGGGTTGGAGGTACGAACGTGATGACATTTCGATTCGTTATAAGTTCGGTGGTGTTCTACTGCTTTTCAGCAAGCAGTAGAATTAGTTGTCATGCAGAAGGAGAAAAACGTGTTCACGTTCGTAATAACAATGCTACTAATGAGTGATCAACGTACGATCAAGCACAGTCTTGTCAGTGTTGTTACCCTGCTTTGGGGATGCTTTGGGATAGTGGTGGTCATCCTAGCCGGGATGGATAACAAGCGTGCTGCGTCTAGCCCATCTATTCTGTTCTTCCATCTCCCTCTCTCTTCATTTGCCTCCTCACTAGTTGTTATTTTTCTCATAGATATATGGGCTGTTTACATTATATATATATATATATATATATATATATATATATATATATATATATATATATATATATATATCGATAAAGTCGTTAGATAGATTGAGCTGCAAAGAGATATACGCTTATAATGCTGATGCGCATGGAGTTGCCATGCGCGCGATGAAATGTCATTCCATGGATAACTAGTCTTCTTCTTTACGTGCTTAAGACGTACCGCATATCCACATACAGCATCAGTATTATATCGACAAATTACAAGAATATAAATAAGAATAATCAAAATGATAAGAACAATAGTGATCGATCAGTAATTAAGACAATACGTCGTAATTCGTCACTCAACAGCATTCAACACGCCACCAATATAGAGGAGTAACCTGCAGAGATAATGGAAGAAAGAAGTTTATCTATCTGTCGTTTTGTTGCTAGCATAGCGGTGATCGACCGTTGGGCATGCTGGATAGGGAGATTTTGTCGTCGTTTTAATGTGGGTCATGTACATTACCTGTGTGTGGCAGGGTACTGATGGGGGACTCGAACACAGCAAGACCTAACCAGCACAGTAACGTCATTCTCAATGTGTGATCTCTGTCCTCTACGAACGCATATGCATGTATGGATGGATGAATGCATGCATGCACTAGTGTGGGCGGGATGAGACAAACGATCAAGTGAATTACAATGCAAGTAATATCATATAAATGTGAAGTATCTATAACAAATGTGTCTCGGAGCGTCTGTTGAACGCGTTCGTATATACCGCATCGTCCATACAGAACTATCGAAAAACTATCGGCTAGCGACATTACATCGACTTATTATGCTGACGCGCTGTCCTTAGACGAACCGACTGTACAATATTAGCTGCGCGTCGTATAAATTGCAATGGTCTTATTTGCCGTTGTTTTCATTGTTGTTTTTGTCGTTGTCGTTGTCGTCGTCGTCGTCGTCATTGTTATTGTTGTTTACCGTGAACATTTTACGAGGCTCGAGATGTCTCTAGGATGGGTGATGCCAGTGTTTGATCGCAACGATCTTGGGACCCAGTGCCGATAGTGTCGTGACATTCACGACAAGCCGGAAGCTTGCCTTCTTCTTGTTCGACGACTTACCGAGTACTGTCTTACCGTGAATTCACCTGGATGCCGAATTGGAAGAAAGAGAGAGAGAGAGAGAAAGCAAAAAGCTCGCCCGTGCATACAAGAAAACACACCGAACCGAACAGAACACAAACGACCGTCGTATTTCGATTCAACAGAGAATCATCATAATTCGTTTGAATTCACTGTCACCGAAGGCGACAAATGTGATGAGAGAGCGCGGTTGGCATCCATCTTTCTTGTGTATTATATGCTGTTGTCTTCTCTGTCTCTCTCTCCATATACATATATTCCAAAATTTATATTTATTTATATATACATATATAGCTTTTCAGTACTGTACGTGATCAAATATATGTGTGTGTGTGTATGGCGACGTCAAAAGTATCCCCGAATCATTTGACGTTATAAGATGACAAGAGTATATACATATACATATATATATATATATATATATATATATATAAATATATATATATATATATATATATGTAACAATGCGTAAAAGGATTCACCTTTCTCCGCAAAAAATACATATATACATATAAACATCTATATGTTTATATATGTAAGTTTTGTGGAGGGGGTATATATATGCATTATATATGCATAATAGCATATATTTGCTTAACTCATAACTGGGTGTAAACAATTATATGTACATCATTATATATGTATACCGGCGCGTGTATTGCCGTCCATATGTAGCGGGTGTGAATGGAGGGACACTTGAACAATGAGTTGACTATAGTTGAGCGGAGCCCCGTCAGACCGTCGTATCGTGTATCATGAAACCGTGTCGGTATCGTCTGATTAGACTGGTCGAGCGGTGGGTACAAAAAATGTAGTCTGCCGAAAACATGAGTAGTTATGGCTCATCAATTTCAGTCTGGCTATCAGGTTCAGCACTGCTATTAACTATACAACGCTTCGTGCAATTGTGCCGTGTTGATAATAATAATGCCAATCGTTGAGTCAGTCGTACGTACGTTTAGTAGGCGGCTTTATTATCTACCCATGTCTCGGGGAACTGAGTCGCATCACCCAGCCCGTGTCTGATCGAAACGATCGTTGGGTCCCGGTGCCGATAGTGTCGTGGCATTCACGACAAGCCTGAACCTTGCATTCTTCTTGTTTGACGACTTAGATTGGGTACCGTCTATCTTACCGTGAATTCACCTGGTGGCCAAATAGGAAGAGTGAGAGAAAGCAAAAAGTTCGCCTGTGAACACAAGATAATACGCCGAACCAAACGTATAACCGACCGCCGTATTTCGATCCCCAACAGGGAATCATCATAATTCGTTCGAACTGACTGTCACCGTAGACGACAAATGCGATGAGAGGACGCAGTTGGCAGAGTAGGAGAATCTTTCTTGTGTAATATGTGCTGTTGTTCTCTCTCTTCGTCTCTCTCCGTATCTGTTTCCAAATATATTTATATATACATATATACAGTCAGCAATGGCCTTGTTCGAGATGAAAGTTGCACCTGTTGCTGCATACGGAATTCAAGTGATCTGGGAGTACCTTTCGACGTCGCAGCTCGAGGTGCTCGATCGTATAAAGCCAGCATTTCTCAAGCGTGTTATGGGGCTGCACGGCTCAACACGAAACAGATTAGTTTACCTCTTGGGTGACACGCCGCTTTTTATAGAAGATCTTAAACGACGTTTCGACCTTCCGACTACTTCAGCTTACTTAGAGTTCATTAGCTTATGGGAGCGGAAGATGGCAGAAATCGACCCTCAATTCTATGATACGGGTGCAATGACCAACGACGCATGGAAGGGACTTAACAGGACCAATAGGCATATAGTAACACGTTTTGCGATTCATGGGTATCACCACACTCTCTGCGAAACATTAGGTTTTCATGTCCCGTGTGATACCTGTATTTGCAGTAGGTGCGGAAACTTTTGCGCCAGGTACCACGCAGCGTCATGCCCAGAGGTGACTTCGCTAGGGAGTCTCGCTCTAATGGAGGGGTCCCAATAGCGTATTATTTTATCATGAGTACATCGGAAAGGAGATTGTCCTCGATGTATATTTGAATACGAAACAGTCATGTGTATACTAACACAAGTTTTACAATGTACCTAACAAAGGTGATAATAAACATCATCATATATATATATATAGCTTTTCAGTAGCGTTTGTGATAAAATGTATGTGTGTGCATATGTATGGCGGTGTTAAAAACATCCCCGAAGCATTTGACGCTGTTCAGGTTCTGGAGAGAGTATATATATATATATATATATATATTTATATAATGTTTTACTTAACTCATAATAGGGTGTATATAATTATATGTATATCGGCGCGTGTACTGCCGTCTATATAGCTCGTGTGAATGGAGGGACACGTTAAGTTGCTACTTGCTCGCCTATAGTTGAGCGGGGTGCCGTCATACCGTCGTATCGTGTATCTTGAAACCGTGTCGGTATCGTTTTAGGCTGTTCGAGCGCAAAAAAAGATGTAGTCAGCCGAAAATATGAGTAGTTGGAACTCATCTGTTTCAGTCTGGCTATCAGGTTCAGTGGTGTTATTGAGAACAACTTCGATTGATTGTGCCGTGTTGATAATGTGTCAATCGTTGATCTCGTACGTAAGTAGGCGGCATCCTTGTTTCGAGCTGAGTTGCATCACCCAGCCGGATGTGCCTGCAGAGAGAGAGATAAGCTGGAGAAAATCCGTGTGCTCGGTTAAGATATGAACTGCACAAACCTTAGCCACGCCGTCCTTAACCGCCGACAGATATAACAGATATGAATGCACTCTCCATTTATTCCTTTAGTCGAATTCGTCTAGCGTCAAAGCTGTTATATATATATATATATATAACCTAGCTGTAGGATAATTAGAGACAACTACAACATACAAAACAACAAAATAAATGCATGTTGTTACATAATGCTAGTCGTCTGCTTCTCCTGAGTTGCACATTGCGGCGTGAGGGAGAGTCAGCTTTGGCAATACGGAGTCGGTAAACTCTGAAAGCAGCCACCATGATCAGTTAGCAGTTGTGTGAGCGAGCCAACTCCTCTAGCCCGTGCGAGAACTTTCCGAAGTTCTGCTGGCACACATTAGCAGCATTTTGCTGCATAGCACACATGAGGTGTTCCTGTTAGAGCCCTATCCAGTATTACACCCGGGTACTTAATCATGAGCGTAGGTATTACTGGGTGCCCTTCCGGGCGTAAGTTCAGATTTGGTGGAGAGAGCGCTTTAGGCCGTCCAAATTAAAAGAGTTGCTTGTGTTTTTGTCGAACCGATTGCCAAGGCCCAGCTTGCCGAGGTATTGTTGGATATTGGCCAGGGCTCCGCGGGATGTTTCCTCGCGTGGGCCCTTGCCACGGGCTGCTGTCGCCAGCAATGCCAGATTGTCAGCGTAGGCCACGGAATAGACTCCCGAGCGATGTGGGATTCTTAGTACTTCATCGTAAGTTATATTCCCTAGAGTTGACCTCGGTAAGAACCCCTGGAGAACTCCGGCTGTGACTGCGTAGTGCACGCGTAGACAGGTAGATACGTTCGGTCTTTTAGGTATGACGCTAGGTTACGTCGTAAATTGGGGGATTTGCCTTTGTCTACAAGCGCTCTGTTTATGGCGTCCCACAAATACGTGCTAACGCGCTTTTGACATCGGAGGCCAGCAACAAGAGGACGGCCAGACTCGGCGGTCGGTTTGCTCCTGGCTGATTTCTCTGTGCTTTATCTTTGTTTGGTACTTTGCTAATGGCTAACTGTGTAGAATGTCGGGTTTGGCAACCGTGCTGGTTTTCCGACAGCGCCTTCTTGTCTCCTAGCTCTGTTACTAATCGTCCATTAATAATGTACATAGCGGCCTTGGATAGAAAAGTATACATATGACTGCTGTGTCAAGTGGTCTTCTTGCGGTTTACTGGGGTTTCATTTAAAGGTCAAATGTAGGTCAAGGTTTAAGTTAGTCTCCGATGACGTCAATGTTATCTACGTTACGCGTTTGAGTACCTTTGGGTGGTTCTGTAGTATGCGTACAGATCGGGGGGAGGGGAGGGGACCGCATCTAGGCCGCATCGGTGCTTTTTTTGGCTGTACGGATCAGGATTCGACCGTTCGGCCATGATTCTGATCTCTTGGATTGAGATTCGCTTGAAGGTAAGGTCTGTTATCTTCTCAAAAGCGCACCGATCGACTGCGGGCGGGGTCTTTGCGGGAAGAGCGCAGTTATAGTCGGCGCTCGGGCGACTTCAAGTCAAGTCCAAAGCACCTTTATTCAAGGGACATATATGCATAAATATACACTTCTTTTAGTATTTAGCAACCTGGGAGTACCGTGTGGGACGCCTGCTGCCTTGGCTTAATAGGCACAAAGAAAGCGAGACCACCACACGAAGGCAGAACGCCGGTCGGGAGGACCTTTTGGCTCCTCAGCTTAAGCAGTGGGGCCCCCCTGCCCTGGAGTGGTCGTAAGTGCTCCTTATGGGGTGCGAAGTATATTCTGGGGTGTAACGCGGAATCGCGAGGTTAAGAGTTCTAACCGGTACGGTGTAGTAGTGTGGTACTTCCATGCGGAACCCCGATAGGGGGAAAGTGTGGGGGGTCCTCCGGCCTGTCAATTCGGGCGCGGGGGGCACTCCTGTCATAGTGGCGTTCGTATTAAAGCGCGGAAAATGGCGGGAGTGTAAGTATATCTCTCTTTTAGTAGTACTTCTACTAGTAGTGGCGGCTGCGTGTGACGCATTTTGTGTGACACACGTTCTAGTACCCTTTGCCCCAACGTTTTTTTGCTCGATCTCCGTCCACAGCGAGTTCCAGTGGCCTAGTTGGCTATTCTTAATCTATGGTTCTCTAAAGAGAAGGTGGGTCGTGGAGAGGAAGTTGTACGAAGAGTAGGTACCTTGTGCGCCCATTAATGAGGGTCGGAGACAGACAGAGAGCGAGAAAGAGACAAGATACATACACACAGAAACGTTTACCTGTATATCGAAGAATGCGGACGAGAACGGTTTGAAGCTGTCGTCATTTCGTGTCATGCAAATTGCAAGCGGCGAGCGGCACGGATTTGTGGCCATTTGAATCAAATAAAGGCACGTGTATGCGTGCCAGTTCCCAGCCGATTATGATTATCGTCGCCGTCGTTATCGTCGTCGTCGTCATCTTAACAAGATTATTTTTATCTTCCTTCTTGCTGCTCTCTGATAATCGTAAGGTTCGTAGAAATAGCAGTACTAAGCGCCCGCTGCGGTCGGTCCTACGCTCGCTGTGAGGGCGACGATCGAGTTGGTTGTCGAGTCTCCTATCTCCAAATATCTCCATCTCTTAGCTCACCCATCTTTTGCGGTAACAAGATGCCTCTACCTCCCCCCTCCCCCCCCTGCTTGGCTGGGTGGTGCTTGCTTGTATGGTGCGATGCCCTCCCCTGCTCACTTTCTCGTATTCTGCCCTAGTCCATCGTTACGTCACAGCTGTAGATAGCCACTGATGAGACTTCCATAGCCGTCGTTGCTGCAAGATCCGCTTATTATTTGCCGGCATTCATTGTCATTTGTCCCATGTTGAAACCAAACAATATTGACGTATTTTCTGATTTTTTTCTTTGCTTTGTGCAAGAGATCTCGTTGTAGAACGCATATTTTGCTGGTGACTGTGGACTACTATTGTACGAGTTTTGCAAAAGTTGCTACATTTAGATGTCGAGCCCGGTGGTGGCGTGGTTTATTCGCGAGCGCCTCGCAACCGGAGGAGACACATAGGTGCAGCACGGGTTCGATCCCCACCTTTGGACATTCGTATTTATGGCGTCCGTCTTACGACGCAATGCGAAAGCCAACCCGTGGGCGCTAAATGTTGGCTAAGGATCAGACCGAGAAAGCTACATTTAGATGTAGTCCATCATCGTAATCTTAATTGGTGGGGATTATTATTTTGTTGTTGCTGTTGTTGTTGGTGTTGTTATTATTATTAATGGCGGCAATACGGATTGGTGGCGATTGTGATGATACGGATTGTTTTTGGATAATAATAATAATAATAATAATAATCATAATAATCATCATCATCATCATCATCACTATTATCATGGTTCACGTACGACCTACAGGGGGCGAGGCCCCATCATTGTAACGACAAGGTGGACCTGGATGCAGGATGCACAGAAAGATGAATGGCATCCACCATAGCTCGTTGGGCTACGTTTGACACCACTACAATACACCATCTTGTATTGTAGTGGCAAGCTGACAAGGCCTGTCGTTGACGACGTCACTTCTGGCGCCACGTCATACGTTCGTCTTATAAGGAGCGTCTGAACAGAGCGTTAACACCACCAACGTCTACATCATCAACTATAGAACGTTGCACTGGAACGGTGGAAGTCAAAAGTGGATGCGGCACCAGAGCTCATCTGCGGCGACAATGTTGTGTTTTGCGGTGGACCATCCTTGACCTCGCTTGCTGTTGCTAGATCCATTTGCGTGTTGTTGTTCTGTTATTTTTTCATGCAGCAGCAGCTGGTGGTGTTGCTGTTGTTGCTACTATTCATCCATGTTTGGTTTTTTGTTTTAGTATTTGTTGTTGTTTGGTATAGTTGTTTTTGTTGTGTGTTTGGCGGCGCAGCATCCGATGTCGCCTGCGTGTTTCTTTCGTGTCGAGCCACGAAGCTGGCCGCTGTCGGTTCACTTCCATTAGGTTTTACTTAGGCCACATGGGGTCGCTGCCACTTTTGGTGATTGTTTACTTCCTTCGATGCGCGTTCTTCCTGCTGGCTTATCTTTTCGCGCATCTTCCCACTTCCGTCCTCCATTCCTGATAGTTAGTTCCGTCGAGCGCTGTGATTGGAGCGGTGGGGTGTATGGAGGAGGCGCGCTGGCGCGGGTGGACAGCTGCTTCACTGTTTCTGTTGACCGTTGCTGTCAGTTAACAGGTTAACGTGTTCCCGTGCTTGTGGTTGCCGCCGGTGGGATACCGCCGGCGCCGCCTTCGATGCACCTATATGGAAAGCTGAATTTGTGTGATGGCCGTGTGCTGCTGTCACCGCTTCGATTTGTCGCTACTTTTATTCTAACAGTTAGTGAAAGCCTTCTTGCTTTTCACAAGTCTAAACACAGCAGGAGATCCTTGCAGTTAGCACTCAGTCATCGTATCGATGTATAGGATGTATATATATATATATATATATATATATATATATCTACATACATAGAAACGTACATGGACATTGGCTCCACGGCATATCATGATCGTCGTATCGATATATATATATATATATATATTTACAATCCCTTGGGTAGTGAGTTAATCATATACTTGCATATGCTCGAACTGGCGCACCCGCATATATACGCTCATTTCGGGGACAATTGATTTTCCCTGTCCCTTATAATTGAAAAGCTCTTATATTCACGTTTCATTCTGTAGTCAACTCGAAGGGGGTAACAGTAACACCGATGCGATAACAGTATAAAACAGAGTGAACGTGCGGGTCCCGCAATTATAGGTATATATATATATATATATATATATATATATATATATATATATTTTTTTTTTTTATAAATACAATTTTAAAAAATATATATATAATTTTTTGTATTGTATTTAGGCAAACGAATTTTTTTTAGGGGTCCATGGTTGCACTGTACAAGGTGTTGTTGCAGTTAGTCGTTGTTGGTATTGGCGGCGACGGCAGCGGCGTCGGCTACAAGCCTCCGTGGAGCTCTCCACGGTCGCAACAAATACTACACACACGCACCATTTATGTACATAAATAAACACTTACACACATCTATACGAGTACATGGAACAAGTTCACGCAAACACACTGGCTGGCTAGTCAACATGACGGGTAGCGTTGTTTAGCTAGGCAGGTCGTGTTAACAATGTAGTGAGCACACAGCAATAGACTGTAAGGATCCTGCAGCCGTCAGCCAAGCGTTGATGGACGAACACAGCGCTCTGACATGGTGGCAACGGCGGCTGATACCGTACGGTTGATGACGGTTGTTGATCAACGAAGACGCGCGATAACAAAGCTCGGCGACGCGGCTGATCGTTACACCCCCATCTTACCTAGCTTGTGTCGAGCCCGGTGGCGTGGTGGCATGCGTCTGCGCCTCGCGACCGGAGAACCCACATAGGTGCGCGGGTTCGAACCCCACCGTTGCACATTTGTGTTTATGGGGGTTCGTCTGTGAAGCAATGCGCAAGACAGTTCCATGGACGTTAAATCTTGACTGAGAGGCAGCTCCGAAAGGATGTTTTTTTTACCTAGCTTGTGTCGAGCCCGGGCGGAGCACTCGCGTAGTGCATTATCTGCATGAGCCTTCCGACCGGAAGAGGTGACGTACATAGGTGCAGCACAGGGTTCGAACCCCGCAGGTTGCACGTTTGTATTAAGTGGAATGTTTGTTTTATGAAGCAATGCGAACGAGCAATTCCGTGAACGTTAAGATGTTGGCTGAGACTCAGGCCTGAAAAGATTGACCGGAAAAAAGCTTAAAGCTTGTGCGTGAGACAGCAGTAAATTCCGCGAAGGACACGGAGGCGAGCCGAGACGAGAAGACGTGTCGGCGGACAAGCGCTTTCAAGAGCTTTTCGGATGCGTGAATCGAACATTTGTCTATCTGCCTATGTATCTGTCTCGGTGTACTGCATTGAATTGATGAACAGCAAGCCACCGATAAGCAAGCCTATACATAGATAGCTCTTCGTCTCTTTCTGTCTATCAGTAGTTTAGTTTAATTATTACTAATGAAGCACTTATTAGTTCATTAGTAAGCTAGTTGATCAATTGTTCGTTGAGCGAGCGAGCGAGCGATCACTTCGTATGGATGAGAGAAGAGCGGCACTCTTCGTAGCTGGTGTGAAGAGAGAACTTGCACATAGGTGGACATAATTCTCAATGAATTGATGCCTGATGCATACATGACATGCGTGGTTATCCATCAACATCTCCTCATCATCGCCACCGCCCCCGCCGCCAGCGGCATCGGCATCGATTGGCGTTTTGTCGCGCGCGCCTTGATCTCCTGTGACGCGCCGCTCGCTGTGAGGCACGCCTGCTGCTCGAAGGCGACATACCGTCCCGTGGCGGCATCGTGACCCTCAACGACGTCAACACGCTGGCCGATTGTCAACACGGCACCACTGAGACGCCTTGCGTGATGTTGCGATTGCTAGCACGCAGCGCGCACACCCATAAGTATATATATATATATATATATATATATAGAGAGAGAGAGAGAGACGGTCTCACCCTTATCCCTTTTGAAAGGGGAAAGGCGCTTATTTGGGATGCTACAGTCACCGACACGCTCGCCCCCTCGAACATGGAGGCCAGCGCATCAGCCGCTGGCTCCGCAGCACGCAAGGCTGAACGTCTAAAGACCAACAAATACGCCCAGCTCACCGACGAGTCCATTTTTGTGCCACTAGTATTGGAGACACTAGGGGGACCCGGCCCTGAGGCATGGTCACTTTTACAGAAGATTGGCAAACGAATTGAACTCACGACGGGAGACAAAAGAGCTTTCGACTTTCTACTCCAGCGGCTATCTCTGGCGGTTCAGCGCGGCAATGCGGCAGCAATTATGGGCACAATGAGGGGCTGCCTCGAGGATAAGCTCGATTGGTAGCACCCCTCACAAGCCCAAGGGTAGTTAGATATTCATATTCCACTGTAACTACAAAATGATATATATAGAGACGTAGGACACACATAGAGACGTGGACTAGTACAGCAGCGAAAAGGTTCGGTTTGTCCACTGTTGTCGCCGCCGCTTTTCCGCGGCCCGCTCCCGAAATTAATTCTGTCAACGGCACGATTAGACGTCATCGTCGTCATAAAAAATAGATGTCTATATATATATTATATATATATATATTTATGTAAATATATGTTTATGTAAATGTGTCTGTACATATACTCTTAGTATATATGTATATATAAGTAAACATATGGTGACCTCGGCCACATCATTCGTTAGGCGTTCGCCACTTCTCCCAATGGTCCATACTCTGCTCTATGGATATCTGGGAGATTTAGAGAGTGAAGCTTGAGGGATAGAGGTGCCATTGTTACGCAAAAATTACGCAAATTCATATTTTGTTTACAGCGTTACACAGTTTGTTCTATTCGTGTCCTGTTGTACAAATGTACTTACAACCACGGCACAACTTTATGCAAACCTTAAGGTGGTTTTATATATATATATATATATATATATATTTTTTTTTTTTTAAAGTTATGCTTGTATTTTCAATTTTTGCAATGCTGGTGGGTTTTCAAGTTGGCTGATGCTGCTAGTTATGTTTTCGAACCGATTACGAGGCGAAAAATGCCCACTGATTTCTATGTCGCTGTTACTAATTTAATTTACGATTAACCAACCACAAAGATACTTAAGCATTTGTTTTTCTTTAAAAATATTGCTGCTACAAATGTGATTTGTGCTCAATGTGATTGGTTTGATTCTTTCAGTACTCGGCGATTGACACATCACCATTGAGCAACTATGTTATGCACCCCTTCTGGAACCAGTGCGTCAAGGTAAGTTCCGTCATTGATTCCCCCGTTGAATTGACTAGGTTTTTTACCCCATTTGTCGGTTTGGGCTTACCCAAAACGTGCATGCTATGTCTTCTATGTACAGTTAGACCAAGTCAGTAGTCATGGAGATTGTTGTTTGGTGATTCGGTATATGCCTGACAGTTATACTCTGCTAAGGAATGTTTTACATGTTTTCTTTTGGCATACTTTTTACATAATGTAGACATTGACCTTATGCGTGATCGAGTAGTTGTATACCTCGTTCCTCGACTGTTGTATTTTCATCTAGAGCTTCACAGCTTTTCACCTTGAGGTGTTGGTTGACTTTGACACTATCGTAGTGGTCCGGTTCTGGTTGACATAATTCCACGCAAATACAGTTATTCAATTAAGTCATTACGTAGGTTTAAAATCACTGTATGTGCTAATAAACTAGCCTAGCCATGCAGCTTATATTGCTGCATACGCAGCAATTTCTATTGTTGTGGTCACGTTTGTCGTTTTATTGTTGTACTCATTGTCTTTGCCTTTGCTGTTTTGGTTATTCTTAACGCTACTATTTGCCTATTCGTGTTTTTGGGTCCTGCTACTTGAGAGGACTGGAATTGTGGTCATATTACACAGGTGGTTGATTTTGTTTTTTCAGTTGGTTCCTCGTTGGATTGCACCGAACTGCTTGACGTTCGGGGGATTTCTGTTGAACCTCGTGAGCTTGGCGCTACTATCGTGGTACGACTTCAGCTTCTTCGCATCGACCTCGTCTGGCATAGTGCCACCTGTTCCACGATGGGTGTGGCTTGTGTGCGCCTTCAACCAGTTCATGGCGCATACTCTCGGTACGTGTGATCTTAGTGCATGTGCATTGTAACCCCTTCTCTTTTTTCTACTTAAAACGGTTAGTAATTAAATGAAATCTAGGGCCTGGTTTGGAAGGAGATACGCGATTACTCGAAGGCCAAAGCCGATCGTCTTTGAAGAGGTTGTGGGTTTCCCAGACCGCGTGAGGGATCCGCTGGTGGCGGTGTGCGATCGAAGGGGTTACTGGTCGCGTCGAACGAAGGATCTCGACCTAAGCTCCTTGCCTAGGACAGTTCGTGTCGATCAGGAGAGTTAACCGACTGTCATCAAACCTACATATATAAGGCGTGCGTTTAGTCTGAGGCCGGTACAAATGCGAATAGACATATATTTCATCAGGGAACTAGTACCGCAGAAAGATAACGTCTCAAGCCAGGCGTCTGATCCTAATTGGGATGGCAGCATACAGCCTGGCTTCCTTTGAGACGTCTCTGAATGCCTATAATGGGGCTTTGAGTTCTCCCATGTAAACCTGGGAGAATCACTGTCTCCGGAATGTGGGTTTGTCTGGTATTCGGCCCAAAGAAGTCGATAGTTTGGTCAACACGATACCGCTAGTCTAGAGGACTCAGCTAGGAAATGGTTCCTAGCACTATCCGAGAGCAGTTGACATCCGCCAATTCTCCTGCGATTCCGTTACATAACCAAAGCAGAGAAGCCAGACTCGATCTGTTTACAGTTAATACCAACAAGGAACCTGGTAGTAAAATAATCATTAGCGCAATTATAACGCTCGGTACATTGAGATGCGATTATATGTATGGTGCAGTACCGCGGTATTTAGTTTTGTTACCTTCCAAATTAATATGTAAGCATTGATGGGTAATTCATACGGTTCGTAGTCTAAGCAGTATAAACCTTATAAATATACATAAACTAACAATGACTTATATACTTCAGAGCAAAACATTCTGTTTTGCGTTTTTGTTTTGTTGTCCCGGTTATCATTCTTGGACAATTCCACTAATCTGGATTACGTCGCGTTCTCTAATCGTTGTGAGTGTGATTTAGCAAAACAAGGAGTCAGATCTATATATATATATATATATATATATAGGCGTCGTATATTGTTTGCCCCTTAATTTTTATTTTCTCCATGATGCCTTTGAGTTGTGATCCGTATTGGATTGACCCAGTAAGGAATAAATATTTGTAGGAATAAATATTGGCACTCGTTTTGGTAAAATCAGTTTCAATCTTCTATGGTTATGCCTTCCGCTATAGAGATCGACATATTTAACTATCTATGACTGCCTATGTACCTTCTTATGAGGCATGCGACAGGGAGAAGATCGGTGACCATGCAACATCCATTTGTATATCGAATGTTCGTGACAGCTTATTGCTGTGTTTTACATATGTATAGATGGTGTATGGTAAGAGTCAATTCAGGGTTTATTTTGAATTCTGTCTCCATATCGATATGGCAACTCCGACAACAGACTGCCTGTAAACATCGTCGTTCTATACCATTCCAACATGGATATTGCCCAGAGAATTGGATTTGACTTAGTTTTACTATGAAAAACTTTTTGGCCGAAAAAAATGTATGGGTGCGTAATCTTCCAGAAAGCAGACATTACGAGGCCACCTCATTCGTGCGAACTGACGCCCCCCGGACTTTTTTTTGAAGAACGAGGCTTTCACTATCGAAAACCTTCAAGTGACCCTTTTCGCATATATATATATATATATATATATAGTATGTATTGTACCGTTTATGCACCTAACATGGCCATATAGATGGCAGGCGGCAGTGTGCGCAGAACTTAAGCCGTTTTGGCAGACTAGCGACTGGCTGGACCGACGGCGGTTGACGGACCCGGGTGTATCCGGGCTAACTAAACAGACGAGTAACAACTACACAGGCGAGTTAACTAAACAGCAGCAGCAGACTAGTACTAGTCGTGTCTGTTGTTCCAGTGTAACAAGAGTGGCGGTATCACTACGATATCCGCTACTAAGCATACCGCACAGGATCTATCCGACATGTCGTGTTCGGTTTCGCCGTTGCTTGTCTCTTCTCTTGGCGTTGATCGGCGGTTGCCTATCTACTTCATTCATGCCAACAACAACATCAACAACAACAACGACTGCGACGACGACGACGACGACAACAACGACAACGAGGAAGGATCGCCCGCGCGCGAGGGTTTAAAAATATTGAAGCGGGCATTCGATATGCGAGAGCGTACATACAGAGTAGAAGGCATATGTACACGCTTGAGGCCAGCGACACTGGGCAGGCAGTACAGGGTAGTGAGGGAGTGAGAGAGCGAGAGAGAGGGGGGAGAGAGAGAATCAAAGTGCGCGGGAGTGGAGGGCAAACATGTAGAGGTATTTTTCGTCGTGGTCATGTTGCGTTATCGGCATGCTATCAACACGATAGCTTCTGACGATGATTAGCAATCCAGCCGTGCTGGTTGGTGAATGAGGAAGCGGCGAATCGCATTGAGATACGCCGCTAACAGCAGCAGCAGCCGCCACGGACTATTGCACCCACCCCGGGGGAGCAGCATGGCAGTCTGCTTTTTTCGACGATACGTCTAGTTAAATATTCGATGTCAGCGTAACCTCTATACCCGGCGTTTTTGCGGTCCGGTCGCGTCGGCAGTGGCGGCTTGCTTGCTTGTTTTATCGAAGTGTCAGCTATCTTGAAAGAGAGCCAACTATCCAGCCGGCACGCGCCGGCAGTTCAAGAGAAATATATTGACAGAGGCAATATTAGAGTAGCTATTATATTAACAGTGGTATTCTATATACTAACAGCAGTAGACTGGACTAGAGGGGTCAGCAACAGCAACAGCAGCAACAACCAGAACGGCGGCAGCTGGCTGGCTGGCTGCAAGTAGAGGCTTCGGGTTGTCGAACATTGACGACGATAACGGCGGTACCAACATGGCCATGATATGGCCTCTTCTCAATGGCATGCTCGATCGGTCTCTTTAAATCGATACGAGATCACTTCCTAGCGATCACATCTTGGCTACTACTGCCGCCGCGCTGATAGAGACCACTCGAAAATCGACACGGATTGGCGAATTTGGCGAATCGAATAAACAGAGTCAACGATACGCCGGTAAAAATACGTGAAGATTGTCGTCGCGCTGTTCCTTATCGTGTACCCTTTTGTATCGTATACATACACACATTGATATATATATATATATACACGTGGAATTGCTGACTACCAAGAATACAAGATTCGTTTGTCACAGGTACACTTGTGTAGTGATCAGTAATTGTACGTCACAATGTTATGATATCTCTGTCTTTTTTTTTTTTTTGTTCTGGGAGGTTTCGGTAATGCATGATGCACATGCGCCACTAGCAGCCTGCGTGACTAGTGTGAGACTCGCAAACCCACTAAACCCGGATTCCTCCCCACCCCCCCTAGGCTCGGTATTACTTTGGCATTACATCGATATCTCTGTCTGTTTGTATGTATTTGTGCTATATGATTTAATAATCGGATTTAGTGTGGTATATATCATATCTGGTTTCGGCCATTCCTTCTAATACATGCCCGGTTCTGCAGCCGCGTATTTAGCTGCAGTCTTGTAAACTGTCTTTTGGGAAACTGAAAAACTTTATAATCCCATTATAAGTTCGTCTGGCGTGAAGAGTGAGAACAATGGCTGATCCTTTCTGAAGAAGCGCAGGCTGTCAGCGAAAACGGCTGTCAGTCTGCATTTCTTAGATTCAGTTTGCTCGGTCAGCTATGGTTGGTTACATTCTACTTGAAGCAGGCTCTCTCTCTCCCTCTCTCTCTCTATATATATATATAAAATAATTTATTTAAGTAAAGCAAAATATACATTTGTAATTTAATTACTATTTAAAAATATTATAATTCTACTAAAAGCATTTTATGAACAGTTCCCGTTGTGGTATTTTCTCTTCGATTTTCCCTTTATTATCGCTAGCTTACTTGCGGTAAGCTAGCTTAATGCGGCTGGTCTGCTATTGTGGGCTGTATATGGTAGGTTGGATATTTTTTAGCTTATCCTCCGTCCTCAACGGATTTGGAATTGCCGTCGAGCAGCATGGCATCGGTATGGTATATCACCTATTCTTAATGAGCATCGCTCAAACAAAATTCGATCAACAACGAGAATGGAACCGGCGACAGCCCGGTAGATGACAGCCATGACTGGCGCACTAGTAGAATTGGGAGAGCGACGTCGTACCATAAGGTACTTTACAAATCGTTGAGCGCTACGAATTCAAAGATAAAGCTCACGAGGACCTCAAACGGTCTCCGACGCGCGTTGTGACCGATCTGCCTCAATGTTCTTGTTTCAGCTGACCTCAAGTCGTAGGACCATTTTATTCAGGTAGCCTGATCAGCTTTCGTGAGTTGTTGGCTCTTGGAACTTGGTGCTTATTCTTCTCGTTAAAGCGACACCATTTTTGTATATTCTCTACTATGCTCCTGAAGGTTTCCGTTAGTATCGTTTCATGATATGATCATCTAGTCGAGCAGCAAAGCGTGGTACGCGGAAGTTTAACGGGGAACTATAGAGCAGATAATGTTAGAACAAGCAGACGTATCTTTGCGCCAACGGATTCTCGATTAGAAGGTTTCAGGTGTAGACCTCTGATTCGTTTGTTGGATTTTATTTTAGCGACCAGTGACTATCATGAATGGAAACGTGCCCGTTTGTTATCTCAGTTCAACGCCGTAAGATCAGTCCAGCGTCTATTAGAGACGACATCCTGGCGAGACGTGACATTTCTCACGCCGCATCACCGTTTGCCACGTTATACAGTGTCTACGAGCCTTAGACGCTTGCATCGGTGCTTATTTGGGTATTCTATATATTAGAACGATTACTTCTTATAATATGATTTGCACCAACAACATTTTGTATACACAGTAGACTATGTCTAGAGAGATGTACGATTAGAATCTGAACCATTTCAGCATATGAAGGTGACGCATCAGGTCAGCAGTGGCGTTTAGGGTGTCCCAAAACGTTTTCTTCGTTACGGTGCTGAACGTCTCAGTTGTTCATAAATAAGCAGAATCTGCGTTCGTATTTGCTGAATCATAAATCTGCGTTTATAAAGCGTGTACACTGTCAATCGCCAGTGTACACGATCAGTATCTTTAAATGTTCATAGCGCATCGCTGTTTGGTAGCAGGGTAGTTCAAGTTGGCGAGCCCGCTGGCGTGGTGGGGGTGCATTGGCGTGCGCCTCGCAACCGGAGGAGACACATAGATGTTCGATCCCCACCGTTGAACATTTGTATTTCTGGGATCCGTCTCATGAAGCAAATCTGTGGACGAAAAATGCTGGCTGAGAGAAAATGCTAGCAAGTCGAGCCCGGTGGTGTGGTGGGTGCATTCCGCCTGCGCCTCGAGAAGACACATAGATAGGTGCGCGGGTTCGAGCCCCATCGTTGCACAGTTGTATTTATGGGGGTCCGTCTATGAAGCATTGCGAAAAGCAGTCCTGTGGACGTTAAATCTTGGCTGAGGTCCAGCCCGTAAAGTATTTTAGCAAGCATTATTGCAGTTTAGTTGTTCAATATCTGTATGACAGTTTAGCAGAAAAATAGCTTCTGCGGAAAAAAAATTGCTTAGAAAAAAGTGAACTTGGCGCGATTCGAAGGGTAAAGAAGCATTGCAGTACAACGCGCCATTACATTGCCTATGCCGCAAGCAGAATAATGTCATGTAACACACTAAAGGTATAGCTCAGAAATCAGCGTTTGCAGTCATCATTAGATTGACACGGATTATATGCCACTTTATTAGCGTAGTTGATGCAAGATATTTGGAATTGCAGTCAAGTGGCGCTGATGCGTGGTTTTGTATATCGTTTGCCAGTCTATATGAATTACTTTTACTAAAGACTGATGTTGCAGTTGCTTTCATGTGTCACAATCATCGTAATCAACATTCGACGTATTATATCATTATATTGAAAATAAGTAACGACGTAAGATCACTCACGCTTACAACATATCGAGAAGGTTTAGTGAGAAGTGTTATGCGTGTATGAGGGTAGATTTACACGCAAGAATTGTACGACTCCTTGAATTGTCAACAGCAGTGTTGTTGGTATATTTAGGTAGTTTTTTTAAAAGATAAACAAGGCAATATTGTGTAATAGTACAACCAGTTTAATCCAATTATGCAAGTGACAAAAACCACAGTGATAATAATGACTATGAAAACAACAACAACCAGAACAACAACAACAGTGGCAACAACAATAACAACAATGAGCACTTGATTTGCTTTTGGTGTGCTTTTGTACAGATGGAATCGACGGGAAGCATGCACGCCGCACAGGTCTCTCTGGGCCGATGGGCGAGCTGTTCGATCACGGCCTTGACTCGCTAGCCACCCTATTCATGCCCGTCTGTGTCTACTCAGTGTTTGGCAGATTAGACTATTCCGTCAGTGCATGGAGGTAGGTTATACTTTACCCATCACTATATACTTATTTATGGTGTGTGTATGTAGCGTATTTCCATCTCCCTCTCAAGTAATCTGCATATTTGTATGTCTTAATATAATTGATATTTGAATTAATGGTTTGTATTGACGAGCATTCTCATTAAATAACACAAACCCGCGCGCGAGAGAGAGAGTATGCATATCGGACTGATTCACGACTCGATTCAACAAGAAACTTTAACATTTAGCATTCTTATTCAACAAGAAATCTAATCCGATTTTTGCTGTCCCCTTCTTCTCATCGACCGTAGGTTCTACTTGATCCTGTGGGACGTGCACTACTGTTTCCTCGCATCGCATTGGGAAAAGTACAACACTGGCGTCCTCTTTCTGCCATGGGGATACGATATTTCACAGATAGTGAGTTTATTATTTCTTTGTATATATATATATATATATATATATATATATATATATATATATATATATATATTACTGACTTACTTGCTTATTTGCAAACATAAGTGTATTCCCTTAAGAATCGAACTACTTCACTTTCTTTTGCCGCTGGTGGTATTTCATCGGTGTTTCATGTGTTTTATCACTGTATTCTATTGCAGTTTCTGACAGTTACATTTCTGCTGACCTTCGTGTACTCTCACACGTTATGGAAATTCACCCTCTGGGGATATCCTTCCGGTCTGTACATGGAGTTTGCACTTCACTTTGGCGCAGCTGGTTTAGGTCTACCGGTCAGTTTGTGGAACATTTATTGCGGATACAAGGCAAAAACCCTTCGACACTATTCGTGGTACGTAATTACATACATAAACGGTATTTATCGCAAGACAGAGAAGTTTCCTGTTTTCGTGTGTCTATGATACTGTAGTGTCAATTTGTCTGCTGTCAATTTCGCAGTCGTACAAAAGCTCTCCCACGGCTACGAAGTTATGCCAAGTATTTTAAGACTAGGGGAGTGGGGGAAAAATCTTACTTGAATGAGTTTTTTAGTCTCACACACAGGCTGGTAGAAAGGAATTTGTATATTTTTATATTCTCGAAACCTTTTCATCCATGATGTTCGTTTTTACATCTCTATTAATTTTTCTCGATAAAGCTTTTTTTTGAGAATGTTGAACACGGAGATCGACTGGTCAGGGGCTGGCTTGTTGCTTGGTGGCTCCTAGTGGGGCAGTAGAAGGATATGAGTTGTGATTGTATGGAAGATGCCACCCGTCGTATAGACGATTGTTAAACGAGAAGTATATATATATATACGTAAAGTTCATATGGTAGAATGATACCTGCCTAATTCTCCGCTCCAACTTCGAATATGATGTGCTTGTTTTATTTTGACAGACAGGCGCACAGAGGCTCACGATCATACGGTATACAATCGGCGGAAACAGTAGCAGCATATGAGTGTTCTGATTCGCGAACCCTTTTTGTTTATTTGTCGAATAGATTTTTCCCTGACAGAATAATTATGTCGATCGATGCGCTGTTATTTCTGTGTTCGGTGTTTGTGGACACTACACACTAGGTGGGAAGGAACTCGTCCGCTGGTCGCACCGACGGTGTTCTTTGCGCTTACCACGTTCTGGGTGCTGAACTCGCCGACGACAATTCTCGAGGCACAGCCGCGAGTCATGCTCGTGTTGATTGGCACACTCTTCTCAAATATCGCCACACGACTTATCATTAACCAAATGACCGGCACGAGGTGAGTACACGATCTGCTGAGGCCGGCACCCGATCCACGGGTGTCCTATTGCGCTTGCCCAACAAAGACAGCTTAATAATATTACTAATTATGACAGCAGTGTCACTTGTACACTGCATAAATACATTCTGTTAAGTGCATACGTATACAAAAACGTGGACGCTGCTGGGGGCGATGTAGGACTATAGAACTAGTGGCATTGCATATTTTACGAAGACATCTTTTGCGCGCATACTTCAGAATACCATCGTCGATCCACACGTATGGCGCGCATACATATTATACGCATCCGCTGAAACAGTAATTCAGCGATCGCTTGAAGCGTGTTCGAGTTATGCCAGCGTGTACATAGATACTAATATATTAAAAAGCGTTTTTAAGAAGGGTATATATATATATATATATTACGTACGTGTTTATTTGTCTGGTGTCTTACATATTGGTTAACACTGGGTTTTTATAGGTGTGACCTCCTCAACGGCATGCTAGCACTGGTGGTGGTGGCCCTGTTCTGCATCTTCCAGTTGGGCTGGAATGAAGTCTACTGTCTGTACGCATTGACGGCGGCTGTTCTCGTAGGACACGTACACTATGGAGTCTGTG
This sequence comes from Dermanyssus gallinae, assembly GCA_003439945.1. Classification (NCBI taxonomy): domain Eukaryota; kingdom Metazoa; phylum Arthropoda; class Arachnida; order Mesostigmata; family Dermanyssidae; genus Dermanyssus; species Dermanyssus gallinae. The sequence goes on from QVRM01005214.1 coordinate 216,319, forward strand.
TCGTTCGGCAGATGTGCGACCACTTCAACATTAATTGCTTCTCGGTCCAACGTCGCACTCCGAAGAAGATCGAGTAGAAGAGAGCTAGCTCCTTGATCATAGCGCTAGTAGAGACACAGAAGATGGGCACAGGTTCGACTTAAGTCATTCAGTTTATTATTTCTTTTATTATTAATTTTATTATTGCAACAGCCAAAGCAAGAGATGATCGCCACAACTTTGCGAAGATAGTCACCAGCTGGCGGAAAAGAGTGGTGTTCATTTACGTCGGAATTAGCGGCAGGCGACGAGAACCCACACAAGAATGAAGTGCCAACAACGTAGACAGGACGTAGCATGGGGCCGCGCGCATGTCGCAGACACTATTATCATAATTATTATTATTAGACTTGTGTTTAGTAAATAGGGAACGAGGTCGAGTAGACTCAGTTAACTAGTCTACTACAAGAATATGACGTAATTTGTAAGCTTTACGATGAGGGTGAGAACCGGTGAAGTGTTTGAATGATATATATATATATATATATATATATCGATGTATGTATGTCTGTGTGTGAATATCTTGATCGATTGCTGGAAATTGTGGTTGTGAGTGAACGATGATATATCATCATCATCATCATTCTCGGAATGGTCCACGTGAGTGTGCGTTTGAAAACGTACGGGGTTGGCACGCCAACAGAGTGTCGGCATGTGCAAACTGAAAGTAAAACAAACTCCTCTAAGATATATATATATATATATATATATGCATGTGATTCTACTACCATATGGCACATACGCTGTTAGGCATGTACAGACACGCACATTGTTTACACACACACACACACATAAATACACTTCAATACAGAGCAAAACTATCGTGCTGTAGATGGTGCAGCAAAAAACTTGCAAGTACACACGTTAAGTTGCAGAAACGTAAACGCCCTACAAGGGGTAACGCTCATGTAGTTATTTCCCAGGCAGGCGAGTGATAATCGCCTTTAGGTTGTTTGTAGTTAGACAGTCCCAGCGTGTCGTGGCGATATAAACGCCCGTATCATGTGGCGGTGGTGGCAGCGGCAGCAGCGGCCGCGGCGCGACAGCGTATGATCGCGATGGGAGAGCCCAAAGGGCATACGTAGCATACTAGAAGAGGCTTTACCTGGATAGAGCTGGACGACGGCAGCCTGACGGCTGCATTTTAGCCTAGTAAGTTACCTAGACGCGCTTTCATCGAATCGCTACGAAGAGCTGTGAGAACGGTTTTCGTAGCATTCTGTTCCTGCAACGAAGCACCAACAAAAGCAGTGCAGCGACAGTGCAGCTTATAATCTCTGATGTCGACAAGTCGAATAGCCAAGGACGCCAAGGTCCGTGCCGCGGGCCTGCATGGTTTGCTGCCCGACACTACGTGTTCTATTGAGATACACTGCGGTGGGCTGGTGGTGGGCAGAGTGTGCGGGTCAGCGTAGAGGTGGGCGGTAGTACATACTACCTACTACTGCAGAAACAGAAGCGACGGCATTAACGCTATGGGTATGACACCAAACTCCGCGACCTTTACGGTGTCGTCGTTGTCGTCGTCGTCGTGAAAGATGACCGGGATGGGGTCGCCTTCTAAGAAGAGGTCATTCATGCATCCTACATGCTCTAGGAGGGCTCGACAGAGAGAGAGAAAGGATTTCGCTTAGCCATAAGTGCAGAGTCACACGTTGTGTTTGTTTGTAGTCGTTTGTGTTTGTTTGTTAGTGTTGTCCTGCAACCGTGTGTTGCCCCTACCCAGTTGTTGGTATAGAAGCAGTTGAAAGTGAGTTTGCTCATGCGTTCGGTTCTGTCACATTTCCATTTACCATCGTATGTTGCAGTTGTCGTCGTCGATCGAAACGACACGCAGCAGCGGCCGTTTCTGTGTTTTTGTTTTGTTGGCAGTTGGCGTTGCTTGTGATTATTGTGTTCAGTTTATACATTCGGTCGGCTTTTGGTGTAATGGTGCGTGCACCAAGGTGCGGCAAATGTGCTCTTTCTCGGTTAGTCCTGTTGTGTGCGCGCGCTCTCTCTCTTTCTCATACTCTCATACTGCTGATTGATATTGTCGGGGTTTAGTTGCATCTTAACTGTTGTTGTTGTTGTTCTATTGTTGAAATCAAGTTCTTGGATAAGACGTGTCCTCCGTAGCCACTTGTTATGTGCGTGCCCAATATATGTATATACATATACTCAATGATAAATGCGCGCGCCATGGGTTGTGGAGCGTATGCGAATAAATGCCGAGAAAAGCATCTACGAAGTTCGCTAAATAAGATGCGGATGAATACCAGCGCCAGGTTGAGCGAAACATGTAGGGCAAGAGAAAGCTGCAACAATTATTCGGGACATGGAATACAGGGACAGGCAAACGATATTAATAGCGTATTCTAAGCGAAGAATTATGTCCTTGCGACTTGCTAGTCTGTTAGCCGTGATTGGTCACCAGCATACGTGCGACTGTCTGCAGGTGTGCGTGTGCGGCCCGTTAGACTGAGCTGCGACAGCAGGCACAATTGTGCTACATCAAGCCAAAGTTAACCACTGCACCTTAACACTATAAAGATGACCTTGACCACTTGCGAACAGTAAATTATTTGCTGTGAATCCGACGAAGTAGGCAGACTGCCATTAAGTGGCACAATCACAGTGTGCCTCCTGTATTCGTGGAGTTATATGACAAATGGAACTAGGGTGGTGCAGAAAAATTCACGGGTTGGTTATCTAACTCCATCTCGCCCTCTAGGACGTCTCTGTCGCTGTATCGGTGTTCCTATACTAACAGTACAAGCGAATTCATATTTATTAGTTAAACACCAGCTATTATCTAGAAAACAATGGGGAAAGAAAGAGGAATTAATATTTTAGTTATATAGGCATCATAGAAACAATGGTTACACTGATTACATTTAACTCCGAGTATGTGCCTAAGAGAGCAACATTCTTAAAACGCAATCGAAATTACAGTCACGACAATTGCAGCAACATCGACGACAACAACAAGAACAACAACATCAATGACTGCAAAACAAAATAAATTTGTTTTGTTAGTAACAGTAACAAATATCAACTTAGCAATATGGAAAACACCGGCAACATTAAACAGCCGTATACAAGAGTGGTCCGGGTGGTGGGTACAATCAAGCTTCTATCATTGCAGTAGAGTTGTTTTAATTATTTGCTGCCATCGACAACATAATAATGCTGCCACTCGGCGATGACGTACAGAGTAATTCGATTGGTTTCTAACGACAGAAGGGAGTGTTATTATTTTTGCATCCTTCCGCTTATAATAACGCTACGGCGAAATACAAGTAATTCTGACTACTAAGGGTAGAGTAAATATCCGTACGCCTTGCATACAAAAATATCGTACGTGAGGTAAATGGAATGCTGTGCGGAAACTCTTGTGTTCGATCAGATAACGCAAATAGTATCAGCGTTCGAAGAAATCAAATAGATGCTGCTGTTGTATACACCACAGACAACGTTGATGTCAAAAGAATCACGTTCAAAGCACAGAACATGCCGATGATCTCCTAGATGATGGTCTCGCTGCGGTGCCATCGGCCGGTTATTCAGCTACTGAGTAGAGGGGTGCCGGTCTGGCCGCCGTCAGGCGGATGCTGAGGACGTTTCGCCGGACTCAGGAGATTGTCCGGCCAACTTGGCTTCGATAAGTTTCTTCCTTTAATGACTGCGTCAATTCATTGCCCTTTCTCGAACGTTTGCTGTGTCTCAGGCCACCTGAACGAGGCCGAGTAATGGGCATGCTGACACTGTCAAGATTCGCAGTATTCTCTAGCTCAAATGATCGAAACATTCGAACAGTAAAAGCTCTCCCTTGCTCGCCCTGAAGTGAGACTCATCATAAATTTTGCCGGCTTGAACACCACGACATGAAGACCACGACAACGACAACAACTGATACTAAGTTATTAGACTATGATCGACTTCATACTTCGCGTCGTCCGGTAACTGTAACTTGAATGCATACATCGGCTGAGTCATTCCAGTTGACCACGTTCGCGTACCCGTAATTCCTTAAGGTGCGCGTTTGTTCATGTAAAAGCAGAGAGATTGGAGTATTTGTTACGTTTGGGCATTATTCGTAACTTCGTAACATTGCGATGCCTGATATCTATCTACTTTGGGTGATGCTCTAAGGACATATATCACCTTTATACTTGATGTCAGTGGCTCCCGCTGTTGTTATTAATTCAGTTTAGTTTTATATTTATTAGCGCAGTGCTATTGTACTTTTTGTCAGTGTCTTATTTGCTTAAACACACTTCTAGGTTATACGGTGTCCCTTGTTGACACGAACGCTTAGCACGTATATAATATATATATATATATATATATATATATATATATATATATATATATATATATATATATATATATATATATATATATATATATATATATATGCCTGTAAGAAAACTGTCATTAAATACTACTACAGCATGAATTCGAATCTTTTTTAGGAAAACATGTATTGAACTATGTGCAATAGTATGAAAATAACAGAAGAGTACACGATAGCTTCCTACTTCACTTGTAGCTCTATTGATTTCGAATGCAGAACACGATACGTTGTTTAATATACCGATTGCACTAAAAACTGCGGAAAGCGTTATGATGGAGATAATAATCGTAATGCACCTGGTGTATATTTAAATATATTATTGTATGACAGTCGTCGAAAAGAACGCTTAGTAGTAGGCCACTATTCAAGGATTAAGGGTGACAGAAAAAAAAACGATAAAAGAAGTATAGTTTTAATCGCCATCATTACCAAAGCAATTGCTGCTCGACAGGCGCAGTGAATAATGTACATATTCGAGTAAATATGGTTTCGACTTGTTGGCTATGAGGGTTGCTTAACTTAGTTTTTTTTTCTGTTCATTATTGACGTTCTTGTTTGGTTATTTGTTTCCAAGAACACACTAGATAGGCATTTTTCGTTGGTTTCGCGGTTGTTGGTCATGACGTCCACATAACCTACTGTGTATACGACAGATTGTAAACACCAAACATAGAGGCAGATATGAGACACGGCAAATGAGAGGCATGTCGTCATGGAGAATTGAAAAACCATGACAAACGCTTGCACGGAATGAGTGATCGCATTGTGAGCGATAGAAATACGGCGGATTGAAATTGTTTGTGCCAATTGCTTTAGGGTCGCAGAAAAGTTAGTACGAAATGTTTAGTACTTGCAAGTGTTGCAGATAATCAAAGGTAAACAAAACGATAATGATAATAATAATATCAATGATAGTTATGATAAAGCTTACAATTATACATATAGATAAGACAACCACAATAGTCATGCTGAATAAAAGGAAACTATATTTAAAAGGTTATCGCGTGTTTTCAGTGTCGTCAGTGAGTCCGCCTTCGTCCTGTGTGTGTGACATACCTGGACAGGCATCATTCTCATTTTCTATTTTGAAAGCAATATTTCATGCTAGGAATTTCCAGCTCTTGATACGAGTAGAATTCCCCGTACACGGCTTGTGCAGATGCCCTCTTGTATGCATTCTGAGATATGATCTCAGATTTGGCTCGTCGAATGCCTGACCTCAGCTATTCGGTAAATCGACCGAATCGAGAACTAAAGTGTCTGGGTTCGGTAGACAGCAGATTTAACACTAATCACTTTTGCTAGATAAATATGCGACAAGATTTAGAATTAACCCTGCTTTTGTTAATATACAACGTTCCTTGGTCTCCGCGCAGGGCAGATTAAGTCCCCACCACAAGACGCTGCTGCTTCTAGAAAGCTGTACCGAGGTGCACCCAGTGTGTTACTTTTCAGTTTGTACTTTTGCTCTCTGCGCCTTCCGCTGCCAAGAACTCTTTACACTACAAGACGACGACACTAGTTTGTCTAGCTAAACATAAAAACCACTTTTTTTTATTATATTAATCTTATAACAGTACTATTTAGCCACAGACAGCCCAGTACTAAAGGGACATGGACGTTGTGGAGGACAGCCTCTCGCTTTCGGTCGGCACTTCTTCCGATCAGAATCGACCGTTTTATTTAATTGACCACCACAATTAAACATGGCCGGCCGGCCTGTCGAGCTGCCCGAAATCCCTGCGTGTACACTGTAGTCATCATTTTCTCATCACTTTCTTGTCTTGTCACCCGCCGAACTATAACAAGCGCTGCCTCATTTGCTCACTAACCACTGCACCATTGTCGTGTATGTCACGCAATGTGCTCGAGCACACCAACGTTTCTGTCGACTCTCTCTCTGTCTGCAGACCCGCCCAAATGACAATCAACACCTGCAAAGGACGGGTGGTATTTAGTGGTCATATTGGTTGTTTCGCTCCTGCTGCTCCTGCTGATGCTGCTGTGGTTCTTCTTCTTCTGCTGTGACGACGACACGACGTCACCGGATCTAACGTCCAAGAAGGCGTAACCCCTTTAGTTGGCGGATACGCTATAATTTTCGTTGTCGATATTCAGCCTTGATTGCGTCCCTGTCCTCGACTGCTGGTAGAAAAGGCCTGATTCCGCGCTGCGTTCTGTCCCTGACCACCGCAGACTGAATGAACAACGCACAACAACGACAAACGTACGTATAACGTAGCGTAAAATCATCATCAAGAAGGCCATACACAATCTACGCGGTGTGTCGATATCATAAACGGAGTCAACTGCTCTCAATACTCACGGCTAGCTCATGAGAAGCACGACTAACTATAACAGTTAACTGACAGAATAGCGAATAATATGCAACGGATATTTAAATCCAGAGACTGCAGGCTTGAATTTTGTTATTTATTAAAGAGAATACATATATCATTTGATAAGCTACTAAACAAAGCCACAATTTTAGGCACGCATTTGAACTTATTTAGCTATTATTATTATTATCATTATCATTATCATACACGACGTATCCACTTTAGAGAACCGACTAGAAGCTAAGTGTTGTTTTGCTTCATAATAGCCACTTGAATGTTCTCAAGGCGAAAATACATGTTATACATTCCAATATATAGAAAAACGACCGTCAACTCACCCAAAACCGTTTACACAGTTTATAGTTGGCAAACTGAGCTTCACATTTGTCGTGGTCGTAGTTATTATCATCAAGGCAGCGAAGGCTAATAAAGTGTTCCTAGAAAAAAAGCGAGTATCCAAAAATGAAGACCTTCGCAAATTAATGTCCATCTTAGTATCGTAGTAGCGTAGTAGTTAGACACGAAAGGAAAATCTAGTTCTAGTATCGCCTACAGTTTCGCAGCCACACGCGTCCTGTTCACATAAGAAAATAACGTGCCTCCAGTTCTAAACAGTTGGTAGAGTTATAGGCGTAGCGATGGTATGACAGTCTGAAGTGCAAACTAGACCACAGCCATGGGACGAACACAGAAGAACAATGAGAGAATCAAATACACACATTAAGATCTGCCTAAAAAGGCTGAGCAAAAAAAAAACGAACGAACGAAATAGAGTGATATATATATATATATATATATATATATATATATATATAAATAAATATATATATATATATATATAAATATAAATATAAATATATATATATATATATATATATATATATATATATATATATATATATATATATATAACTAGTACTATCGCGGTTCGCTACGTACATTTAGGCAGGGATTCTGCTCTTCTTGATTGGCAATCATCTTGGACTGATAGGGCGTTTTGCTGTCAGAGCCATCTGTGCCGTCTCTGTGCTTCATTCTGCTGATTGATGTCGGTCAGTGTTGTCAACTGCTGATGATGGTGGTGGTGACGATGAAGCAATCTGCGGGTGCGGCAAACCTGCAAGACGCGCGCGCGTGACCGAACTCGGAGTTGGTGGTGGTGGTGGTGGCTTATTATCCTAATAGAACCACAACAATGTTTCTTCTCCAGTTCGACGCATCGCCCACCGGCCGTTCCAGCCAGCCGTTCGTCGCCGCAGCCGGTGATAAGTCGCGACAGGTCGCGCACCGATCTATCTCTCTCTCTTATCATTCACCGCCGTTCACTCACACCGGAAACCCAGGAAACGAACACACGAAGACGTCGGGATCATACCATTCGTTATTATTCGACGACCTCACAACAACAAGAAGAAGAACAAGGCTGTACATACCTCACTCTCTTCTCAACTCTCATACGCAGCCACCGCCGCCACCAGCAAAACAAACAACACGAGAAACGGTGTTCGATCGAACGCTGTCTGCGTGATGGAATCCTTGTGAAAAGCAGCGCCGCGGAGAGACACGGAGACACCGGAGAGATATCATCAATCGTCGAATGGTGGCGAATGGCGAACGAATGAATACATACATATACACATAGTCAGTATGTAGTAGTACCCTGTGTAGATAGATATATGGATGCGGCTTGTTTACATACAAACCTACGCCTAGCAGACGACTATGCGCGCAGGGTTTTGACGGTAGTTGGCGATTTTCGAAATGGTGGACTGGTGGCGCTGGGTTGGGTCCAAAAAGGAGATAGTTGTGTCTGATGTATATGTTTATAATTTTACTCAACCTGGGTGTTAATAAACTATAATAACAAAAGGAAGATGCACATGTGATATGTGTTGCCGGGACAACCGGAAAGAGCAACACTTCATCGTTAGCTATATACTTGTGGGTGACTATATATATATATATATATATATATATATATATATATATATATATATATATATATATATAGATATATAATTAACTAATAAAATTATAATTCTTCACGGTTACAAATGTGAGGTATGAACGTTTAGAGTGTCAATTTTTATTAATATAACGTTCTCGAAAGGGAGACCCTAGAAGAACTGATAATATGGAGTTTTATCTCTACGTTTACCCGCTGGCTTTAATGACAAAATAAATAGGATTGTTATTAATATTGCATCTTAGAAAATGTTACAAGTGCGAGATCTGAACGTAATATTGCAACTATTTAAAACAAATATTTGCTTCTATGCCGCCTAAGATAAATGCCGCGTTCTCCCTGCAAACGGCCAAACACAACGTTCAAGAATTGACCCTCCCATCGATTGCTCTTCAACCTAATGAGTTCCTTTTATTAATAGTAAAATCACAACGAGTCGTGTCGATTGTGTGTATGTGTGCTTATTTGCATGTTTAAACCAATGTGACCAAACCGCCGATTGTGGCTTGGGTCGAAAGTCTTTTTCCTATAGCAAGAGCCAGAAATCCTGATTTCTAAGCGTCTGCACCATCTGAACGCATGCCATGAGAGAAACAGATTCCAGATGGCGTGCGAGAAGTGCTCCCCTAAGTTACTGCGCAGGAAGATGGTCACCCGATACGGTACGAGCAGTTTCTAAAAGTTCCATGCCCCGTAAGAAACTGGGTCAGGGTTAAGAGGGTGATCTTGGCGATTCGTCGCAATTCATGTGTGTCATCTAGTGGGTTTCTCTTATCTAGATATATACATTAAGCGACGTCCCTAAATAAATAACCGTTTGCCTTTTCTCTAAGCTAACTCCCGTCGCATGATGTGACAATAATGTCGTTCGCGTAGGCCATGGATCTAATATTGGGAGGGATCTGGATGTGGAAAAGTCTGTCATATCCGATATGAAAATAAAAAGACCTAATCCTGTGGAACGCCCGTGGAAATAGGTATAAAAACCTCTAACAGGCGGCGGAGCATTTTGTCATTACAACAATTACATGACTCTTCTTAAGTATGAGAAAGTCTAAGAGCGGGTCAGCGTCGGCTTTATAAACCCCCATGCAATAGAGAAAAAATCGATTCTTATATAAACCTGGGGAGCTGGCAAAAAAAAACAGCTTCTCTTATAAAACTGTCGCATCTAGGCAATCGAGATCTCTCACGTAGTGACAAAAAAGTAGGTGTTCCGCATACAGCTTGAAAAAACAAAAAGTTCACCACCTCACCTATATTGTTTTCTATGGCATAAAATCACTAAAATTCTTTGAAATTTTTTGTTTTACTTTAAAGATATCAGATTATTTAGGAATTACTATATATATATATATATATATATATATATATATATTGTTGTTTTTATTTATTAACACCCGGGCTGGGTAAGTGTCCTTATGTTACATCACAGCATTTCGACACAACAGTCAATCTAGCGTTTGCCAGTTTTGCTATGAACCGAACCGCCAGGCAAACCGCGGTGTGGTATTTATCACATTTACACCAGCACTGTTTGCATCGACATTTGTTTTGTGGTTCATGAAAGCCTTCCACACACAGAACATGATGAAATCCGTAGACGGCAAAGTCCGTAGTTAAATATATATATATATATATATATATATATATATATATATATAGGCAGCCTCTCTTTTAGGCGCAGATCGTCCCCTGCAATCTGCGCCTAAAAGAGAGGCTGCCTGATACTACAGAGCTGAGTGCAAGAGGCTGCGGGCCTTCCTGCAATTAAAGAGATCTGCCGCTGCGCTCGTAAGCGCTTCTGCTTTGGTTGTCTGAACGCCGCACTCCACCAGTGTCCTGGCGTGCCGTCGCCGTCTGTAGACCTCTCTGGATAGGAGGCCAGAAGGGTTCTTAGGAGACCAGAAGGCCCGCCAACTACAGTGGCGGGCCTTTTGGTTCGTGTTAAGAGCGATGAGGTCCTCGAAACCAGCCAGTCGAACATTATGAGTCTCTAACGTTTGCTACGTTGATCCAGGTAAAAACCATGGCCGCTGCCGTGTTCGGAGATGCGGACTTCCATTTACAATGCACGTGCCTTGCCGGTGTCCGCGAGCCGGTCTGGGCACCTCTGTTGAGATTGCAACTCAGCCGGAGTACTGTATGAGCTGACGTCAAGTGTGGCCCATTGAGTTACTTGCATTCTCGATGTTTTTAAGACCCGAAGGTACATCGAGAGAGGGTGATCCTCGCGTCCCCTTACAGCTTCTTTGGATGACCAAGATGGCCCTTGAAAGTTACTGGCACGGGGGCAGGGTTTAGGCTTGGCCTCGTGGCGAGAGGCGCGGGCGTTGGCCATGTGTTAAGCCGGATGCGGCGGTGGCGGAGCTCTTCGAGTTGCTCCCTGTACATCAAGCAGGCGGCGACGATGGCCGCGTGCCCTTCTTCGCCGCAGTTGTAGCAGATTGCAGTCGTCTTCCATGACGTCCCTAATAAATGTTTCCTTATTTCAAATTTGAGGTTTATTGACAGGACCGCAATTTTACAATGCTAGAGTTCTTGTATACAAATATATTTAAAATAAAAAGTAAAAGCGCCAACATTATCTATTTCATACTTCAACATGTCTCACTCCACGCGAAATTAACAATTGAAGCGCTGAAACTTCTCCCGTTCACGTTTTCTTTCACCTATTGACAGCTAACTAGTTTTAACCTAATTAATTTACTCGTTGCCCATTTTTTCAATTTTTGTTCAAATAATGTGACTGAAGTGAGTACGCGAATTTCCTTGGGAAGTTCGGTCTGGCTAGTCGGCAGGGTGTATGTGAGGGCATGACAGGTCAACTCCTTTAGAGCTACAGACTTTACAAATTCCGTTGCACGTCGAGTTGTGCCTCTAATAGCTCAGGAGATCAGAAGCCGCCTTAGGGATGGATGGTACACACTGGCGTCGATCTATCCGGTTGATTTTGGGGCCTGGAGCAAGGAGATGGTACCTCCTTCTGCCTCCTCTCCCACCACCAGCCGCACGTTACTGCTAGGCAGTTGCTGGATGCTATTTATCCTGACGCTGTAGGCGTTGGGGTCGGTCCATCCTGGAGCCCAGCTCCCTGGCCATGTCTGACCTTTTTCTTTTCTAGAAGGAAAATCGTTGTCCTCTTGACGCTTTCCACCCCCTTTCCGTGGAATGACGGACGAGGACAGGCCGTGCGGCCTAGGCAAGCAGTCGAGGAGTTTGCCGACTCCTCTCTGCTCACCCTAGCTTTTCATGTGACATGGAAGTATACCTACAAAAACAGGGTATTGGCCCAAGGTTCCTTAAGCCTATGAGGACCTTAACATTTGGCAGCGCCTGGTTCAATAGATCTTTATCCTGGAGAGACGTTGCATCCTTGGAGAGTCCGAGCGCTACTAGGGCCCTTGTGGTGGCCATGCCCCAATTCTCGTATTTGACGTGACACGACCATCTTTTTCCTGTAACGGGACTCACTGGAAATGCTCTGAAGCTGGCAGGCTATGTTCTGCCGGATGGTTCTGCGTGAAGAGCAGCCGAACAACCAGAATCCGAAGGGAGCGCTTCTTCAGGATACTGGCCTTGAAGCGGGCCCTTTGTATAGACAGCTGCTGGACAGCCTATAGACAGGAGGAGCTTGAGGTCTTCCTCTGATTGGCAGTTTTCAATCATGGCGGTGATGTTTTCAGCCTGTCGCTCCAGGGCAAGGATGTCAGGGGTACACTGGCGCTTCAAGTCCGCGGTTTCGTTGACGCTCAGTGTGCCGACTTCCTTTCTCCGTGTCCTAGCATCTTTTACCGGGACACAAAGTTTCTTTACTAGGCTCTTTGGCCCGTCTTGGCCGTGTCTTTGGCCCGGAAAGCATGGTAATGTCTGCTCTAGAAATATATAAAAATAAATAAATTATATATATATATATATATATATATATATATATATATATATATATATATATATATATTCAGATTCAGATTCAAAACGTGGTTTATTTGCGAAACTGCATTACAAATGCTTAAGTTTTCGAGAAAAAAAAATTCATTTCATAAAATAGAGTGATTTACACAGTCACATGGTTATATATACAGGTGTGTACACAGTAAACCGGTGATCAGTTCATCAGTGTGACTCAACATTGTAGCAATGAGATACGCTCGTCACAACAGTATTGCCGACCCTTTGTATGGTGGCTCCTATAACTCATGAATCAATTTCCATCTCCACAACTCTTCACTTCACAACGCCTGCTAATACCCTCACCGATCTGTTATACCAGAGCCGGTAGCAAGATACTTTTTTAATTCCCGCACAAATATACTCACAGAGGAGAGAGATCGTATGCGTCCTGGTAGAGCGCTCCAAACATGCGGCAGCCGACACAATAGGGAATGAGACCTAAGTTTCTTTTTGGTCCGCGGTATCACAAATACTGTCGCTCTACGCAGTTGCCTTCTTCGCCTAGGTACCAAGGGAAATACTATATCCTCCGGTAGTAAACCACGAGAGGTTTTGTAGGCAAGCGTGGCCACTCTAAGAAAATATATTTTTGAGACTGGTAAAAGGTCATAAGCAGCAAACAGATCACTAACTGACTCGTAGCGCCGTCTAGAGAAGATGGCGCGAAGTGCATCATTTTGAATCACCTGGGCCCTTCGAAGAATGCCTCTGTACCCACCACCCCACAAGAGAACACCATAACATAAAATAGATAGAAACAGGGCCTTGTAGACCGTTAAAAGTCCCTCAACGGGAACCCCCACCTGCCTTAATCTTCGCAAAGTTGCAATAACTGCATAACACTTTGGTATCAGTTGATCTATATGAGAATGCCAGGATAAATGTTCATGCAATACCAAACCGAGACACCTCACCGCCTGGGAACGATGTACCGTATTAGCACCCAGTTGAAAACTATCGGGCAATTGAAGCAGCCTTCTAGCGGGTCGAAATACTAAGATTTTGGTTTTGCTTGTATTTACAACCAATCCGTACTCATTGAAAACTTTAACAACTTTTTCAACTAACTCAAGGGAAGTGCTAATACCACTAGAAACGCTGCCCGGGTCGAGCCGAAACAAGATTGTCGTGTCATCAGCAAAAGCTATCGCCTTTCCCAGGTTATCGTGCTTGATTTTCAAGAGTATGAAGTTCAGTAATATAAGAAACATAAAGGGACCAAGTACCGAGCCCTGTGGAGTACCCAAGTCAACAAGCTGCCAAATAGATTGAACAGACCCAACCTTTACAGATTGAGATCTATCCTCAAGATAGGATCTAAACCAGCTAACTGTAGAGACCGTGCAGCCCAAGTGGGTCAACATCTGGGTAAACAATCCATGGTCAAGGCAATTGAAGGCAGACGCCACGTCCAGGAACACGCCCAAACAAGGCTGGTCCATTTCGACCGAGTCAACCACATGCTGCCACAGATGTGCAAGGGCTAAGTCTGTCGATCGGTTTTTACGAAAGCCAAATTGGTCTGATGAAAGGAAGTTAATGCCCTTTAAATAACGAGTTAGGCTCAGTAACACTAACTTTTCAAAGATCTTTGAAATATAGTCAACAACTGAGATAGGACGGTAGCTGGACGCAAGACACCTATCCCCTTTACCCTTGTATAATGGGATTACGTTGGTAGATCGCAGACATCTAGGAAAGTAGCCGCGTTGAAAAGATAGATTAATTATTCTTGCCAAAGGAACTGCAATAACGGAAGAAGCTATTTTTAACAATTTAGCCGGAACACCTATGATTCCACAAGCCCAGCTAGCATTCAAGTTCCTTATCACACTCTCAACATCAGAGGCCTGTACCCGAGGCAATGAAAATGATTTGGCCTCCTTTGGCCATAATTCGTCAAGGCCGTGCCCATCAGTACACGGATTTAACAAGTTTATAGTTTTATATCCAACCGTAGCGAAATGTAGGTTTAGTTCGTCGGCGATCGACTTTGGTTCACTAATCGTCTGACCCGTGCTGGAAGTTAAGACTGATGGAAGCTCTGCCTTAGAAAGCTCTCTACCGCAGGCTTTGTTAATATATTTCCACAAACGCCGCGAGTCCGATTTAATGTCATTAAACCGATTTTTATAAAAAGCCTCTCTGGCTAGGCAAATAGCGCGTAAATACCGTTTTCGAGCGCATGAGTACGCTTTTTTTGTCTCAGGCGTCAAGTGCTTACGATGCCTTCGATAAAGCTTGTTCACTGTGTGCCTCAACCGACAAAGCCCCGGGGAAAAAGAGAATGTGTGGCTGTCTCGAGAAGAACCAGGACCGTCCAGACTAATATTAGGAAATGCTTTGTCATAAATCTTGCTCACGGTAGCCCGAAACGCTTCGAAAGCTGAATCTACATCTAAAGCTTCATAGACGTTGATCCAGGAGGCCCGCCGTACCAAGTCAAAAAATACATCAATACTGCTCTGATCATGCCGCCTATGCAAAATGGGTATGTCCCTCCCAGGTACAACCGAAACGGGTTGACCGTCGTTGACAGAGATAATGATCGGATAGTGATCTGAAAATAATGGGGTCTCTAACACAGCTGCCTCAATAGAACTAAAAACAGAACAATTAGCTATAGCGATATGATCTATACAGGTTGCTGAGCTGGGACGGGTTACCCTATCTATTGTGTGAACAAACCCCCTCGCCATAAAAAAGATAGATATTTCATAGGAGGAGGGTTAGCTAAAATATTGATATTCGAGTCCCCCATTAGCATGCAAGGCAGGTTGCTACTTCGCGGCAATAAAGCTTCAAGGGTATCTAGCAGCACGTCACTGTGACTAACACGACATGAGTAAAAAGCTATTATAAACCCCTCAAACCCTCGATCGTTTTTTACATGAATACGAACCGCTTGGACATGACCATCGGGACTACAAAGGGATCTAAAGGAGAGTATTGCAGAAGTGTTTTTTACAAAAATTCCGACTCCACCTCCAGGACGATCATTTCTGCAGGCAGTGATAAAGTTATAGCCACTAATTCCGTGAGTGGGACAGTCCAAGTCTTTTAGCCAAGTTTCACTTATGGCAACGACATCAAAACCATAGCCATCCCGAATCATAAGGTTAGCGATTGATTCAAGCTGCCCCTGCTTTAGCAGACCACCAGTACCGGCATTAATATGGATAGCTGCGAATGAATTAACACCTAAGCGAATGTCATCCCAGAGCACACACTTTCTGATATTCCCCAGAGACTGCGGAGCAATGTAATTAAAATGCATGAGTTATATAAAACAAATGAGTTAACTACTTTAGCTTTAAAAGAGCATTTAGCATCGGTGTTAAGAGATCTACGAGCTCTTGAAGGCATTGTGCCGCTCTTGGACTAAACACTTTTATGATATCTTTGAGAGGCGCAATCACCGTTGTCAATAACTTATCGCTACCTACAGCTTTCTTTATAGGGGACTTCTTGGGTTTTTTCGTCGAGCGCGAACGATCTGTAGCTTTAGGCTCGGGAACCGGTTTGGCAGTGTTTTTCGGAATAGCTGTTGCACCGGGTAAGTTCACCCGTACCTCGGATCCCGAAGCCGAGTCGACCACTACTGATCTCACCACGGCCGCATATGATCGGCGAGAAGTTTGAGCCAAGTTGGAATCATCTTGCGGACTTTCTGTTACAGGACCCGTTGCCTCCAGTGGCACCGATTCGACCACCTTGACTGAGACGGCCGTTGGAGATTCCACAGCCAGTTGATGTACTAATCTAGATTCCATCAACACTTTGCGTTTCTCGATCTCGCAGGCACGCACTGGACACGCCGATGAGAGGGACGAGTGCGGTCCTTTACAATGAACGCACTTGGCTTCATTCACATATATATATATATATATATATATATATATTCAGGGTCTTCCAGCAATATTTAGAAAGCGACATATGGAAATTGTAGAGCTCATTAAAGTAGATTTTTTTTTCAAGAAAACATGATCTCCTAGAAGTTTTTTTTCGGAATGAGAGTGATATTACTATAATGTATGGCATGACCTTGTTTGGGCGTGTTCCTGGACGTGGCATCTGCCTTCAATTGCCTTAACCATGGATTGTTTACCCAGATGTTGACCCACTTGGGCTGCACGTTCTCTACAGTTAGCTGGTTTAGATCCTATCTTGAGGATAGATCTCAGTCTGAAAAGGTTGGACCTATTTAATCTACTTGGCAGCTTGCTGGCTTGGGGACTCCACAGGGTTTAGTTCTTGGTCTTTTTATGTTTCTTATATTACTCAACGTTATACTCTTGAAAATAAAACACGATCATCTGGGAAAAGAAATAGCTTTTGCTGACGACACGACAATCTTGTTTCGGCTCGACCCGGCTAACGTTTCTAGTGGTACTATCGCTTACCTTGAGTTGGTTGAAAAAGTTGTTAAGGTTTTCAATGAATACGGATTGGTTGTGAATGCGAGCAAAACTAATATCTTAGTGTTTCGACCCGCTAGAATGCTGCTTCAATTGCCCGATAATTTTCGACTGGGTGTCAATACGTTAGATCGTTCTCAGGCAGTAAGGTGTCTCGGTTTGGTATTGCATGAACATTTATCCTGGTATTCTCACATAGATCAATTGATGCCAACATGCTATGCAGTTATTGCAACGTTGCTAAGATTAAGGCAGGTGGGGTTCCAATTAAGGGACTTTTAACTGTCTACAATGCATTGTTTTTATCTATTTTATGTTATGGTGTTCTGTTGTGGGGTGGTGGGTACAGAGACATTCTTCGAAAGGTCCAGGTGATTCAAAATGATGCACTTCGTGCCATCTTCTCCCGACGGCGCTATGAGTCAGTCAGTGATCTGTTCGCTGCTTATGACCTTTTACCAATCTCAAAAATATACATTCTTAGAGTGGATACGCTTGCCTACAAAACCTCTCGTGGTTTACTACCGGCGGAAATAGTATTTCCCTTGGTACCTAGGCGGAGAAGGCGGCTGCGTAGAGCGACAGTATTTGTGGTACCGAGGACCAAAAAGGAACTTAGGTCTCATTTTCTACTGTGTCGGCTGCCACATATTTGGAGCACGCTACCAGGACGCATAACAAACTCTACAATGCCCCATGTCGCTTTCAAAATATTTCTAACAATAGATGTTTAGATGAGGGCTATTCCCCAGAAGCATGGCGGGAGTGCATCCTTAAGGTCATCCCAAAAGGAAAGGGTGATCCTACTGTTGTCCGATCCTGGAGGGGCATTGCCAAGAAGAGTTGTATTTATAAGATTTTGGCATCGGTGCTCACAAAACGCCTTTCTATATTCTTTCATCACCGTAACATAATACCACAAGAACAGCATGGATTCCGTCAAGGAAAGTCGGTCATAACAGTCGGTCATACTATATGCTGACGACATCGTCATGTACAGTCGTGACAAGTTGGAGTTGCAGCGAAGCATACGCACCCTGGAGGGGTACTGCGAGAACAACGGCCTTAAGATGAACGCCGAGAAAACAAAAGCTATCAAATTTAGACCTGGGGGACCGCTTGCTCGGTTTGATCGC
Organism: Dermanyssus gallinae; assembly: GCA_003439945.1. Classification (NCBI taxonomy): domain Eukaryota; kingdom Metazoa; phylum Arthropoda; class Arachnida; order Mesostigmata; family Dermanyssidae; genus Dermanyssus; species Dermanyssus gallinae. Next base: position 234,507 of record QVRM01005214.1, read on the forward strand.
TTGAAACTCAGTACTGGTGCAGTCGAGTTCGTTAACACCTTCTGTTACCTTGGGGTTAACTTTTCGATGAAGGGCACAACCTTTGGACAACACGTCGCCGAACGAACCAGAAAAAGTCTAGTCGCGTTGTCTACGAATCGAAAAGCCCCAACAATTATCCCTGACCACACTAAAAGCAATGTTTAACCTGAAAGTTGCTTCGGTGGCGGCCTACGGCATCCAGGTCATATGGGAACACCTCAGCCTATCACAGCTAGAAAAACTAGATAAGGTTAAGCCTACGTTTTTCAAGCTAGCCATTGGGTTGCCACGAAATGCGAAAAACCGCCTAGTTTACCTTATGACTTCTACTCAACCACCTATAGAAGATCTAGTAACCGAATTCCGTCTCTCAGAAATCGCTGCTCTTATTCAGTTTAGAGAAAACTTTATGAAGAAAGTTCCCGGAAGCTTCTTTAATACGCCAGCAATGGTCACACAGAACTGGCAGAGACCACTACAACCCAACCGACATCTCGTGACCCTCTATTCACTTCACGGGTTTCATCATAAACTCTGCCATCGAAGAGGTTTCTACGATCTTGATGTCGATGCCGTTTACGTAACCAGCCGTGCTCTATCTACCATTTCGATACCTGTCAGAAAGCTATTTCTCTTACGCAGTTAGCTCGATGATATTTTATTACTTATCTATAAACATGTGTTTCATTACAATGATCTATATATATATATATATATATATATATATACATACCATAAATATGGTGCAATAAATAAATGATGATGAAAATATTTCTGGGATATCCTGTATATAGAATAACGCCAAATGAATAACATTTAAATAAAAAAAATAGGTTGAATAAATAGATAAAATAATATAAAGTAAAAATAATTAAATACGTATATAAAATTTTAAAAAATCGTCAACTCCTAGTTAGACCTGGCCGGGTGCTGCTACAACTCTTTAATCTGCAATATACTCCTCCACAATCAATTAATGGGTCGACGCTGTGCTATATATCTGTATATTACACTAGAAAGTCTGCAACTATGCGTTTATGGCACTATTTCACTTTAATTTAGTTTGTTGAATATGGTTTTAGTTTCGTACGACCGTAGATCTGTTCAAACCGGTTGGTGCCAAACGAGGTATGTGTTTGACCGTTATGAAGCGGCTGGCGTCCCCTCTGGTGCGCCGGTAGCGGCAACTTTACTACGCGCCTTCACCTTAAAAGTTTTCCTAATGTTCACAATCCCAAAATCCAGCGATGCACTGCAAGTCAGAGTACCTACTTGCTAACACCAAGTCGACTACTTCCAGTTAGTACAAGGATCCTAAACCCTTTTCTACAGCCATACAAGACCGTCCGCACCAAAACCGGAACTACTGAGTGGTACCCTTAAAAAGGCTATTAGGACTTAATGCTGAACTTTTCGGGCGCGTTCTGAACCAGGGGAGGAATCATTTCTCGATTCCAATTCTAGTCGCCAATGCTTTCGAAGGCGTCTTCTTCCAAACGTAACTAGATCATTGGCAAGCAAAAGGGTATTCGAACTTGCTTGAACACTTGATTGTGGGTCTTCACAGTTGTCGGTGTATGGCCACTAATAGAATCCTCCCAGTTGAAGAAAATTGCGTTTTTCGGCCACCTGTTTGTCAGGAAAATCGCTGCCAAGAATACCCACAATCTTTTTGTCATCGGAAATTGTCAGAAAATCACTCTGCCTGTGGTTCACTGATCTCAAACGCTTAAGCAAGGCAATAAAAAATTAACTCATGGCACGGTTTGGGGGGCGGGGTAAACCGTGACTAGCTTCCTGGAGCCCTTGGTAGTTGACATACATGCACGAATTCGCTCCCCTAATATTTAAAACACAATTTGTGGGCAAGGACATTCTGTGAAGCCGCGGTTATATTACAGAATCTATGTCACATGGCGCTGGACACAACTAAGAGTAAAATAACTGGAACCGTTTATCTACGTAGATCTTCTTTTGACTTCCTTTTGCGGAAACTTGGTAGTTGCATTAAGAGCAATGTCTGATCACTTCCAGTCTACGCTGGTGATCATTACATATGCGGGTGACAGAGTAAGCTACTAATCTGCATCTTCTATCTTGCAAGCTAACTTTCTAAGCTTAGTTGCAATCGCCATAGCAGTTTGCCCGAAGTTACCAACTCAGATGTTTGATTTCAAACTGAAGTAAATAATGCCGAAGTTCTCATATTAATTCATAATCTTCACCCAATCGAGCTATGGGTCTAACACTTGTAGTGCTGCGTGTACTTTTAACTAGATATGAGCTTTATCTCGTTTGTCAAGTCCTAGGAAGAACAGTTCTGCAAGAGCATTTTTGTCTGAGCCAGATAGGTCTAAACTTGGAGCTTTTTTAGTAAGCCAGAAGTGAATTATAATTGGGGACTCCGCCGGTGAAGACATACTACGCATATATTCTGCTCTTATCGGTTCCAGACTAGTCCCAGACGTGAGATAATATAGTACTTGTGTCAAGTTTTCTTCCTCGCACTGCTTCAATTCTATTTATTAGCCCTTGAGTGGGAGTTGGTGGCCATTCCATCGCTGTCAAGCCTCAGTGTCTCCATAGTGTTTGGCATGAAATAGAAGCTCCCCTCGAGATCTGGCTATTTACGACCACAAGGGAATGGTCACGCCATTAGGTCGGTTGTCGTTATTTAGTTCGAGGTCGTACTTTCCTAAGAGCTCGTTCAAGAATCTCGTTCAATTATGTGTACCTAGAAAATCTACTAGGTCTTCTCGGGTAACAAAGTAGGTGCAGATCATCGGAGGCTCTGCTTTTTAGCTGCACAATATCTCCACAGCTAGGTTTGGCTTCAAGCCCTGCCCTCAGTTTAGCACCATAATAGATACCCACTTTCTCTATATGATATCGACGCTGTTAATATGTTTGTCAAAAATTATTTTTTTAGTTTAGAAGTTCCTTAATTCACGAAATGAAAGGCGAGCAAATACCGCTTGCAAGAGGAGCGTTGTTTTCGATTTGCGAGGAGCGATTTTCGTCCCTGTAACAGTTTCTTTCAGACTTGCCGGCTTTTGCTCGTAATGGGCATGAGCGATAGAGCGGCTACGGCGCGCAGAAGGAGCAACTAGGTCGACGAGCAGCAACGTTTTGCTAGTAATTAACAAATTATGTTATATCAATCTAGGCGGTTGAAATAGGTACTTAATAATATATCTAATGTGCCCGCCTGAAGACGACTAAATTATGTGGGTGTTCAGGACCATTTGATTTCCGGTGGCGTATAAAAAGACGCAGTACATGTCTCATCCGCAAGCACGGCATGACGACCCTCACTCTCTCGCTCGCTCTTCATTTTTTCTTTGCTCCCCTTTGTCTGCCCCTCTGGACACGGGGAGAGAACCAAACGAAAAACGACGAAAATCCAAAAGACAAATCAAAACAAGGTGCAACTAGACACTCACTTTGCGCCGATATACAATAATCGACCATTGATGGAGCTCGTGTGGAGATATTCACACACCCTTCAGCAGGGGGGGGGAGGGGCTTTACTGAGATCACAGAAGAAGGTTATCGCAAGTCGGCCTTCAGGCGGCGGGTTGTACATGGTTAAGCTTACGGACTAAGCGCCACGCAAACATTTTGTTAACGATCGCATGTTCCTGGCAATCATTTTGGCCTGGATATTGATTCTCGAGCGAGTGTTTGTAGCAGCAGATAAGGCTCCTTTCCCACCTGTTCCCCGAATCGCAAATCGTACATTGAAAGTGGCAATAGTGTTAACAGTACTAACACAAATGACTCCCAAATATGATGAGTGAGACAACAGTGACGACGACAACGATGACAGCAATGTAGCGCTAACCGCATCTGTCGAACTCACAGTTGTAACGGGTTGTAGCTTACTTGCTGACTATCCTTGATGAGAGATCCCGCCTGTCCTGAATGATGGCATTTTCATCGCACCCACCAGAAGGAGGGGGGGGGGGGGCAGAATTGCAGGCGAACGAATGGCGCTCTTGATTTAAACACACCCTCAAATGATGAGGCCCCTCTGCGGCGAAGGCTCAGCCGTCATGACCTAAATAGCAGAAGCACTCTTTTTTTTTGTTTTGCTTGAGTCCGAACGCAGTACGAAACGAAGTTCTAAAATAACGGAGAAAGACCGATCACCGACGATACACACAGAAGTGCGTCGAAAAGACACAAAAGCACTCAAAAACGCCTGTTGACAGAGAGCGTTTCATCTGTCAGCGTTTGTTCTACTAGCGTGTATGTACATATGTCTCTTTTATTAGCACAAATATAATTTTATTTGTATAACTTAGACTCATAAGGACGTATAACAGTTAATTCATAATCTAATATATATATATATATATATATATATATATATATATATATATATTTTTTTTTTTAATTCATAATCGAATATATATATATGTATATATATATATATATATATATATATATATATATATATATATATATATATATATATAGTTTTTTTTATTGCCCTTGAGCTCTTTAAACTGAAAATAGAACTAATGATAAACATATAGTCTTGAGCTCGTTACACCGATAGGATGAAGACAATGTAGCTAAAAATAGCTCTGGACTTGCCACGTAATAATTCGTCGACGCTAGTGCTTCATGTAGGCAGAAAAAACATGTCAACTTCAGCCGAAGACCTGCTCATGCAATCAGTTTATACAACACACACTGAAAAAATATAAACTTTGTGACAAAGAATTAGACTGTATGCATTCATGTGTCTTCATTTAGACTGCTATTAAATGCATTATTGTTAATAAGGCGGTCAATCGTGTAAAATCACACAGTATGAATTACACGAGTCTACCAAACTAAACACTAGCGCAGAAATGGTAAATGTAAACGCGCAAATTCGTAGTGTTTTGCTGTACGAGTTTCCAAATCATTCCAGTGCGGTTCTAGCTCGTCTCCCTCATTGTCGGGGACGACTCAATCCTTGAGCAGACCTGCCGAAAATGAAGTATGCCAAGTTCCGTAGTGGAGATTTTAACCTGCACGATGAATGCAAATCCAGAATACGCCCGTTGGTGGATGAGGCCGTTCTGCGTTTGTGGATATTTTCCGGTTGACCAGGCAACAATTGTGAAGAAGCAAACAGAAACTTGGACTAACTTCTGAGCTCACTTGGGTTCATTCAGTGGGTTCATCGCAAACGGAGTTATGTCAACAAATTAAAGCGCATGCGCGTCTGCACTTCTCATATCAATCACCACCGCCAAGCTTCCGCCTTGAATCGTAACCCGCTATAACTTATTTGTCTTCAAAGAAAATGCAAGCAGGCAAAATTCTGGTCCAAGAGCGCATGCAGTTCCAAAAGAGGCCCAAGAGAAACGGTTATATTTCGTTTTTGGGGATATCGTTTGCATTAAACTTCTAAGAAGGAACCAGACCATCAACTCGAATCTCTTTTGCCAAAAACTTCTGCGAATTTGAAAATAATTTACCCAAACGCGTCCGCAAGTAGACGCGAAGAACAGGAAGGGGTTATATTTCAGCATAGACAAAAACCGCAAGAACTTTTGTATATATATACATATATATATATATATATATATATAGAGAGAGAGAGAGAGAGAGAGAGGGGGGGAGAGAGTCGGCACGCTTTAATTTTTGTGACCGCCACCACCTCGAAGCGTGCAGCGGGTGCACTGAGCTACCACACTCGCTTTGTAACAGATGCCCTTGTATGGTCGAGCTCGGTGGCGTGGTGAGTGCATTCGCGTGCGCCTCGCGACCGAAGGAGACACGTTGGTGCACGGGTTCGAGCCCCACTGTTGCATTGAAAACAAGTTTATAGATAATGAGACTATGTGGAATAGTGTATCAACAAACTATGCGTACTTAATTGTCGGAACGTCTTACATATCGTAAGAGGCCTACAAAATTGAGGCTTCTTGTTAACCTTAGCACTTAAACTAAGCGTAAAATACACGCAGATTGTGTGTAATAGTGATTTGCAAACATCTAAAGAGTTATATAAACAGCGTCGTCTGTTGGTCAAAATATATCCCGTTGGCACGAAAGAGGAACAAATTCTGCCCAGAAGAGCAGGTACATGAAGCGAGGAAGAGCTTACTTCCGTCCCTTTTTCCACATCCGTTGTCGAATTATTCATGTGTGCATGAACGTTTATTGAGCTTGTACTCCATTCAATTTAAGTATATGTTTGCATAGCGTTTGTCTGGCAGTTTTTCACCGGCCAAAAGCTCAAGCTAAAGCTAAACAATAAACGCTACCTACTGCCTATATTCAATTCAGTAATTATTTCACCATAAATTTGGTAGACACTTGATTCATGTTTCACAAGGTGTCACGATGTGACACTTCGGTCTCACAATATGTATCTAACTTTAGATTATAAGGACGTTCCGCAAATTTCTGCACATACAAGTATATGATAGCGTCCAATGCCACACTCTTCATAGAAGCTACAAACACAATCTTTAACGTTAAAACAGCTAGGCTTCACGCATATGTGATGGCGATACCCGTGCCAAGTTGTTCCACAGATAGCGAACGGTTCTTTTGCATGGCTCTTTTCCATCTCTGTGAACAAAAGGCCGGGCCAGCAGTATAGTTCTCCGCCACAAATTGTGAATTTCTGTTCTCTCTATAGGCTCGATATAAATCTAGAATGTGCGCTGTAAATTGTGTGTTATTAAGTGCCAGGTCTCCAATGAGTGTTCTCTCTCTCCACACATCTCTAAGGCAAGTGTTGCCAATGCGCATTTTGGAAGCCGTAATATACGCTTAACATAGCAGGTCTTCAGTTTGTCCAGACTTTTTAAATGGCTCAGGGTCAGGTATGGTGCAATTGTAGAAAAACAGTATGTTGCTACAGGGAGTACTTTGATTTTAAAGCAATTTATAGCTGTTTTTACGCCCACTTCATGCATTTTGTCTAAAAAAAACATTGCAGGCGTAGCTTTTGCTTGTACCTCGTCGATATGTCTGCTAAAAGAGAGTCCAGGGGTTAGTGTGACGCCTAAATACGATAAATGGCTAACTAATTTAAGTGGTTTTCCATCAACTGATAGACCATGGTCCCTGGCCGCGTATGATCCTCCTCTGCTAAAACGTAAGATCTTTGACTTTTCGATGTTAATCTTGAGCTTGTTCTCTTCGCACCATTTCGCATTCGCATTTCGTTGAGGTAAAATTGCAGATGGTTACGAGATTTTGCTAAAATGACTAGGTCGTCGGCATAAAATGCAAAATGCGCGTTAAGATTACGCAGTAACTCTGCGAGTCCAGTTATATACACGCTAAAAAGGAATGGATAGCTGAGTCTCCTTGGGCTACAACTGCCTATAAGGAACCCGACTCGTCGAATTCGACCTCGAGTGTTTTGAAGCCACGCGTGCAGCAAAAGAAGTAACATAAGTAGTAGTCGTAGTAATAGTAGTAGTGGCAGAAGCAGCAGTGGTAGAAATGAATGTAGTCAATAAGATGTAGGTGTAATGGCGGTATGCGGAGAGACAACAGCGGAAGCCAACCTAGCACAACTAGTGCGTGTGCACTGTTTCCATCCACGTTCCCACCCGCGCAACTTTAAAGATACAAAGCCAACCAAACCATCAGCGTGTTGAAAGCGAGGCCATGGCGGTGAAGGAACTGCTATTTCCTGTCGGAAGACTAGACTCCTCGAGATCCGCTATAGAGCAAACACCACTCTCTGCACAGCGCAGCCAAGACACCAAGAAGCGCACGAGGGGAGAGGCGGTGCACGGGGACGAACGGACCGACCCCCCCCACACCCCCGTGACGGCTGCTCGAGGTCGAGCAGCAACTAAAGATCCTGTCGACTTGCTTGTTAGTTGTTGGCCTATTGATTGAGCAGCTAGCTTCGTCCATTCTCATGTACCGCCCGTCGACGCTCCCCCGCCTGTAACCTTGTAACCGCACATCCCGGTCGATTCACCGGCGTGTTTTCACTATTTTTGTCCCCCCTCTCTCTGATCTCCTTGGTGTTCACCGCCGTTGGGATTTGGTAGCGGCCTTGTGGCTAACGGTACCAGGTCACGTTCGCATAGCGGTGCTAGGAGTGATGAAGACAAGATGGCGCCGAGGACGATCCTCCTGCTATCCTGCTGATGCTGACTGCATTGATTGACAATCATGGCCTGCTTTCGCTTTACTCGGAACGCGGAAGCTGCTCCGGAAGCACCACCCTCAGTTTCAGGTCCTACCTCAACGAGCACGATCTCTCCCTCTCAGCTCTCTGCCCGACTTCCTCGCTTTCACCCGGACGGAGCACCTAACGGAAACCGAAGTCAAAGACCCGGTACGAGTCATGATGAGGTGGGTGTCCTTCACACAACAGGCAGGCAGGCTTCGGCTGATTCATTCCATCATTAGTGCTTCGTGAAGCTGCTTTCTACCTCACACAAACCTGACGAACTCTCCATCTCGTGAACAGTACCCGTTATGCAAAGTGTGCCGCCGAGAGACAGATTTGGGGTTATTGGGTCAACGAGTCGGCATTTCTCATAACGCACTATAATACCGCTTGAATCAATTTCAATGCACTGCATGCATTTGTAAACTAGGTAATAGTCTTTTTGGACATATATATATATATATATGCATGACAGTCGCGCCATCTACCGACATTGCCCATGCTCACAATGCGATTATTGTGAGGCAGCTTTGCTGAAAAATTTACTTTGCTTTAGACCACCTTCTTTATTCGCCCGACTTAGCACTGCAAATTATTTCTATTGCGACTTGAAGGGTCGCGTCCTCAACTAAATTATAGTCCTTCAACGCGGCGGAAGCGTGTGTCAGAAAAGAATACAAAAGGGAACTTTCGCCAAGCCATACAGAGACTGTACGACAAACACGTTTGTATGCCTAGATATGGTGTACAAATAAAAGTAACAAAACAATTTGTAAATCATTTTCTAAATGTAGTTGTTTTAACGTCAGAGCTCCAAAACTTAGCAGGCGTACTGTACATAACAACGGCTCAAGTATGTTGTTTGCCTAACATTAAATGTGTAAAGGTTGACCTTTGCGTGCACCCTATGACCCGCAAGAAAGTAAAATGGCATGCACAAGAATGTTCATTTATTAATCTCAACAAACATCTGAAACTTCTAAAAAAATATCTCTTGGAAAGGATGTGGGCCGCACCAAGTTTGAACCTATGGATTCGAATGACAGAATCATGGCCCCTCTGGTTTTTCCTTTGTATTACAGATTAATTAAAGAACGAATTTACATTAGATATACTTTTGTGTTACGAAATCCAGTAAAAATAGTAGAACATATGTGTAAACTCTCAACTCTACGACAAATGCACTTTCGCTCCCAGTCGGCCATCTGTTATAAAATGTTACGCGGATAGAATATGGAATCAACTCTATTGTTCCCTCAGTAGCCATTGCTAGACGTCTGGAAGGCCTCAATCTACTGCCTCATTATACGTACGCTTAGTTTTTGTCACCATTATTTTAAGACGTCTTGTGATTAGCACACGGTTATACTGTTCTGCGATATATTATCCCTATTACATCAAATATCTGGGCCAGCTTATGTTGGAATATGAAATCAACTCTACTCTCAATAGCCATTGTTAGAGATCGGGGGCTTCAATCTTATCGAGCAAGATGGCTTAGTGGCAAATCCTTTGCCTTGCACTCGGGAGGCCTGGGTTCGAGACCCAGGCCGGCCACTCCTAAATTGGTTTTCATGGTTTCCAAATTGGTAAATGCCGGATGGAACTAAAAATCAGCCATGACATGAGAAAACGGTACACGGGCATTATTAGCCTTACGGCACAACAAATTAAAATAAATTCGACTGCCGCATTGTACGTATGCTAAGTTTTTGTCAGCATGTTATTTTAAATTTCTTGTACTTAACTCGCGGTTAGACTGCTCTCCGGTACTCCCAAGTAAGATAAATACTTGGACCATTTTGGGGAGGTCTAAGCGAACTTCCCAAACACCCTTTTACCTACTGACGGTGCTTCCTTAAATTAGTTCGCTATACAGACTATTTTTATTGTCGACATATGGACACGTCGATATGTCAAGGCCCTTGTTTCAGCAATTGCAACGGGCCAACGTAGTTTATAACTTCTTCGACAACAGGTCGAATAATCTAAGCAATTGTCTATCAGTGACTCCCAGCGCTGTCCGAACGCCCACCCGTCCGCGCGGGGAGGATAAACGATAAATTGATGAATGTCAAAGTGAATTCGCCTAAACGGCCATTCATCATTCATATCTGCACCTGACGGCGTTATAGGATGCTAGGTCGAGGCACACTCAGCCCACTTGTGTAGCCTGCATACCGCACCCGTTTGTATGGATAAAGCCGTCTACGATGCTACTCATTAATGGCGAGAGCCTCAGCCTCAACTATTTGTAGCGTAGAGCAAGCGTGGCACAAGTATCTTCACCCCACCCCATGCCCACCTCTCGAAACCCCCTTGATTCAAGTGTGCTTAAAAATTTGAATTAAACCTGCAAATATTAAGAATGATTGTTCTGCTTCTAACCATGCATTTCATTCACTCAGTGCCCGAAACCCGAAGCTGCTGTCACACTACCACGTTACCTGTAGCGCACGGCCCTTGCTAGCTGAGAGCAGTACGCCGACGCATGGATCTTTGCCTTCAATAAGAATTCCGTTCGTTTACTAGTAGTGCATTTAATACGGATTTTAACCCTAGCATAGTACATGTAGTAGCAGTAGTGTCAAGCCCGGTAGCGTGGTGCATTCCTCTGCGCCTCGCGACCGGAGGAGACACATAGGTGCGCGGGTTCGAGCTCCACCGTTGCACATTTGTATTTATGGGGTTCCGTCTATGAAGCAATGCGAAAAACAGTCCCGTGGACGTTAAATCTTGGCTGAGGTTTAGCCCGAAAACTTGACTTTAGTTGTGCCATTGGTAGCAGTCGTAGAAGTTTCAGTCAGTGGCCGATGCGATGTATGAACGTGCATCGTGCGTGCGAGTTTCTGCGTCGTCTACCTTGGCTGAGGGTCACCCCGAAAGCTTTACTTTTGCTAGTTCAAGTAGCTCAGTTGCGCTATCGAACGTCACTAGTCATCAAAATCAGTAGCCCCGTTCTTACCTCTTTTTCGCGCATGTCAATCGCACTTCTACAGTTGCATCACCACGAACTTCGTGTATCTATCTATTCAATGTGGCTCGTTCCTCTTCTTGATCCCTCTCTTTTTCTTCTTCTTCTGGTGGCGGTGGTGGTGGATGAAGGCTACCGCCGCCGAACCCCAGTTCAAGTATACGACTCCGTATGTCGATAGCTTACGGCTCAGCAATTGATAGCCTGCCTGTGCGTCGTTTGTCCATCAGCACAGCAATCTGCATAGCCAAAAACGGATTTTGGGTTGAGTGGGCGCGGCATTTTCTCTCGGCGATTCTCAATCGGCGTTGTTCAATTTTTTCGGCGGTGGCAACTTCATTTCTCGCTCGAATATTCTCGTAAGTAATGCTACGGCGATGGCGGTGATTTCTCCTTCTCTTGTTGTTGCTGCTTCTGCTGCTGCTGCTGCTGGTGATGACGATAATAATGTTGGTCTTCGTACCGTAACAGAACGAGATGGTGCGGTCGCCGCCGTAGTCTATGTTGCTCTTTGCTAGCTTGGCTCGTAGTTCTGAAAGAAAATGATGTTCATTTCTTCCCGCCCCTCCCGTACCAGTTCGTCCCGTTTCGTTCTGTCCTGCACGACCCACACCCCTCAATCGATCGGTGCTGAAGTTTTTCTCCTCTCTTTTCCTCTCTCTCTCTCTCTTTCTGTCTGTTCAACTCGTGATCCTAGTCGACGATGCTCATGGTCATCATCACATAGAGTTGTTAGTGCTGTTCTGGTGGCTAGATGGTGGCACAAGTTTTCATTGGAGATAGACCATTTGTTGTTGTTGTTGTTGTTGCTGTTGCTGCTGTTCCCGCTGCTGTTGTTACGTGATTCCCTAAGGCCCAGGTAGAATCAGAGTCTCGATTTGCGTCGTCTCTGCCGGGCCAACCCGCTTTCATAGCCAACGCTGCCTTCGTTGTTCCGTTAGCAAGTCACAACGACAACAACAAAAACAACAACAACAACAACAATAACAACAACAACAACAACAACGACGTCGACAACAACAACAACAACAACAACAACGACAACAACAACAACAATAACAACGACAACAACGACAACAACAACGATACCAATAATAACGACAACAATAACAGCAGCGCTTTAACCTACTGTCACCGCCAGTAGCAGCAGCAGCGGCAGCGGCATCGGCAGAAGCACGCAGACAGATTCAGCAGAGCACCTCACGGAGAAGGGCCGCCGACGCTGTCTGTACTTCGTCTTGAAGATTTGGGTCACCGAGTCATCGGATCAACAATGCCTCCTCCCCCCTCTCTCCCACCCTCCCACCCTCCCTCTGTCTGGCGGGTTGGCTGGCGCTTTGCGGCAGCGACCGGCTGGGTTCGCCGTTGTCTGGATTCGCAGCCACCGCCGCCAATACCAGCCACCGTCGCCTTAAAGGGGCCACACCAGTCAGCAGGAATCAGGTCGACGGCAAAAGTCGAGCATGATTCATCCATCCGTCGCGTTTTCCTTCCCATCATCCTCACCTATGACGGCGACGACTGAAAGAGATTCGACGACGTCGCCGCGTTACATAGAGCAGTACATAGGCGGGCGGCTTCAATTGAAGATACGTTGTCATCTGAACTAGATCCACTCGAAGAGAACTGTTACGCCGGCTGTCCGACGAGTGGGCAGAAGATGCACGCGGATGGTGGTGACTTACTCAACGTGCTGCCGGTGCTACTGCACGTTGGTCGTGCACGTATGTCTGATTCACAGAGGCTTTAGATTCACTACCAACTACAATTGATGGCCACTCTGGGCTGCTGCTGCCACTGCTGTTGTTGTCGTTTTCTTCATTGTCGTCAAAGACAAACTTCGCAAACCTTAACCTCGTAGAATGGCTTGATTGAAGGCGTCACTTACTGTATAGTAGTAGTAGTAGCAGTATTAGTAGTCATCCTTTGGCTTTAAAAAAACACATATAGAAAGTTTTTTTGAATTCTAGACGTCCTTATTTCGTCCCATACGGACTTCCCGCTTAAAACCACCGTGAGGTACCGTCTTCAATAAGGTACCGAGGGCCGGACATGTTGAAATATCGAAAATTTCTCCGACGGTCCCCAACGGTGGCTGCTGCTGCAGCAGCGGCAACAACACATGGCCGCTGCTGACTCTTAGCAGTTGGTATGGCTTTATTTCACTATCAATTCTCAATGAGTTGAGAGATCGCTGAAAAAAAATTCTATAACAACAATGTCAGGGATGATCGAACCGGCGGCAACGCGGTAGTTCGACGACTCAGGACTAACGCCCCACTAGCCCCTCCCGCCGCTTCCACGCCCCTCACCACGCTGTAGTACTCACGTAGCAGTAGTACTGATATTCGTAGTACTGGTGGGAATAGTTGTGCCATTAGTGTCGAGCCCGTCGGTGGCGTGGTGCGTCTCGTGTGCGCCTCGCAACCGGAGGAGACACTAGATAGGTGCGCGGGTTCGTGCCCTTCCGTTGCACATTTGTATTTATGAGGGTAGTCCGTCTATGAAGCATTACGAAAAGCAGTCCCGTGGACGTTAAATCTTGGCTGAGGGTCAGGCCGAATACTTTACTTTAGTTGTGCCATTAGTAGCAGTTGTAGAAGTGGCGGCGTGGTCTAGGGGATTAGTGCGCTAGTCATGGTTGTCATCTACCGGTCCCCGGTACGATCCCTGTTGTTGATCGAATTTTCTTTGAGCAATCCTCATTGAGATTAGATGAATAACCATACCGCTGAGGGTCAGCGGCCATGCTGCCACAAGGACTGTTAGGGAAACCCTAGATATCTTAACATGTCCGGCTCTCGGTGCTTTGAAGATATACCTCAAGTTGAGTTCCAAGCCCGTAGGGGACGGAGGATAGTCTAGAATTAAAAACAACCTCCTTAAAAAATGTTTAATTCTAGCAGTTGTAGAAGTTTCAGTCAGTGGCCGATGCGATGTATGAACGTGCATCATACGTGCGAGTTCCTGCGTCGTGCCTTTCTGCCGTTTGCCGCTATTCCTCCTTCTATAAAGAGTCAGCAGATCGGTCGGCCGGCATCAGCACCAGCAGCACTCAAAGGTTTCTTCTTCAAGTTTCTGAAGTAACGGCGAAGATTACGTCTCGTCGTCTTCGACAAAGACGCACCTCTGCTACGTCTAGTATACTATCACTACAACAACAACTTGAACGGCTGCTGATACCGATTCTTTGTCAATCTGTGTTTGGCCAACCAAGACGTGCCTTACCGCCACCGCCGCGTATCCAGCCTAGTGACACTGCCGGACCGAAATCGTGATGGTGACGTTCTTCATCGCCTGCATGACGTGCTTGATGATCTGCTTCATGGTCTGCTGTGTCCATGGCGGCGACAAGGTCGTCCGCGACGTCTCATCTCGCCATCATACTGAGAGGCCAATCGACTTCGACTAGACAGACAAACCACCAGTTTGTTTGGTTTGGGGCGGAGGCAGCGAGGGGCTGGGGTTGCGGCTGTCTATACCCCACCATTCTCAGCTGTTCCTCAGTAAGGATACGTCGCGCTTAGTTACCATCTTTTGTATCCCACAACAAGCTAAGCAACCAACCTCGAGGTCTCTTGAGTAGCAGCACATGATGGCCGTTGATACCGGCTCTATCCTGGCCCTGCTCGGCTTGCATACATCACCACTGTCGTCGTCGATGATTGTTCGGCCTCGTACTTCTCACTATAGACTGTGCCTCTCTCCATGCCTTTCATGATCGATCTGTGCATTTGTGTGTTGATGAGCGTTTACGCGCTTGCTTACCTGCCTATAGGTTGTTGTTGTTGTTGGCAGGTTTCTCGATGTGAAGTCTGTCACTTCGCAGTCTTCACATGTCCCCCAGTCCATTTACTGTACGACAGGGACGGAGATGGAGATGAGCAAAAGAGCTGCGATATGTGCGTAGAGAAAGAAGATTGTATAAGGTATATATATATATATATAAATATATATATATATATATATATATATATACATATATATATATATATATATATATATATATATATATATATATATATATATATATATATATATATATATATATATATGAGAAAAGGGAGCAAACAAAGTAGAAGAATTAGATTAAGAAAGCCAGCAGGGTATTTGGGGGAGTGGGTGTGGGAGCTAATTCCACTGACGACAGCCAACGCTACCAGAATGCGTTGCTGCTGTGCGCGCTGGCGTCCAGCTATCTAGTTTGTCGCTAGAACAGAAAAAAACAGACAGACCTACCGGCTGATAGACCTGTAGGACAAGGAGGTGGTTGGTTCTTCCCGGGCCAACAGCGACTCAGTTAGTTAGCGACCAGCAGAGAGCCAGGCAAACGCAGCAAGAGCAGCGTAGCAGCAGACGATACTCGTGACACATATCGGGACACATAACATGATCGGTTTGTGTTAATGTTGATGTTGTTGTTGTCGTCGTTGTTGTTGTTGTCGTCGCTGTCGTTGTTGTTAATGTGTTTTGTTGCTGTTGTTGTCGTTGTTGTCGTCGCTGTCGTTGTTGTTAATGTGTTTTGTTGCTGTTGTTGTCGATGTTGTTGCTGTTTTTGATGTTCCTCCTCCAGCTTCTACGCCCGGTGTTGCGGTAGTTCGTCGCTTACAAATGCCCAACGTCCTCCCTTCCCTCCACTCTTCCTGCATCCACCATCCATGTCCATCGTCTTCCACACATGACTCAACATGGCTCTGGCCTACCAGCCTAGCGGGCGACCACGCGAACGAGCCAGAGGGAATCGACAACAGCATCAGCAGCGCCGCCGCCGATGCTGAGCCTGCGTTCCGCGACGGAAGAAAGATGCGGCAAGTAGACGTGCCATGTCGAAAGGCGAAATGCCGCCTAAGCGACCATGGCTTGGCGTGACGGCGCCGGTGACCGCTCTTGTCTGGCCCGCTACTGAAACAAGGAGTAGAAAAACTCCACCCATTCATGCACAAATGAATGCTTTTCTACGTAGGCTACTACTGCTGACGTTACCACTGCCTCCTTGACGTCTTTCACTGCACTGCACTGCCACTGTGTTACGTACGTCCGATGCTGTCCGATCATCCGCATCATGATATAAACCTTTCGTCCGTCATCTTTGGCATCAGGCATTCGACATGCAGACATGAGACTGCCGAAAAAAAATATGCACGAAGGCATATATATATATATATATATAAAAATGTTCATGTCCAATCTGACGTCGGGTTAGAATAGGCTATCAGTAAATACTAATATCAACTTTACTAGTAGTAGTAGTAGTAGTAATGATAGTATCGCACGTAGTGGTGTGATCGATCCCACGTATGGAAACGATGCGTAGGCGCACATCTCTTTCGTTTTTTTTTTTGTTTGCCCCTACATTCTCCGAAGGCTAGAAGACTTGGTGGTATGAGACAAAAATCTGAAAACAACTAGTTGATAACCCATGATATGATATGGTGGTCGCGGGGAAGGACGTCGCCGCGTCTGAACCCTGACCCTCGTCGCGCATGACGTGCGAACGTACTACAACGAACTACTCTAGCTCCGACCTGACCCTTCGCATCAGAACCTGAATCGACTGGCATCGACCACCATTGCTAGCTGAGCAGTGCCTGGTGATCGCGCGCGCACAGCAGGACCAGCATCAACGGCGTCTTCGAAAAACTGGCAAACAGTACCCTCGAAGAACTGACAAACAGTACCCCCAAAACCCTAGGGGGGGAGGGAAGGGGGTAAATGTGAGGATTTGGGGTTTTTAGTGGATAACCCCATACCACCGGGGAGTCCCACACTACCCACGCCCTCTTCCACGTCAGCGCTGGGTGTGCATAGAGCATTTTTCCCAAACCGCACGCTAAAAAAAAGGAACATCAACGGCGTGCACATGCACCACCCTCTTCGGTGTAAGTTAGTCAGACGGTGTAAACTCCCTAAAGTAACTTTCCCGAGGTCACTTTTGTTGGCGCGGGAGGCAAGGCATACGATATCGGTTGGGTGGCAACGAATTTATATTGTCATCCTGTCGTGGCCCATTCGAGGGCTGTTAAGGCTATTTCGTTAATACGGGGAAAGTGTTCTGCACACGGTCCCCGGGCTACACGGTTAATGCCCCGGGCTTTAGCAACCTGGGAGTACCGTGTGGGACGCCTGCTGCCTTGGCTTAATAGGCACAAAGAAAGCGAGACCACCACACGAAGGCAGAACGCCGGTCGGGAGGACCTTTTGGCTCCTCAGCTTAAGCAGTGGGGCCCCCCTGCCCTGGAGTGGTCGTAAGTGCTCCTTATGGGGTGCGAAGTATATTCTGGGGTGTAACGCGGAATCGCGAGGTTAAGAGTTCTAACCGGTACGGTGTAGTAGTGTGGTACTTCCATGCGGAACCCCGATAGGGGGAAAGTGTGGGGGGTCTTCCGGCCTGTCAATTCGGGCGCGGGGGGCACTCCTGTCATAGTGGCGCTCGTATTAAAGCGCGGAAAATGGCGGGAGTGTAAGTATATCTCTCTTTTAGTAGTCGCGCTCCTCGTTCAAAAGTCCAAGGAGACGTGCTTAGGACTACATGACGGCGAAGAGCTGGCCTGGCACGTCGCCACGACTACGAAGAAGAATCTTTAAAGGAAGAGATGAACAACACAAGGAAGAAATAGCAGGCCTGCTTGCCAGTGTGTCTGTCTGGCTGTCTGCCTATGGGTCTGGGCTGTTGGCCGTCGTTCCGTTTCTCGCCGGTTGGTCCACACCGCGCATGCTGTGTCTGTCCGACCGACCCAGCAACCGCTGTCTCGTCGTCCAGCCCACCACATGCGGCCTGTTGCTGCTGCTGCGGCCGCTGTAGGACTACATGTCTCTCTGTCCATGTGTCTGTGTATCGATTTATCTATCTGTCTGACGAAAGAAGAGGTTGTGTCTCTCTGTCTGTCTGTCTAGATTTCTGTCGGCCGGCGTGGACTAACGAAACACACAACGCATGCACACAGGTCCGCTGCCCGCCGCTCGCTCGCTTGCCTGCCTGCATGCTTGCCTTTATTGACCCTCGCCCCGCCCTGGGTCGCCCACTCGGTGGCGCGGCGCGCATGTACAGCACGCCGCTCCCGCTTCGACCAGCGGTGATTGGCCGAGCCTGGGAGCCGCGCTCTGCATGTGCCGGCCATCGGCAGGTAGCGCCGCCGGTAGAGATCTCGGCTCGGCGCGCCGCTCTCGTCGCGTCGTTTCGGTGGGTTGTTCGGCCGCTGGGTCGGTCGATCGGTCGGTCGGTGGGTGGGCCGGCCGGTCGATCTGGCCCTGGCCGGCCGCAGCCACCTCGCTGGATGCTGGCGCTGCCTCCTTTCTCCTTAGTCCGATGGAGGCAGAAGCCTCCTCATTCTCGTCCTCCTCTTCCTCCTCGCCACCGGTGGACGCAGGCAGGCAGAAAGGCCGTCCACGGCAGCGGCAGTGGCGGCGACGCACGCTGCCGCCCAATGCCTAAGTGGGTGGGTGTCTGGTGTTCTGGCTATCCGTCTCTCTGGCTGGTTGTCTATCTGGGTTGACTGTCTGTGTGGGTGAACGGCGAGCGAGTAACTTAATGTGAGAGGTTGCGTAGACCCGAGAGCGAGAGAGAGAGAGAGAGTATTATACACAAAACAAGGGCGAGAGTGGTTTGGATGTGTAATGGTGACTGCTGGTGCCGCCGCTGCTGCTGCTGCGGCTGCACCAGCATGTGCATGTGTATGCATGTTGAGCATGGTGTGCTGGCTGGTTGCCGGTGGCGCTGATGATGGCGATGAGGATGCTGGTGGTGCTGGCGGCTATGAGGATGAGGAGAAGGATGATGAGGATGATGATGTTGAGGATGATGGTGGTGGTGGTGGTGACGATGATGATGATAATGATGATGCTGCTGCTGGGTGGGTGGGTGGAAAGTGTGTGATAAGTCCTGCGAGCGCACGGACGAGCGACCGAGCCAGCGCGTATGGTTAGCTCTATGTGGGTGTCTTCTTCTCTTCTAGTTCTTCTGTAGCTCGAGTCGAGTCGACAGTAGACTAGAGTAGAACCGAGTCGACACGAAAGAAGATCGAAGCTGCCGAAGCACGCCGCCCTAGTCGCAGTAGCTGTAAACAGGCGGCGCAACCATATAGCTTAGCAATAGCCTCCTCCATAGGTGAACGGGCTCCGTTTGACCACATAAAAGTTCTAGCCCATCGACAGCAGCAGCAACAGCAACAACCAGAACAAGAATAGCACTGACAATAACAAGAACAGCAACAGCAGTAAATAGCAATAACAACAACAAGAACAGCAGTAACAACAACAACTGCAGTAACAACAACAAGATTACCAATATGAACAACAGCAACAACGACACGAACAGCAAAAACAGCAACAACTAATGCTACGACATCTGCGGCGCTTTTACCCACCGCACCAACTTCTCCAACCCGACTGTCACTACGACCCCCGGCCTACCAAACCTATCTATCTACCCATCCAGTTTTAACCGAACCAACCCGAAGCCAGGAACGGTTGCCAATGTATTGTGTCTTCTTTTCGTGCCCTTCTTCCGACCTGAGCGAATACGGGGAACTACTCGACAGTGACACAGCAAAAGAGGACAGATGCGCAGCCTCTCGACGAACAGTAGCGCAGTGCTTCATTAGCGCAAGCAGCCCGAAGACGAAGAACACGCCGAGGATTAAGAGTTAGTTCTTCTTCCAGCAGCGACCCGCGAACGCAGTGAACCTCGGCGTTGACGTCGTTGTATTCCTCTCATCTCATCCTGTCATCATGCATCACCCTTCATCACCACCTCGGTTGCACGATCTGCACATAACGTCGTTGATTCCGTTGTTGTTATTGTTGTCGTTGTCGTCGTCGTCGTTGTTGTCTATACAGCTGTTACTGCCAGTGCGAGGTGACGTCTTCCTCAGCAGTACATCTACTGTACTCGAGCACTACCGGAGCTCAACAACTACAACGTTCTGATTGATATCTACCAACCTGCCTATCTATCTACCTACCTATCAGTCAATCGATTAATCGACCTACGAATCAATCAATCAATCAATCGATTAATCGACCTACCAATCAATCGTACAACAACACCACATCGAGTAGTAGTACATCATCAACCTCGACGTCAGCCAGCAGCGATTTCCTCTGTAGATATGTTGTCGATATTACTGTCATTATTGTTGTCGGTGTTGATGTCGGCATTGTTGTGTTTGTTGTTCTTGTTTGTTCGCCTTGGTGCGCAACTGAGTGCTCGTGACCACATCATGAGCAGTCCAGCGACCATAGCTCGTGCTGGAGTGTGCTGCTGGCTGAAGCTGGTCGTTGTGAATGGTTGACATGTTCGAGTGTTCGTGATCCACGATCGTATGCTGCACGTATGGTGTGTATGGTGTGTTTGTGAGTATGTGAGTAAATGTCTCTGTATGAATGCGTGAGTGCATCGTGCTGTGAACCTTTGTTGTGACAACTTGTGTGGATTTGCGTGTGTCTGCTTCTTGTGCGTGTTTGTATGAATGTGTAGTATCATGACACGTCTTCAGCTTGCGGTTTGTTGTTGTTCGTGTTGTTGTTGTTATTGTTATTGTTGTTGTTGATGATGTTGAATCGTCCATCACTCTTCTTCAACTCGTAACTTCACTACTCTGTCGCTACCAAAAGGATTACACCACTTGCAACAACATCAAGAGCAACAACAACAACAAAAGCAACAACCGCCACAACAACAACCGCCATAACAACAACAACTTCTGCTCTACTATGAACCACATCATTACTCGCAAGCGCCACCCCATGGATTGGATCAGCTAGAGACATCGACGGATTGACGGCTCATCATCGGACCTCCTATTACGTAAGAGCCCTCCCTAACTAACACCATCCGGCATGCACCGGAACACACGCCGGAAACAACGTGCTGTTCGTTCCGGAATAGTAATCAGTGGCCGATTAAATGCCGGCTTTGTTTGGTCGATTTGGCCATACATGAATGTCTCTGCGGTCGTCCTGCGAACGCGGCACTCGGCCGGTCTCGATCGGCCAGCTACGACTCCGCTTCGGCGGTTTCCGCGCAGCATCGCGAAGACACTTGTGGCGCTGTGAGTAAGGCCGTCAGAGCTGACAGGGGTTCGAAGGGTAGCAGTTTTACTTGACTTCTTTTTCTTTTCCTTCTTCTCCTTCTTCTTCTTTTTTTTCTTCTTCGTCTTATTATGATTATTTGTATTATTTAGCCGGAAAGCCGAAATATATACGCTGGACTGACAACACGATATATTTTAGTGCGCTTAGTGCCATGGAGACACTAGGACTAATCAGCAAGGCGACCGAAGTTCAATTCATATGTGTGTCTTTTCGTCTTGTCGACCACAAAGATCAAGATCGCCTGCGCGGAATTTCATTCTCAGCCGGTCCAAAATCAATATAGGCATTCAGACAGCAACAGTTACTTCTACTAATACATCTCTAAGTCAGGTTATCTCACCTACAGAGACCGAATTTCAGATGAGGTTCGTCGGAGGCTTATAAGCATGACTTCGTAGTTGTGTAACCGTCAATAAGATGAAGATTTCTGCATTTCTTCAGAATTATATGCCTATCTTCGGTGGAACAGTTAATAACTTCGAAATACATGGACCTAGTTGGCACATTTCCCTTTTACGCATCACAGCTTTCTTAGGTCAACACAAGCTCGTCTTTATAGCTCGTCCAATTGCCCGGCTTCAAGTAGTGCCTTATGAAGTTGCGTCGTGTATCCGCATGTTTTCCAACCTACGTAGGGGATCTTTACGTATTTACAAGCGCCGGGCATAAGCCGTCATGTGGCTGACTATGCATGTTGCCCTAAGTCTTTACGGGCAGGCTAGAGCTGACGCTTGTATGTTGGGTTGCATCTTTTTCGAATCAACAGGACAGTCACGGCGCTATCATGTGCCCTTGACGGACGACATATGATAAGCAAACGCTCAGATTCCTGGATATGTTGCTGCACGGTGGGAAAATGGTTTTCATGTTCTGCTGCTGTAGGCAGGTAGATAGACTAGCAGCAGCACTGTTCCTCGTCGTCGATGTAGTTAAGACTCGTTCTCGACCATACTCGAAATACCACCGCATGTGCTGTAAGAACCGGGGAGAAGACCGGGAAGTGCCATGAGATATATATGCCCTACTGTTTGTTCCTGTCGAGCCGCAGCAGCAGCAGCAACAGCATCCCGATATCGGGTCTGGGTATCGTTAACAGGTAACGGAAAACGATACCATACTGACGACTGACTTAGAACGCGAGGTGTGCGTTTCTCTGAAGCGATAAGATAAGCAGCCCCCCTACTACAGTCAACATGAGCGTTGCCTGAGCGGTCACACCAGGATGCCAAAGATATGGTGGCAGGGAATACAGGCTGAACAATGGCGCTTGGGTATGGCGTCAGAGAAGACGGAACGGGACGGGGGCGGTGCGCCTTCCTTATCGCCTCATGCTTTCTTGAGCTTGTCGCTACTGAAATCTCGCCTGCGTTCGGGCCGACTCGCACTCAAAGCTCACTAGAAGAACTCTACACGCACTAGAACAGTGTCGGTGAGCGTCAAGCAGATGGTTAGGGGTTAGAGGGTGTGTCCAGAAAGTCTTATAGTTGGCCGCCTTCCTAAGACTAACCGATCCCAACACACCGAGTACAGATCGAAACAGACGATCTGTGAGAGAGGTTACAGACACAATCAGTGTAGTTTAGAATCAACAGGTGTACGAATATAACGAAAACGAGTCGGGGGAATACCACGTGGCCATAAGCCAGGTCTAGTGGTCTGCAGCAGTCTGTTGCATTTTCTCATTCAGGGAAACTAAAATTAGGGTGCAATCCTATACAATAAAGAAGAGAGCGTTTGTTGTAACGCATATAAGTCACGCCTCTCCGTGCTAATGTCATGTGGAGGACCGAAAGCCTCAAGCGTTTTTTAGTGCGCTGGAATGTTATATATAGAGAGAGGGAGAGAAAGAATCGCTAGTGGGATGAAACTGGACGTAGAAGTCATCTTAGAGGGTTCTGATAGAGTGCTGCGACAGCTCGGCATCTCCCACGTCGATCTTCACGGGCGAGAGTTAGTAAAGCAGCTCACTAGCGCAATGGTGGCTAGGAGCGAGAGAAAAGGAAGACGTTAGCTTTATGAACGACGCCGAGCAACGAAGGCTGCAAGCCCATCGACGAAACAGTAATTTAGAAAAATTGTCCAATTATGAGTCTATCGGCAACACTGGTAAAAAAGCAAAATACTATATCAGACGAGAATGCCAGGTTGTAAGTAGCTCGGGCAGAAAAACCCCCGTACAAGTGGTTGTTGCCTCTTGCGCGTAAGCACTGCCCCGTAGAAACAGGAGAACATTTGTTGTGGGGAAACAGCACTTTGAGGGGACTTCGTCAAGGAAGTGCACTGCTCTGAAGAAGAATGAAACTAGGAGTGAGGGTCCTTAGGATCAAAAACAGATGATGGACGATACGAAAGTTTTTAATCGAGGAAACAGTACTGTCGATCAAAGAAGCATTAAATGGGAAAGCCCATAAGGGAGACTTAATAAGGAAGGAATACATAAGGGAGCGCTAAAACTTGTTCCGTTATTAAGCGGGTTTTACGGTTAGGGATTATTTAAAGAGCTTAGAGCGAACCAACACTGGCTGTGATCCCCAAGGGTTAACGAAATGAAATCGAGCCAAAGGCATAGAGAGGAATTACAAAAATATGTTAAAATAGCCAAAGCTCATTTATAAGCGTTTTTTTAAGAGTGTCAGAATCACTCTTAGGACGTACTAGTAATAATTTTAAGGAGAATGAACGGTTTAGATAACTTTAGGGGTGAACTGGAGTGAGAGAAGCGATGAAGGCTTTAGAGGCGATAAGGAGCATGCTGATGTTATTTTTGATTCGGCAGCGGCATTGTTCAGACAAGATAGAACCAATAGCTACCATACGGGACACATCTCATTCAGTTGAGTACCTGTGACGCAGGTGTCCTGTTCTATCCACTTCAGAGTCCCGCCTCCCTTACGAGGCCGGGATTGCTGTTGCAGCGCCCGGGGAACACCGCCCACCTGTTGGTTTCCTCTAGGTGCAAAACGAGGGAATTCCCTGACCTTGCTCCGTTTTTGGCTTATAGGAAGGGTCGGTCATGACTAGAGTCGTCTTGTGTGGGCCTATGGAGACTACAATTACTTTGCCAATTTGTAGAGCTTCTAAATATGATAGTTGTGTGTGAACAAGGTTCTAGGGTTCCGTGCTTCTAGTGGAGTTGGGAAACGAATTCACCGAGGAACAGTTGTCTCTCGCTTTAAGCAGGATAATGATGGTTATAAAAACAAGATCATTAGACAGGAAGTGGGCCCGTGGTTAGTTGCAGCTCGTCGATAAAAAAGTATTATGTGCTTCGTGCATTAAACACCGGGCTTAACAGTCCGGTACAGAGTATATATATATGCAAGTGAATTCGATGCACGCCATCACAAAAAACTGTGAACTGTGAATTATCAATAACAGATGTTAATCGTGCGCGATATGATTCATGAAACGCTAGTTCTTTGTTGGAGCTTGGCTAGATGAGGCGGGATTTTTCATAGAATAATTACTATTAGACTTTTCGTTGGTAAAAATTGCATTGTATTTATAATGTGTATTCTCTACTCTCTTTCACTTGTCTCAATTCATCCACAAACATTGGCGGCGAGATCGCCGAGCTTTGCTTGCGATTAATTTTTGTGTGGGGTTTACAAAAAAACAGCACGTAACGTGACGTGAGCATTATTTCTATATGGGTGCTTGGTGCGTGTCATGCGACGTTACACTATCGATAAGTTTGTGAAACTAGGTCATGAATGCCCAAAATAAATTGGGAGGAAACATTTTGCGTGAATTAACAGCAGCAGAAGAAGGCGAAAACCGCCATGAGAGTGTGTAGTGTTAGTGTGAGTGCAAACAACAACAACAACAAGCTGTGGTTTGTGGTGTTTCCTATTGTTGTTGCCTGCAAACGATCAACAACGCTTGTGTAGGCCTGGTCGCTAACGAGACAAAAAAAATCTATCTCAAGAAGGCAAGCCAGCAAGGAACAAAGGAATTGACAAAATCGTATCGGCGCCATCATCACCGTCCTCGTTGTAATTGTTGTCGTTGTCGTCGTCGTCGTCATATTCGTTATCGATCGGTAAATCGACATTTTTTTCACTGACAGCAGTGATAGAGAGTGCGGAGGCAGGCGGGTAGAAAGAAAGGCTCATTGGTAAGCTAGTCGGCTGAATACTGCATATTAGGTTAAATAAGTAGGAAACGCGGAACCCAGACAGTCACGTGGTTTGTCGGTGGGTTGATTTATTCGTTTGTTGGGTCAGTGGCAAGGTTAGTTTAACCTTGAACTTGCTTCTTATTGCTGCTGCTGCTACTGTCGCGGTTCCTGCTTGTCGCTAGGGGCGGCGGTCCCAGCGCTGCTGTTGCTTGAGTATTGTATGTCAATGTTTGTGTGTGGCCGATGGTCGGTCGTTGTCGAACGCCAGCAGTCGTCATCGCTGTTGACATCATGCTGGCTATTGCTGTTAGAGTTGTTTTTTATTGTTGTTGTTGTTGTTGTTGCACGTGACAGCAGGCACGACAAATCACAATAACAACAACAGTAACGTCAAGAGCGTAGGCAGATGACGTAATAGACTGTTGTAGTGGTATTAGAATGCGGATGATGGTGGTGATGATGGTGGTGGGGGTGGTGGGTGAGGCTGTGGGGTTTGCTAGTGACTGCGAGTACCCAGTAGCAGTACAAGCAGTAAGTCGCAGTATCTGTAGGATCTGTACAAGTTGAAAAAACAGCATTAACAGGCAGCCTATCACCGACGGGAGCAACGACGGGAAGAACAGCGGGCGGGAAGGGCAAGGGGTCGGGGATGAGGAATAGGGGGAGCGCGCGGAAGGGGGCAAGGGGGTGATGATGGTGGTGGTGACGTTGGCTGATGTTAGCAACGACGAGAGTGGTTTGTGTCGTCGCCTCGGCCACGCGGCCACGCCGCATTGCTGTTTCGTTACAACAAACGAAATCCCCCTTCTAGCAACCTAACAACAACAACAGTGACAACCACGACGACAACAACAACAGCGGGAGCAGCAACACCAGTGGTAGTATTGTCACTCTGTAGTAGTGCTAGTAATGGTGGTGGTGGTGGTGGTGATGGTAGTAAAATAATGAGGAGAAGGTGAAGAATGGAGGGGAATAAGCTAGGAAACGTATTTGAGTAACGGTGGTTGAGCAGACAACAACATTGCTGCGCTATGACGACGACTGACAATGCTGGTGGTGGCTCTCTCTCTCTCTCTCTCTCTCTGGCACGCTCGTTTCCTCTCCCTCTCTCTCTCTCTTTTCTCCCCAAACCGTTCTCTGCTGACTCCGCTTCCTCGGTTTTGTTCTATGCTATTGTTGTTTTCCTCTCCTTTCCCTTTATTCTCATCTTCCCCATATCGCTCTCACTATATATATATATATATATATATATATATGCGTATATCTGCATCTCTCTTTGTCTCTTGCAGTGCGAATTCAAATGGAGGGGGCGGGGGGGGGGGGGAGGGGATACGGAGGGCAGCGACGGTGGTCGCAGCGATGCCGGCGGTAGCGGTATTATCAGCAACAGCCGTAACAGTATCAGCCAGCCAGTTAATAAGTTAGCTAGATAGCCAGCCGCCAGTCCGGCCGCCCAACATGCTGGGGCGACACACCTAGGCGACATATACGGGGGGGGGGGGCAGAGAACGAGACGACAACAACGACAACGGCGACCACCACTCAGATACACAGCCAGGCGGCCGGCCAAGCGAGCGAGTGAACGAACAAACAACAAGCGAATGACGAATACAAAAACAGATACACAGAGAGAGAGATAGATAGATGGATGGAGAGAGAGAGAGAGAAGCAAACAAACACACAGACATACAAACATACATACATACTATATAGCAGCACACACTCACGCACAGCCATACATGCAATATCCAAGCACACATGTTCCACATATGCACACTCAGACACACACTCAGCCATGATGATGATGTGCTTTATGATGATGATGATGATGGTGATGATCATAGAAGTAATGAGTCATGGTGGGATTTATAGTGATGTTGATAAGAATGATAATGATGATGATGATAATGTGGTTGATGATGAGGAGAATGGTGATGTTGACGTTGACGACGTCATTGATCGGGCATTTCTAACAAGTCGACATTGAAACGTTCGCGATACCGTTCGGAGCAACCCAGAGAAGGAGGAGAAGGAGGCTAGAGGAGAAGGAGGCTGTTGCTGCTGCTGAACTAGCACCTCGTCAACTAGCAGCCTACACGAGCGCCAGCAGCGGCAGGGGCGGCGACGCCCGCGTTCGAAAATCCGGCCGCCAGCTTTGCCAGATTGTTGCGCATGTGTTGTGCGTTGAGTGGCGTTGTCGATCGAAACGCTGTGGATGAGCAGAGCAAAGTAGAGGAGGAGCAATAGACGACGCAGAGGATGCGGAGAACGGCCAACTGGCCGGCCATTGACTGGGCGTCACTCACTCACTCAGTGAGTCAGTCACTCAGTCGGCGGGTCGGTCAGTCAATATGATCAACGGCAGATCAACGTGCACAAAGCAACGACGACGACGACGACGATTGTCGTCATCTCCATCTCCGCCCTTGTCCATTTGGAGGACCGCTACGACGGTCGGTCAACCATTTTGCCTACGACTTTCAGCGTCAAGCATCAAGGTGGCATGGATAGATGGATGGATAAGTGTGGCGACTCTGCCACTCTCAGAACGACAGCGGTTGTGGTGCAAAAGCAATGGTGACGGCAGCAGCGGCGGCAGCAACAGCAGTCTGAGTATGAGATCTACTGGTATAGTACTGTCCTTACATCGTGAAGATGGTGATTATGATGATGATGGTGATTATGATGGTGATGATGATAGAAGTTATGATAGCACATAGGCTAAGCAAATAGGCAAATATATAGGGAAACACCGGATAGAGGAGAAAGCATGCACGGAAAAAGCGTCATAGAAACAATGAGAGAGGAGGCAGGGGGGGGGGGGGGAGAAAGAGAACGCTGCACGAGAAAAGAAAGATATAACGAGAGAAAGAGGGAGGGGGAGTGGGAAAAGCGAGGCAGTACGGAAAGGAAGTTCAGAGCGGGAGAGAAAGAGAGAGATAATACTATACATGGAAAGGGCCTCCCACTGATAGTTAAGACGACGACAACGACGACTACAACAACAACAACAGCAGCAACAACCGCCACAATAACAACAACCACAATAACAACAACCACAAGAACAACAACCACAATGAGCACAACAGCAACAACCATAACAGCAGCAGCAGCAACACCACTGCTTCCAACGGTAGTGACTGTTCCCACTGCACGCGTGGCAGCAGCAACAGTACGAGCAGCCAGTCGCCACTGAGTGGATGGGTGGGTGGGTGGGTGGTTGGATAGGTAGATGGGTGATGATTAAGTGTGTACAACTGCGCGAGTGCATGTCATGCGGATATAGTGAATACTTACTCGCGCGTACCTAGTCATGACT
Organism: Dermanyssus gallinae; assembly: GCA_003439945.1. NCBI lineage: Eukaryota > Metazoa > Arthropoda > Arachnida > Mesostigmata > Dermanyssidae > Dermanyssus > Dermanyssus gallinae. Next base: position 263,185 of record QVRM01005214.1, read on the forward strand.
ACGTGCGTACGTATGCATCACTACTACGTGCACACGCATTCACTACTACGCGCGTACGTATAATTCGATGATGCACACGTACGCATTAACGCATACGTACGGATTCGTTCATATGTGCTGCGTACGCGTATGCATTACTACGTACGCACGTTATTCATTACTACGTACGTACGCATTCATTACTACGTACGTACGCATTCATTACTACGTACGTACGCATTCATTACTACGTACGTACGTATTCATTACGACTCACGTACGTGTTAATTACTACGCATATATTCATTGAATTACGTACGTACGTGTAGGCACATGTGTTCGTTGCTACGTGCATACGTACGTGTATATGTCCATGCAGGCCGTTTTACTCTCTACTTTCTAGCGTGGTGGGCTGGGGTTGGGCTGAGCTGGAGTCGAGCCCGCGCAGAGTGGGGTGGTGTGGGGTGGCCTGGGGTGGACTATTGCGCTGGTTAAGCAGCAGTAACGGCAACAGCTGCAGCAGCGGCGGGTGGTGATTTGGTCGGTTGGTCGGTCCGAGGTCGGCACGGAAACCACTGCAGAAACAACGAAAGAAAGTCACTCGTACTCAACGAGCGGATGGACAGCCCTGCCTGCCTGGCAGAGGCCAATCAACGCCGACGACCACGCTGACGGGGGCGGCGGCGGCGACCTTAACAAAGAAAGCAACAACATCAGAAAGCAATCGCTGAGCAATGATAACATTCGTCACCTCTCTCCTCTTCATAACTAGTAATACTGTGTCAGGAGTAGTAGTAGAAGTAGTTAGTGGTCTTGGCTGAGGGTCAGCCCGAAAACTTTACTATAGTAGTAGTAGTAGTAGTAGTAATATACAAGTGGCTTGGACAACAATGGCTATCACGATAGCGCAACAGCAACAGAACAGCAACAACACAAATTGTGTCAAAAATAGGAAAACAACAATGACATCGATAAGATGCAGAAAGAACCAAAATAGACAACAACAGCAACAACACAAAAGAAAAACGAGAACAAACACAGTGACAATATTAAGAACGAAAAGAGCAAACCAAACAACAACAACAACAACAACAACAACACCAACTCCAACACCAACAACAGCAAAAACAACAACAGTAAGAGTAGCAACGGCAGTAACAGCCGCCATAACTATCACAACAACAACAACGACAACAATACCAACGATAGCTTGACACGGAATAGTGCCTTTATTTCGGCCTACTGCTTTCGATTACTACTCGGGAGGCAGAGAGAAAAACTCGACGATGGTCGTCAATCGAATGCGACAAACAGCAATAACGGCGATCGCGCTGTTGGGGAGCGGGGGGCGGGGAGGTACGGGGTACGGGGGCACGGCGGGGGAGGGAGGAAGCGGCGACAGCAGCGGCAGTAGCAGCATCAGTAACGGCCACGAGACTACAATTGACGGCGGTAACAACAACAATAACGACGCCAATGTTTAAACGCCAACCAACCGACCAGGCAGGCAGCCGGCAGAACCCAACAATCTACTCGGCTTTACTGTACACGCTCTGCGTATATGACGACCGCCTACGACCACCAGCGCCTGCCCAAGCGATTCCTACGAAGCCATCGTGCCCACCCCGATATACCGTTACCGTCGTACTGCGTCGACAACTTGAGCTACTGAGGGACTACTTGAGCACAACACTGTTACACTTTCGCTGGACACTTGTAGCTACCCAGAGCGTACACAGCACGTGTAGCAGACATACGCACACATATGTATGTATATATTGATATACACATACATATACATATACATGTATATATATATATATATATATATATATATATATATATGTATGAAGCAGGAGGAGATGGATACACGACCACACACCCATTGCCGCCCATCCACAGAAACCAACCCACACGCCGACCCAAGCGTACATAGACAGAGACATACCAGCTGAACAGCAGCATTTTACTTTCTCTCGGTTGGCCATCGCCTTGTCGATGGCTTTGTCGCTGGTCCGCGGGTGTTTCTGTTCTCGTCGGATCGCATCGAATCGGTGAATCGTCGTCGTGATTCGTCGGTGGCTCTATGGCGGTTGACGTCGTCCACCGTCCACCGTTGGTCGCTGTTGGTTTTCTAGTGGCTCTATGGCTCTGTGAGCCTGTGTTCTGGTTGGCCTGTGTGTATGAGTATATATAATAGCGTGGGGATGCGTAGGCGAGCACATTATAGGCTTGCCTGCCTGCTGGGAGGGCTAGCTGGCAACAACAACAACCAGCTGATTCCCTCTCGTTTGCCCCGTTTGGGCATACGACGATTGGTATCGACTATAGCAACGACAACAACAACAGCAACAACGACAACGACAATGAAGGCAATAACAAAAACAACCACAACATTAACAACACAACAAAATGGACAACGACAATAATAAAAACAACAACTACAACAACAACAACAACGCCTTGAGTCCAGTCGATTCGAGCCTGCTACTACTGCTGGCAAACGAACACAGCCATCCGCTAAAGTCGTAGTAGTAGTGGTAGTAGTAACAAAACAGTGAAATCGAAGAAGAAAAAGAGGAACAAAAACAAGCAGGAGAAGCAGTGCAGTAATAACAGTCTTCGTCGCGGAACATCGTCGTCACTGCTGATGAACGAACGCATGCGCTCCCTCACTGGCCTATTCATTCTTCTCATCATGATTTGTTTGTTCGCTTGTTTCTCTGATTGCGGTTACTTCACGTCGGTCGGTCGGTCACGCACCACGTCGAAAACAGGTCGACTCAACCTAAATGGCGGGGAAAAGGGGGAAGAAGCCATGGGGGGGGGGGGCGAGGTAGTGAGGAAGAATCTGAGGGAGGGGGGTAAAGGGCGAGGAAACGAGAAAGGATCTAAGGGAACGTCGGTCGATGGTCCTGGTCGCACTGCTGCTGCTACTGCTGAAGCTGCCCGCCGTGGTTGTGCTAATGTTAACTACTAAAAAGTAAAGCTTTCGGGCTGACCACCCTCAGGCAACATTTTGCGTCCACGGAATTGTTGTTCGCATTGCTTCATAGACGGATATGCCCCATAAATACAAATGTGGGGCAACGGTGGGGCGGCTCGAACCCGCGGACCTATCTAGTGTCTCCTCCGGTCGCGAGGCGCAGATTTGAGCCCCCACCACGCCACCGTAGGGCTCGACGTGCTAATGTTGACTGCTGGCAAGAATACTTGTTGAGTTACTACTACTGATCCTAGGCAGTAATAGTAGTAGTAGTGGTACTACTTGGTACTATCTGTGGTACTAGTAATAGTAGAAGTACTGATCCTTAGTAGCGGTAGTAGGAAGTACCGTCTCAAGCGTTTCTCAAGAAAAATCTTCTTGAGAGCGTGCGTCGGTGGTGGTCAAGGAGCTCCTCGTTGTTGACGCTCTCATACGCCGTCGCCGCTGCCGCTGCTGAAGCCGCCACACTGTTCGGCTACTGGATACTGGCCACTGCTATTTGTGTTACTGTTGTTGTTGTCGTCATCGTTGTCGTTGTTGTTGTTGTTGTTGTTGTTGTCGCTGTCGTGATCGTTGTTGTTGTCGTTGTTGTTGTTGATGTTGCTGTTATTGTTGGTGTTGCTGCTTCTGTTGTTACTCTTACTGCTGATGCTTCTCTTCCCGCTTCTGCAATGTCTGTTCGGTGATGTTCTTTCTTACTAATGTTAGATGTTGGACAAGCAAACGTAGAAGCTCCACCACCAGCAACATCGAAAGCAGCAAAGAGTACAACAACAACAACAACAACAGCAGCACATTGATATTTGTGCTTCTTCTGTTGCCTCGAGCTTCAGCTGGCGCTGAGCACACTTCAGCTTCAGAGAGCTTCAACACACACACGCACGCTAACCTACAACTTCAGCGGCACGACCACCGCCAACACGACCATCACGGTAAAGATGATGCCGAAGTCGAAGTCGAGGGCGAAGGCGAAAGCAATGACGACGGCGCAGGAAGAAGGCGATCCCGCTGGCGGTAAAGATGGCTTCGTGTCTGCTCCTTGTCGCCGCCGCCAGAGCGGCCGGTCGCAGTTGTTATACTGACCCAATGAAGATGTACGAGTGAAAGTCGCGCGTCGTTTATGTTTACGCTGTTGTTGTTGTTGTTGTCGTCGTTGTTTACGTCGTCGAAATTCTGCCAAATACTCCGCAGAGCCTTCGGTGACAGGGCAGGGCAACAAACACGAAGATACGCATAAACAACAAGCGGACAGACCAGACCTGAAAGAAGACTCGAAGAATATGACTATACGGGGCAAAGAACACTTCGCGAACGAGGAAGATGGTAGTGAGGACGAGAGAGAGAGAGAGAGAGAGAGAGAGAGAAGGAAGAAATTGCGTTTAAAGCTAACATAGACACATTCAGAGGTAGAGGAAAATATACGTTTTTCTTGAGACTGCAATCATAAATATGAGCAAGTGGAGGAGGTCCAATCTTTAGTTGTTTCGTACAACTTTAACTACAACCAGCCACAGGAGAAACGGCAACAGCAATAACAACAACGACAACGACAAGGCAAGCAGCAATAACAAGGACAATGACAATAACAACAAAAACTGCCATCATGAAATCAAACAAACAAAATCTTAAACATCTGCCGTTTATAGAGCTTGAAATTAGTGTGATTTCATTGAGCTCGACAGAGATTTGTTGACCAAAACTGCTCCACTGCTATTAGCGTACAGCTCGGTTAAAAGCTGCGGCCCCTTACTGCGACTTCGAACTGAAAATTCAAGTCCTCAAAGATAGGTTTCTGCTCAAGACCTACTTAGTTACATTAACTTTAGGAGCTATCATCATCCTATATGTAATGTGAAATGTAAGTAAAGAGTGCCGGAATAATAAACCGTGTTACTTTGACGTTATAAACACACTTATCAAGACCTACCTTTCGACACGGTAAAGCCTCAAAGTGTTAACGATAATCAGAAGTGCTTGCCGCGTTCTCAAGTGAGTTGCGCCAGAGGCTAATGTGGGCAAGATTTTAGGTGCGAAGGAACTATCTACGAGGACAATGATCGGTTGTCTTGACTATATATATATATATATGGACATCACTGTTCTCCCGACCTGTCGGCCACTCTAGCCACAAATCGAAGTCTGGTAGAAAACACTACCACTTCAAGACGTCGTACCTGTCTTCGTCAATGACAACGAGCCTTCACGGATTTCCGTGCTGCCTGAGTTGACCGACTCTCTCATTGGTGATTTCAGCACGATCCGCGGCAATTCCGGTTCATGGCGTCGGAGAGGTTCCCGCTATGCGATCTTTGTTTAAGACAGCGAGGCTTTATGCACGCGCTCGCGTTATGCTTTTTAGCGTCTTGAGCGACATCAGTGAGTGTACATCAGAGAAACTGGACACGCATGTGTGAGCATGCGCGTTCGTCAATTCTCGCAACGAGTCTCCGTCAAACACAGAGGATATTTGTTCACGATTTGATGATCTGTCAGATTAGTCGGCAACAATTTCAGCCGTTGTTGTTGTCGTCGTTATCGTCACCATCATCAATGAACACCACCCAAAGAACACCCCCAGACCTCTTAAGACAGACTGTTGTTTATCGTGGGGGGGGGGGGGGGGCGCAACGGAGATCGTGTTAACCCATCGGTCTGTGGCGTTGGTGGCCTTCTTCAATGAGTCAGTAGTTGCTCTGACAACAACGAGATGGCAAGACGGTCGCTGCATGCGGATGTAGCCGCCTACAACATTTATTTGCGTTTAGCAGCATATAACCAAGAACTACCCGCAGTTGATCTCTTCTAGCCCATCGATCGCGGCACAGAATAATTGATTGATAGACAAGATATATACATATAGACAGACAGATACATAAACAGGCAGAGAGTGAGAGAGAGGTAGAGAGATAGAGAGGGAGAGAGAGCGATTGAGCGAGCGGGAGGAGGGGGATCACAGACTGGGACACATTGACGGGGAGCCGATTGGAACAAACTTGGTGGAGAGAAGCAAACTTACATCTGCAGACTACTTACTACGGACCAGTTCTGCTGTGCTCCCCAGGATCTCAGACCGGGGATGATGACGGTAGGTTGGAGATGTCTATCGGTGTGTGTGTGTGTGTGAACTTTAGGAGGTCTCCCAGATGGCATATCTTGTTTGTAATTTGATTTAGACAATTTGCTTCTCGATCTCTCCGTTTCTGGTCGGCCTAGCTGTTGCGCTTAACATTGCCGTCCCAAGGGTGTTGCTACGCCACACTATTAATTTATGAACAAATGTATGGCTTGGCAGCTCGCTTTGCATTGCTCGGTGTCGTTGCATTCACCATCCCATAGCTACGAGCAAGAGATCTCTGACAAATTGCTCCGTTGCATGTTTATACTGACGTTGAGAAGCGCTTGATGGTGAGGATCAGGGGCCATGGCCAGAGTGGATAGCGTATTTCTCTGATCTCTAAAAGGTCTACTATAAGCATGCTCTCTATTCGGGAGGAGAAGCATAAAGCAAAAAACGCATGCTACCTCATTTCAAAGTGGCGGACTTTACTCAATCTCTATGTGGGCTTTCTCAGTCACAGAATGGCAAATATATGTGCTCTGAGTATCATGATCTGGTTGTGTATAGTCGCATGATCTACTCCTCAAGAGCAAAATGCATAGCCACTTTAAGGGAGCAATAGGCACAGTGAAGCACCGTTTATCCCTCGAGGGAGGACGCCTAAGTCATTACCAGTATTAAAAGACAAAATATATTGTACATTTATTTATAAATATTATCACTTTTCTTACTATATTATTTACTTTTCTTATTAAACTATTTACTTTTATTATATATACATATATTTATATATAATATACTTAGTCCTATTATATTACTTAGTCTCATTATATGTATATTACCTAGTCTTATTATATTACTTACTTTTAGTGTATATACTTATATTTATATATAATATACCTAGTCCTATTATATTACTTAGTCTCATTATATGTATATTACATAGACTTATTATATTAGTTAGTCTCATTAAACATACCTGCATATGAATCCGTTTGATGAAGAAATCTTATACCAAGACGAAAACAACTGCCAACTTTTCCAATTTCCTAACCGTTGCACAACAAATATAAATGCCTTACCTAAATATTTCAAACATATTTCAGTTTGTCACTTTAATCTAAGGGATATTAGTGCCAATACTAGATTCTGTGATCTGAAACATGATATTGAGTCGTTTACGTTTCATCTTGACTTTGTTGCGATTTCGGAGAGCTGGTGCACTGTAGATACAGAACACATGTACAATATACCTGGATATAAACATTTAGCTCAATCCCGAACACAAAATACTCGAGGCGGAGGTGTTATCTTATATATAGATGAAAAACTGCCACACACTAAAATTACTAAATATACGAATGCATTGGAAACCATACAAGCGATAGCTTGCCAAACTGAAGTGCGAGGGCGTAGTGTTGTCGTAATCACACTCTATAATAGTGACGGCAACTTGAATAACTTCAAATTAGCTTTAGATACAATACTTTTGGAATACCCATCAGACATACTAACAATTATTCTAGGAGATTACAATATCGACATACTCAAATCAAACTGCATAACATCGGAATTCCTTCTTTATATTGGGTCACATGGTCTCCGGCCCCTCCTTAAAACCATAACTCGACCTTCTGACAACGGTAGTTGTCTCGACAACATTCTCCTCCGCAATGATGAACTTATATTGAACAAATTATATGGCGCAGTTGATGTCCTCACACCAGATCATCGACCGGTTTTTGCGGCATTAACTGGTCTAGAACGTCCAACACGTACGAAAGTACAGACTATGAATGAACCACGTAGAAACTTCACGAAAAAATTTCATTTAGAATTTCAGCAGGCACTAGCAACAACGCCGTGGTTTGACATAATAACCAGTGACTCCGCACAAATAAACTTTTCGGTCTTCAGTTCTGAACTAAACAATCTCTACAAGAAACATTTTCCATTTCAACTCGAACGAACTAGACCACAAAACACTAAAATTACTGACCAGTGGTTTGACTTAGAGCTCATTCAGATGAGAGCAGCAAAGGACAGGCTAGCCAATAAGGTAAAAAAATATAGTAATCATTATGACAAAATGCGACTAAAAGAGCTTTCAAGAATATATAGGAGAACTTGCACACAAAAACAAAAAGAATTCTATAAGAATAAATTTGACACCGCTTCTCTCCTAGAAAGATGGAAACTAACGAACACGCTCTGTGGCAGGAATACACAGAAAGACACTAGAATTGCGTCTATTACACACAACAACACTACAACAACTAACCCTGCTGAAATAGCTGAAATACTAAACAGAAACTTTGCAACAATGGGTTCTAGAGCAGTACACAACAAATATGGTACAAATATAGCCGAATACAACTATAAAATTCAAATGAACTCACAAGTCCAAAATGCTCCCATTGAAGAATTTGCATTTAGCAAAATAACACCCGAGGCTATTATCCTGAAGTCAAATAAACTTAAAACAAACATGGGCGGTAGTCAAACACATATTCCCGGCAAATTCATCAAACAATACATAATCTATTTATCAAATATTTTGGCAGCCATATTCAATCAATGTCTCACACAAGGGGTATGTCCGTCAGAATTAAAATATGCGATAATCACACCAATATTCAAACAAGGAAATAAAAATGAGGCAGTTAACTATCGACCTATAAGCTGCGTTCCCTTTCTGGCTAAACTACTTGAATCAATTATCAATGATCAGATTCGCCTATACCTCCATGATACACACTTTATTAGTCCAATGCAATTTGGTTTTCGTAGTAAATGTAACACTAACTTAGCTCTCACACATCTTCAAGCATATATAACTAAAACCTGGGAAAACAATCAAATAGTTGCCGGTATCTTTGTTGACGTTGAAAAGGCATTTGATTCAGTAGATAAAAATATACTCATCAAAATACTCACACAACTAAAATTCAGTGAAGGACCCATAGCATTCTTTAATTCGTACTTGAGTGAAAGGGTGCAGATAACTAGAAACGGCGACAATCTGTCATCGCCATGCTCCCCGCACCTCGGTACACCGCAAGGGACCAGCCTCTCACCAACATTATTCCAAATATTTATGAACTCGCTTCTAAAGGCAAGCGAACTAAAAGCTATCGCATTTGCAGATGACGTAACTTTTCTTTGCCCACTTTCATTACAAAGCCTGGCTCGCGATATCGAATACACTAATGGCCAACTTAAACTTATTTCTGACTGGTATTTAAAGCACAGACTGTGTCTAAATACTAAAAAGACAAAAATGCTACTTTTTAGTCCATGGCAAAGATCGATGAACCAGACAATAACAATTACGTTAGATAATACTAATATACAACAAGCATTTGAATACAAATGCTTAGGTGTAACCCTAGACCCTTCACTCTCATTCCGAAATCACATAAATATCTTAATTAAGAAACTTGAACAGATTGTGCCTCAGTTGGGCAAACTAAGCAACATTGGCGTATCCACTGATGTATTGTTGATTGTATATAAATCGTTATTTCTTTGTTATATAACATATTGTTTGCCACTATTCGGGTCAACTCTTGCAACACTCATAAATAAGATACAGATTGCACAGAATAATGCTTTAAGGGCAATTTTTGGCTATAGGAGGGATGAAAGTGTAACTCATCTGTTCGCTATCCACAAACTACTTAAAATACCATCACTTTACAAATTTGAATTAGGTATTCTTGCATATAAAAACTTCCGTGGCATTTTACCGCCAGATTTATCATTTTATTTTGAGTCCAACACCAACAGAAATCGTAACAGCCCACCACTCAGAATCCCCAATACGTATCGCAACTATAGACTTAAATCACCTGATATAGCCATAGCCAAATTATGGAACGCTCTCGATACTGAATTAAGAGAATGTAGATCACTTAATTTATTTAAGAAGAGATGGCATCAAAAATTACTCAGTGAACAACGTACCGATCGATAACACATTTAAGACATGCAGGTTATTACTATTATTATTATTATTATTATTATTATTATTATTATTATTATTATTATTATTATTATTATTATTATTATTATTACTATTATTATTATTATTATTATTATTATTATTATTATTATTATCATTATTATTATTTATTATTATTATTATTATTATTATCATTATTATTATTATTATTGTTATTATTATTATTATTATTATTATTATTATTATTTTTAGAAAACTGGGATGACAAATACTACAATGTATGAAACACGGATGTTCTGTAAGGAACGTGTGTTGGAATGAATAAACTGTTTGAATTGAATTGAATTGAATTGAATTGAATTGAAAATGTCATTGTGTCAAAGCAAACATAGGCAAGAAATAGCTGGATAGCATCGTGCTTGGTTTATAATCGTCTGAGTGTTTTAGCACGACACGATTGCTCTTTGAATAGGTGCGCAGAGAGACGATACGTAAACCCCTTAGAATGCTCATAGTGTAATATATATATATATTTTTTTTTAAATCTACATAAACAAGCGAGAGATACAGTAGATGTGTTTTTACTCTTAATTGCCTATAGGGTGAGCTTAAGAGCTGAAGCGGTTACCGTCGGTCAAACGGTCTATTTTAACGTAGAGCAATAGGGACGACAGTAAACACAAGAGAGTGGGACCAATTGGATTCAAAACACATAATAGTGTTTTAAATCGTTATTTTGTGAAATGGCATTTTTTGTTGTTTTTCTGTTGTTTTCCCTGGTATTATCCCCTATGTTGTTGTTGTTGTTGCTAATACTGTTATTCTGTTGGTTGTTGTTGTTGTTGTTGCTATTTTGTTGTTGTACTTGTTGCTATCTTTGTTGTTGTTATCGTCGTTGTCATGATCGTTGATGCCGTAATAGCTATGATTCAGGCGGCAGCTGATTCAGCCCGGAGCGGAGCCTCTTCTGCGAATTGAAGATCGAACAACACTTAGGCGAGACCACAACCAACGTCATTTTCTCTCTCTCTCTCGACTCTATCTAGCTCCTGGACTCACCGCCACAATCTCACTTCTCGTCTTGTTCTTGCTCATAAATGAAGATGACGTGGACGCAGAAGAACTGCAGTTACTGAAGCAGAAGACGGCAGAAGTCAGAGAAAGGACAGAGCATTGTACCGTTGACGTTGTCGAGCCTGCATGCGCTGCCGCCAACAGAAACAGGTGGCGGGCGGTGGACCAGAAGGCTGAAGAGCCCGTGTGCGGTTGGTTCTGAGCGAGCACCTGCAAACGTCGGGTTGTCGGGTCTCGAGGCTGCGCCGTGATCTTTTCTCCGTTACTACTGCGCCGCTATGGTAGCCGGCCACTCTCAAATCAAATTGTAGATTTCTATAACCGTTATTCGCTGGTTGCTGGGGCCCGGGATAGGGAAGGAAAAACAAGTAGAAAGGGAAAACAAAGATGTAGGTAACCCGGACATGTGCCGTCCGGCCGTCAGTCCGTCAGTTTGACGAGAGGCGCGAGGAAATTATTAAATACCTGGTAAATTGTTTGTGAGGACTGCTCCTGCTGCTACTGCTGCTGAGGCGGTGTGGGAATATAAGCGAAAGGGGGAGTTTGCGAGTCAGTGTGTCGAGACGATAACGATATGCGCGAATCGAATGCATTTAGTCTAGTACCGTAGAACGTCTAGGTTAGATATGTTCGGCTAGTAGCTCGTCCAGGTAATAGAAAAACATAGTCTACTGCTAACAGCACACATACAAGACGGCGTAAATTAAATTAAAGCGTTGTAATTATAGCAATTCTACTTAAGCCAACCCTATAACGTGTGAGAACGTAGTCACTTGTAAGTATGTTTTTAGATTCAAAATACGTAACTGATAATAATAATAATAATAATAATAATAATAATAATAATAACGACAAACGTACATTTTATCCATTATTCTTCGTGTTTACCCGGTTCGCGTCGAATCAATAGCCTCAAACCCACGATTCATCACGACAGCAGGCTCGCAAGCTATCTTCACTGCACTCTCGCGTCGACAGATCTGACAGACCCTGACAGACGAATAGCAAAACATTTCGAATGGTACCGGCAAACAAAAATCAACGACGACGACGACGACGACAAAACAGAGAAGAACCACCACCACCACCACGACACGCTCGAGCTGATCTGCCGATTGTCGTATCGTGTCGCGCCTGTTTGCGTCGATTTCTGCCCTCGACCTCGGCGTACGTCCTCATCGATGGCTTGACTTCGTTTGATGACGCTGGAATAGTAGCTGACGCCGTCACTGCAGCAGCAGCAGCAGCAGAAGCAGCAACAGCAGCCGCAAGCTACAGCATGCCGCGAGCACTATTTTGCTCGCTAGTCATCGTCGTCAGTGAAGCGAAGTTCCTCGTGTTGAGGGTTCTGGTCGAGCGACATGTCAACGATAGCAGTGGCAACAACAACAACAACATTATCGGCAACAACAACATTATCGGCAACAACAACAACATTACCGGCAACAACAACAACATCGCCAACAACAACAACAACAACAACATCGGCAACAACAATGACTTGGCTTGACAACAATCGCGACAAACGCGAAGATCAACGTCAACATTACCACTACCACCACTACCCGCCACCACCACCAGAGCAGCCGCCGCCAACACAAGCCACCACCACCACTAAGCGGCATAGTGGCTGTGCCCTTCCATATTCTTCCGTCACGTTCGCTCGACGCCGTCGATGAACAAAGAGTTATTGTGCGAGCAGCAGCACACATATTATATTATATTAAAAACAACCTCCTTAAAAAATGTTTTTAGTTCTAGCAGCACACACACAAAGCTCTCTACGATCTACGACAACAACAACAATACGATACCTTGATATGTAGTGCGCAGGTAGAAAGACCCTGTATTGGCCGATGACGTGACAGCGACTCTCGTCTCGCGCTGAAGCTCTCTCTCCCTCGCTCTCTCGATGAACTAGCAGGACGTGCTTTTGAGGCCTAAACGAAAACCGCTATCGTCGCACATGGCAGACGGTAACTAACTGCACAGCGGACGCGGTAACAGCACACCGTACACGTGTGCAGTGTCAGCTGCACGATACGTACCACAATGCTTGTTTGTTCGATCGTGTCTGATCGATCAATCGGCAGACGACTAGTGATCTCGACTACGGAATATAGCCTAACTACTCGTGAGGCTACGGGACGTTGGGGAGCGAAGCGAGGTGCCGAGGAGGCTGGGGGAGACAGTTTGACAGTTTGCAACGCTAATGCCGGTGTACGGTGGAAGCAGTTTCACTTCTGCCAACGTTAAGCGTAGTGTAGCAAGTGGTGGTGGTGGGGCTGGTAGTAATAGTTATTGTTGCTGTGGACGTGTTGAGCCCGGTGATGACGTTCGCAGTGCATTCGTGTGCTTCTTTCGACCGGATGAGACACAAGGAGGTGCACGGGTTCGATCCCCATCGTTGCACATTTGGCACATACTTATTGGGGTCGGTCCGTCCTATAAAGCAATGCGAGAGCGGTCCCGTGAACGCTAGGTTAGATGTTTGCTGAGAGTCAGCCCGGAAAAGTTACCTAGTAGTCGTAGAAAAATAGTAAAAGACGTACAAATCTCAATTAGACAAAGCGAGTGCAAAATCGATCAGTTGCATACGCCAAAAGCCATTACAGCGTTGCCGCACCATTATCACTACCGCTAGGTATCACTACCGCTATACAAACGATAAGCGTTATTGTACCGCTACTACCACACCACTGTTGGACTAGCATAACGTGAGCAAAAGCTTTAAAGCTTAATTTATTGTATGCTTTGAGGCTTTTGCTATACCGATCCGTCAGCATCGATACTTTATTATTATTATTATTGCTAATGTGTATCACGGTATATGTGTATGTGACACATATGACGAGATTTCAGGTATGACGTGTCTGTCATGGCACGCAAAGGTCGCACGGCAATCGTCATGGTGCGGTGCCGGCGGCCGGTGCAGTAGCTGACGCATTCGACGCACTCCACGACCACTAACTACAACACCAACATGGAGACAGGCCAGGGAGGGCTACTCTAGGCCTGTACCGGATTGTTGGAGTATGATATACATAGACTGGCTTTAAGCGAGTTTGGATGTGGGTACTGTTATCTCATTGTCAGTCAATCGTTATCGCGTCGTCCTCGTTCGGCTCACGACCGTCGCTGCTTTAGGGCCTGCTGTCCTGCGGGTACCGGACCCGAGAAGTCCAGTAACGTGGTCGACGTAGCTAGACATCAGCCTACAAGAAGTAGTGGTGTGTTTGCACAGCCAACGACAGGAATCGATGCCATGCAGAACAACTTGCTGCTGCTCTATTACCACGATTAGAATTGTTATTGTAGTTGTTGTTGTTGTTGTTGTTGTTGTTGTTGTTGTTGTTGTTGTTGTTGTTGTTGTTGCTGCTTCTGCAGTTGTTGCTGTGTTGTTGTTATTGCTGCTTCTGCAGTTGTTGTTGTTGCTGCTGCTGTTGTTGTTATTGTTGTTGACGTTTCCGCTACCCGAACCGAATGACTGATTGAGATGACGAAGCTTTGTGCGGTGTCTACGTTTCGTTGAACCTTTAGGCAGGTCGGTCGTGCCAGCCGCACATGTTGTCACGTTGTCGAATGAATCGGCAACAACCCTCTAACGTTGTGTCACTATGACAACAATACCACCAACAGCAGCAGCAGCAGACGTAACAACGACAGCAGAGTAAAAAACACAACAACAACGACCGCAACAACAGCAGCAGCAATGTCGAAGACGAAACAACAACAGCAACAACAACGACAGCGACGACGACGACAACATAACAGCAGGCCCAGCAACAACAACAACAATAGCTACAATACCAAGCATAGCAAGCAAGCGAAAGATCGACGACAGCAAACATGAACAATATATAATAATAACGACAACGACAACAACAACAAGAACAACAATAGAAACTCAGAGCAACATGCTCCCGCAGCGGCGGCTGTTTCTGTTGCTGCTACTGTCATCACATAGAGCTGTGTCATTTCGTTGTCTGAATAGGTAGGCCCGCCGGCCAATCGACGGCTATGACACTGACTCTAGTGAGCGAGGGAAAGCGAAACACACGCAGGGAGACAGGCTGGTCGGTTGGTTGCGTGGCTGTCTAACTAACTGATTGACAACGGCAGGCAGGGATGATGGGAGGGAACAAAAACACGAGGGGAGAAAAAACGAGGGAAAACTACGTCGACGAAAATGATCGGACAACAGCAGGTTTGTCATTGACGTCGTCGGCCGTCGACGACGTCAGCGAAACACTTGTGAGGTGCAGGCTTGAGGGTGAGGGGGAGGCGGGGAGGCGGCTGGGCATCATGAAGTTGCGCCCCCGCCCCCACCACCACCACTACCAGCAGCACCACGACCTGGCTAGTTACTCAACTTCGCGAACTAGCTTTAGCGATCTGACGGACTATCCCGTCATCCCGTCTCGACGAGACGTCGAGATGTCCCACCTCGTGCTGCCGACTGCTCGCAGAAAGAAAAACGTCAACAGAAGCGCGTATAACGCGTCTCCTGCCGCCATAACACCGCAGCAATAGCAGCAGTAGTAGCAGCAGCAGCGGCAATACAAGTGGACAAGCGGCGTTGACATCAGACCAGTCTCAGTCAGACAGCCTAGACTAAGATAGGGCGGGTGCCGCTATATGGCCAGATCGTGCCAGTGTTGTAACGAGCGTTCTTCTGGTTGTTGTTGTTGTTGTTGTTGTTGAAGTTGTTATTCCTGTAAGTGTTGTTGTTGTTGTGTTTGCTATTGTTGTTGTGTTTGCTATTGTTGTTGTTGTGTTTGCTATTGTTGTTGTTGTTGTGTCTGTTATTGCTTTCGTTGTTGTTATGGTTGTTATTGTCGATATTGTTATCGTCACTGTTACTGTACTGATGTTGTCGCTGTTATTGCTGTTGTTGTTGCCGTCACCGCCATAGTCTGCCTCATCATGTTCGTTGTCAACTCTATCTTGATTTTGAGCGGCTGGTTCAACAGCATTGGCAATAACGGCGTTTGCGTCCGCGTGTCGTCGTCGTTGTTGTCGTGCCGAAGTCGTCTTCGTCGAAAGTCTTCATCGTCTGGTTCGGTTTGAGGTGTCTGTCCAGCCGGTCCATCCGTTCTGACAGACAGGCCTGGCTGGTCGGTTGACCGGCTGAGTTGGGTTTGTCGTTTCGATCACGAATCCGAGTCATCATCGTTATAGTCATCATCGTCATCACTGCATAAACAGCAGTGTTTTCGAGTAGACGAGATGAGAGAGTGAGCGTGAGGCAGGGCAGGGCAATCTGCCAGCCAGCCAGCCAAGCGAACTGCTGAGTGACTCAGCGACGACTCAGTGAAAGTTGTTGCCCTGACCAGCAGCAATAACGGCTGCTGTTGCTGCTGCTGTTGCTGCGGCGTCGGCAGCCGCAGAAGCGGCAGCAGCTTGATGAACAATTTGCTCAAGATGTGCGGAGTCGGCGCTGTGTGTCGCATTGGCGTCGCCTCGGACGCCAGTTCGCGGCACCACGTCGTTCATCCCGTCGGGCTTCTTCGATCTCATCTCTCCTTCATCGGCACGCAGCGACGTAGAGCCTATCAAACAGCAACAGCAGCAGCAAGATGAAGAAGAAAAGAAAGTTGGTACGACGACAGCAAAAGCTATGGTGTTAGCAGCAGCAGCAGAACAAGAAGAAAGCGAAAAAGGAGAAGCTGGTATGGCGTCAGCAGAAGCTGGTAGCGCGTCAGCAGAAGCTGGTACGGCGTTTGCAGAAGCTAGCATGGCGTTAGCCGCCGTCGCCGCAGCAGTAGAACAAGCAGAAGTAGACGAAACAGCAGAAGTTGGTAGGACGTCCGCAATAACAGCAGCAGCAGCAGCAATAGCAGCTCTGACAGCGACTGCTGTTTCTGCTGTTGCACGACTGATCGCCACTACGATACTGTGGCTGTGACTGTGGCTGGCTGGCTGGCTGACGTCATCTTGGAGATGATCGCCGGCGTCGCCGCTTCATCATAACCACCACCACCACCGCCGCCATCACCGACATCACCGCCACCATCATCAACATAATCATAATACGTCATCAGCAGCAACAGTAGCATCATCCGTCAATTGACGACCTACCACTGCTGCTGTTTGACGTCGCTCGTTGGCCAAAGAACGCTAGCACAAGCTACAACGGCACTAGCCGCAGCGGGAGCAGCAGCAGCGGCAGCAGCAGCTGCCGTGGATATTGACCACAGTGACGTCGGCCCCCGCCAACCCCCGGCCGTCGGTATCGATGATCATCATTATCATGATCAGATGCATGACGCACGATGCACATCGTTATGATGCGAGGTGACTACGGAGGTTGTGCCGATGGTGTCGCCGTGTCCGTGCATACGTCCATCCATCCGTCCGTCCGTTCGTCCGTCTGTCTACCTGTCTGCCTTGATGGTAGCGTTATCGTCATTAATCCATGAGTTTGTCTGTCTATCGATCTATCTACCCCCTCTCTCCCTCTTTCTATCGATCTCTCTTTCTTTCCCTTTTCAGCTCCTATTCTCTACGCCCCTATCTCTCGTTTTCTCCATGTCTCCCGTGTACGTCTCTCTCTCTCTCTCTCCTCCATCTCACCCCATGTCGCCACTCTACGACTTCTCTCTCTCTTTCTTTCCGTCTCGGCTGACCGACCTACTCACCTACCCACCGACCTACGCACCTACTACGTACCTATTTACCTACCTACCGACAGACAGAAAGGCCACAGAGAGCGGCAAACGTCGACCTGCTCGATGGAGGAGGGGCCCCCCTCCACAAGCAAGCAGGGCTAGGCCGATAGGCAGACAAACACACAGACAAACCGACAGACAGACATACCCAAAGACGGTGCAGACCGACATGCAGAAGAAGAAGAAGAAGCCCAGCGACGGCGACGCTACCTACTTTCGCAGACAGAGATCAGCTCATTTCAACACAGCACGGCTCAACAGAAGACAGAACGGCTGCGGCTGCAGAGGCTGCGGCGGTTCCGAACTCAGCCCCCGTGGGCGATGATCAGGCTCGATCAGGCTGCACTAGTGGCTAGCTGAGGCTCTGAGGGCGGCAGCAACAGCCAGCCGATGATGACAATGATGATGCGGCAGTGGCAACCAAGACAGAGAAAGCGGGAAAAAACCACAGTGAACACGAGAGCGCCGGTAAAAAAATGCCACCACCACCACCACCACCAACAACAACAACAACAACAAGAAAGAGATCATGAAAAATAAAAGGAAGGAAGGAAATGAGAAAAGAGAAACTGCAAAAAATCGAAGACAATATCAATATAGCAGTAGTCGGTGCAGTAGTGTTCACTTTAGTAACAACAACAACAACAGCGACAACAACAACATAAGCAGCAGTCGCCGCCTGCAGCAGAAAAACGTACGTAGACTAGCAGAAGTTAACCGACCAACCGCGAGCAAGAGTAGGCAACGACAACTGAGTAGCCTGTGGACAGAGGAAACAGGCAGCGAGAAATGAGGAAGCTGAGGTAGTTTCAGGTTACGACGGTGGTTGGTCAGAACGCTAACGTTGCTGTCGTTATTGTAGCGGTTGTGGTTGTGATGATAATAGAGGAGGTCGAGATTGTTGTTATTGTTATTGTCGTCGTCGTCGCCTACGTCGAGACGACCGCGCGACGCCGCTGCCTCTGCAAAGACCAAGTGGCAGCGCTGCGCATCTTTGGCCGGCATCGAAGCGACCGACGACGTCGAATGGTCTTGGATTTGGTCTTGGTGTTTGCTGCTGCTGATCGTGTCGTGAACGTCCCGATGAAGCGATGATGGTCCGGCTGGTCGACAGGCGCTCTCGCAAACGGACGAGCAAATAGAGAGCCCGCTGGCTGGCCGGCCGCACGACACCAACACAAGTCTAACACGCTCAAAGCAGCAACAACAACAACAACAACAGCAGCAACAACAACAGCAGCAACAACAAAGCAGCAACAGCAACAACAACAACAACAGCTGTAACCGTAGTAGCCCGTAGAATGCATGCTACCAACGGCCTTCGAATGGGGCTTAGGCTAAGGGGGGGGGGGGGGGAAGGGGGCAAAGTGAGGTGAGGGAATTGGGTCGGCGGGACAAGGCCGAGAAGAAGGCGGGCGGGCAGAAGGATCGTGATTTGTGTCGGCTGGCTGGCAACGTAATGCATGCGACGGGGCAAATGGCGTTCGATGCGCGAAAAGAAGCGCCCGTCCGTCCCGACCAAGCGAGCGGGCGAGCGAGGGAGCAAAAAACATCCAATTGAGGAATGACGACGATGATGACGACGAGATACCTTCATTATCATCATCATCATCATCAACATCGCCACCGCATCTATCCGCATGATCATCATCATCACCATGTTCTTGGTCTTCTTGATCTTCGTCCTCGAGCGATAGTTGTCACTACCATCAGCGTCATCATACCACATAGGTAGGTAACATCAGCCAACCTCACAGCCGTATGTCTGAATTAGCTGCTGCTGCTACTGAGGTGACTCGGCTGACGATGACGCGGCGACGGCAAAGTGCCAATCGCACGAAATACCTCGCGTCTTCATGGTTGTACGATGAAGCAAACCGCTGTACTCGGGAGCCGTAGCTGGCTGTTGTGGTTGTCATTGTTGTTGTTGTCGTTATTGTTGCTGTTATTGTTGTTGTTGCTGCTGTTGTTGTTACTGTTATTGTTGTTGTTGTTGTTCTTGATGCTACTGTTATTCGCGTTGTTCGTGCTGTTCGTACTATTGCCCAAGGCGGCGACTTCGGTGTTGTTTGAAGGGGGCGGCGATCCATGACGGCCAAGGAGGGAGATGATCTCGCATTAACTTGCGTCGCTGGCTAAGCGCGTTCTTCGACGAAAGACGCAGGAAACACTCAGAGAGAGAGAGAGAGAGAACCGTTAGCTTAAAGGCGTCACAGATACAAATAGTGGTGCCAAATGTACCATCGCATCTGCTGTTGCTGTTGCCATTGTTACTAGGAAGACAACTACTACTTCTACTATTGCTACTACTACGACGACGACGACGACGACTAACTATTTCGGTTAGCAGAAAGAGAAGAACGGACGGTCGTGATTTGTCAAATCAAGCAACAACGGCGACAAGCGGTAAAACCACAACGGTAGCAACGACCAGAGGAATAAGAAGAACAATAAAAAGATCAACAACAACAACAGCAACAACAGCTGCGTGGTAAACTGTGGGCGGTTCTACCTGTTTACTACCCGGACATTGCGGACGTACTCATGCACTCACGTTGACAGAACCAATTAACATGTTGGTGTAACTTGTCGAGCAGGCAACGTCGTATGAGCGCGTCAGTTTATGTCAACACATGCGCACGTGAATTTTTCTGTATATATATATATATATATATATAACGGTGCGAAATGACTACCTTGAAACTTACAGTTGTTTGTTTTACGCTATCGTACTGATAACACGTACATGCCTCGCGTACAGAGTAGTGCATTGTTTCCTGGGCGTTTTCTAGCTCGTGCCCCGGCAGTCCTGGTCCTGCGTGATCATGTTTACGAAGGCACTGAAAATGGGCAATTATTGGCCATCCCCTTCTCTTGTGTACCAGGCAAAGCTTGAGCGACTGCGTCGCCGCACCACCCCAGCACCACAGAACACGTAGCTGTTCAACTGGGTGCCTTCTTAATTCCGCTTCCGAAGTACCTCTGGAAGCACTTGTGGCCTGTCAGCTGCTACTCACTTCTGCTTTGGGGAAATGTGTAGCAGTGAATGAAATTGGGAAATAAGAGGGACCATTCCTGTTGTCATAGACGTACTGAGGGTGTGCACGTGGGCCTATCCAGACTTCCAGCGCGTCATACTTTTTGATCTTCCTCGTACCTTGATCGCCTGGTCCCACAGTATCGCTCTAATCAAACCGTTTCTGGGTCGGTTTGGCCCGCGCATTTCGTAAGGGCGAGCGTGCTATTCCTCACTTCTATTTAAACTGCATCACCGTTAGCCAGGCAGACGACGCAGCGCAGAAGACGATAAAGTCCGGCATTGTTGCGAAGAGCTTCCTCCTATCCAGTTTTTGCGTGTCTTATGGGGACTGTCTTTGGCGTCAGTCCACCAACTGCCAGTGCTCATATACTCGTACGTAAATAGTCATAGTAAAAGTGGCAATACTGCATAGCATACTGGGTAATTATTGCAGCAACTATAGATACTAACTACCATAATGACCGGCAACAGCTTCGATCGACAGCCCGCTAGCAAAATAATGCGATTAAATTGAAAATGCTAGCAAGCGTTTCATTGATTAATCAATCTGGCATCTGGCAGCGCGGTAATAGCGGCAGCACTGTGCTTATTTGCGGGCAGCATAGCACAAACTGCGGTAATCGGCGTTCGTGGTGCTCGCTCGTCACAAGCACGAGTAGATATATTATTCACTGATTCGTTTTTACATTTGTTGAACAAGTCCTTTAGATGGGCTCGCCCAATCGCCCACTGTCGGCCGCAGAATGGGCACGACCGCATGTTATGTATGACAAGCATGCATGGCGACACGACATTCGAGGCATCATGCACATATGTCCGTCATGGCATGTGTGGCGTGCACTTAGTTGGTAGCCGAACCAAATCGATCGATGCTGTACGAGTCCGTAGCCCGCCAAACCGCCTGGCGGTTCCTGGCCGTTGTCCTGAGCGCCTGTAACGTGTTCCTGGAATAAGCTGGAAACGACATCGAAAGGAAAAGAAATGACGAGTTGAAAGAAAGCTGAATACAGCAGATATAGCCGCGGCAGCACCAACGAATACGAACTACAACAACAACAACAACAGAAAGGCGAATATGATGCTGATGGCGATCGCCAATGAAATGGGTTGCGAATGTTAGGATGACCAACGACCCAGACGACCCCCGAACCTCTCTAGACAGCGACCAGACAGACAGATATCGATCGGGCTGCACTTCTCGCGTAGGCAGGCTGCTCTCGGGTTACGGCCCAGAGCTGCGACCATCCTCTCTACGGAGTGCTGCATGCATTCCTCAGCGGCTCTAGAGGACTTTATTGACCACCGCGTGGCGCTCTGTTTACTCATTTCCTCGTGTCCCTCATCTCGCTGTCTCCATCCAGCTACGCCTATCCATATATATGTCTTCTCCCCTGCTCTCTGCATCTTTCTCTTTCGGTCCGTTCCACTTCTCTCTATGGTTTTCCCGTCGTGGTCATGGTGGTGGTGGTGGTGGTGGTGATGGTGGTGGTTTTCTCGAGTTCTCGTAGTCGCTGCGGGGCTGCGCTATGCGAGCGAAGAAATCTCAAGAAGAGATGGACCTGGATGGATTGTGTGAGCGATATGGCGGCAGCCGTCGCCGCAGAATCTCCTCCGCCTGCCGTTACGATTTCTTGTCGAATGCTCGCACTGGTCGAAACATTCGTTCATTCGTACCGGTGTACCGGTGACTACCACGGGCCGCCGAAACACCGACCTACGATATGGCTGTGGCGTCGCGAACGGCGAAGCAGTCGTCGGCAAAGAGTGGAGCGCGGTGCGTTCTATATGCGCGATACGACATACAGTCGGTGATCGGGGAAAAAGCTACATGCTGTGGTTTGAACTTGGCCGTTGTTGTCGCTGTTGCTGCTGATGCTGCGCCTGCAGCTGTTGTTGTTGCTGCTACCGCTGTAGTTCTCGTTGTTGTTGTTGCTGTTGTTGTTGTTGTTGTTGTTGCTGTTGCTTGTTGTTGTTGCCTTCAGCATGATCGCACATACCCGCACATTGCTATGTATTCGGTACGGAGTCCGAAGAGAGTAATTTGGGCCGCGGATCCGTAGCCCGAAGCGGTGGTGGGTGTCCAGCCGGCAGCGCGTCATCGAGCGTCTGGCTCGGCTCATTCGTCGCCCGTTAGGTCGACGGTGTCAGCCGCTCGGCAGGAGACCATTGTTGTCGTAGTATTCTTGTTGTTGCAGTTGTTGTTGTTGCTGCTGCTGCTGTTGTTGTTGTTGTCGTTGCTGTTGGTGCTGCTGTTGTTGTTGCTGTTGGTGCTGCTGTTGTTGTTGTTGTTGTTGCTGTTGCTGTCTCGTAATGGTCAATGTCACTTGAAGACGCCCAGCAGGACTTCGCGGTGCGCTCTGACGTCTACCAGTGGTCGGATCTAGTGGCTGACTGTACTCTGTCGACAGTCACATCAAAGACGAGAGACTGAGATCAGAAGAACATCTGACACGAAGCGCTCCGCTCGGAACGGTTGGAACAAACCGATACAGACACATCGCCATCATCAGCATCACGACCACCATCAAGATCATCATCAGTATGGTCATCGACATCAAGCAGGAATAACAATAATAGTCATAATAATGATAACGCGGAAGCACATCCATGCTCATGAGTGCGAACGATTTACACAAGCCGCACTTGAGTTCTGTCATCTATCCATACATACATACATACATACATGCCTACATCTACCTCCATCCACCATCCATAGTTTCGCCCGTCCATATACATTTTCATACACATGAGTACATGAATACTAACCACGTTTTCTCTATCCGGCTCCTGTTCTATCGGCTTCTTTGTGGTTTGAGTTCGGTCTAGACCGCGGGCAGACGACCTATCGTCGGGTTGTTGGTGCCTTTGTTGTTGTCGCTGTCCTTGTTGTTGTTGTTGTTGTTGTTATTGTTGTCGCTGTCTTTGTTGTTGTTGTTGTTGCGGTTCGAATGATGTTCAGCAATGACGGTCATGAGCACAGCGATAACAAGGCTAACGGTGACTGCGATATTAGCGCAGATTCCTTCTTTAGCGGGACACTGTGGTACGTTACGAACACACTCCGGCCCACGACAACGGTCCTCCCGTCGAGTGCGTTTGCTCTTTGCGCTAACTGTGAAAACTGTCGTCTCGTTTCGGATAGGAGCGCATCTGTAATCTGGATACGGGGCAGCCAACAACAGTCTGTAACACGATACGTCGTCCACACTAGAAAGCGCCAAGAAGAAGAAGAACAAGAAGAAAAGAATCAGAATCAGAACCACCAAGACCAAGAAGAACACGGAAAAGAACAAAAAGGCCAAGAAAAGACTTCGAAAAGAAGAAGAAGACATTATTTACTACTGCTGCTACTAGGCTCGAAGGGCATGCACACAGTATTGCCATGACTGAGTATGTTGACGATCTGGTAGCCGGCATTTGTTGGGTTGGCTCATGCGTATATATATATATATATATATATATATATATATATATATATATGTGTGTATTTATATATATATATATATAAGCAATTTTTGCTGGACTACATGGCATTGAAGCAAGGCAGAAGATATGAAAATAAGAGATAGATAGACACAAGGATGTAGAAACAGAGGTCTATGCACGAGTGTAAATAACTGTCTCTATCTGCTTCCCCGATCTATCCCTGGTCTGGAGTGGTAGGCTCTGTCTGTCTAGGACCATCTTGATACACTCGAACCCACTCAGTGAGCTCAGCTACTGAAACCATCCATGTTGAGTCGCTGAGCAGTTCGAAGCAACGCTAACTGCTGGCTGCCGGTCCGCCCGTTCGTCCGTGGCTTAATAAATGTGTTGTCCTTTTTGCACCAGCACACCACATCACACAACGAATGAACGAAATCCCGCTGTGATGGTCATGGTCATGCCGGCAGTAGTATGATCGTGATGCTGCCGCTGCTGTTGCCGATGCCTTTACTAGCTTACTATGGCAGCCAGACTGGGTCAGACTGGGCGGCGAACAGTATTATCCCAACAGAGTACAATGGCGTCGTCATCTTGAAAACCTACTGCTGTCTTGTGCGTCCTCCATCATATAGGACAGAACAGAACTAGCTCGATGATGGTTGTTAGTCTCGATGGCATTACTACTACGCTGCTCTCTGTGGGCACGATGTAAGCGATGTCCGCGCGTGTCTGATTGCAGCTAAATTAGGCGAAGTTAGCATCCGTATATAGTCCGGCATAGTCTTCTTTCTTTCAGTCGCTGGCTCTTTCTTTCCTTAGCTCACGTTTGCTTGATTGTTTTCTTTCTTGTGATCAACTTCAACCGCTCGAAACTGGGCCCACATTCGATTGAGGAGAGGTGTATCTTCTCGTGGCGCAATGCAATATATATATATATATATATATATATATATATATATATATGTATACATAGTCGAGATGAGCAATGCCAGACCGGTGGATCGAGCAAGGTGGATTATATGCACTCGGATGTGCTTTAAAAACACTCAACACACGTAAACTGGAGAGAGAGAGAGAGAGAGCTATCAGAAAGACCCTGCTTCTCTAGGTCGAGACGGACATACAACGTTATGATAAATAACAACAACAGCAACAACAACAACGTCTACAACAATAGATAATTCATATTAGTGGTTACCACAGTCTCGACATCGGCATCGAGTTCGGCGGTCAAGATCGGCGAAACGCGTTTTACTTGCTTACGGAACATGATTAGATGAGAAGACGATGATCACTGACAGACGGCTAGTCTAAGTCTAATTTCTTTCCTAAAAAATCCCTTCGCACTGACTAACAACGACAACGACGACAATGATGATGTCTGCCACCACGACCACCGATCACCGATAATAGGTGGATGGACGTGGAGCAGGCGAGTTTGCTAGTTTTCCTTTTTGTGAGTCTGGCCGTCCGACTGTTGTTGTTGTTGTTGTCGACGACAACGGTACACGGCAATGGCAGGCGACACCGTCACAGTCAGGCCTCTTGAGTCGGTCGGCAAGCAGACAGATACATAGGATGACAAACATCACACGGTCACGCAGAACACTCGCGTCGTCGTGCCGGGTTGAGAGATGCGTGTCTGTGTGCGCGACTCCGGCGATATGTATGCGTAAGTAGTATGTGAAGACGATGATGATGACGCGTTTGAGTGCGACTGAGTGCACGCCCAACGTACCCGTTGGATAGATAGATAGATATGTAGATAGATAGAGAACTCGTCAGTAGTACTTTATCTGCGTGCCTGCTTTCCGGCCAGTCATTCGGCTCAGTCTTGTATTCGTGAGCTTTTTATCTCTCTCTCTCGCGCGCAAGCAGTCTCGTTTAGCGCTGCTCATGTTCTATACAAGTAAATGTGGGTGTACATGCTTTTTTGTGGGTGAGTGGGCGTTAGTGTGTGTACACTGAGAGCGTCAAAAACAACGAACGGGCGGGACAGAAACAGTGGGAGAGGCTTGGCGAACTTGAAGATGTCTAACTACACACTACGTATGTATGTATATATATATATATATATACATATGCCACGGTAGTAGTAGTAAGGGTAACAGAAGAAGGCAACTTTGCGTCGTTCGAGTTAAGTCTTTCTACGTAGGCTACTCTCCATGATTACTGCCGGCTACTGTCATTGTCAGCCGTGCTGTTTCCATGACTACTATTTCGCTTCAGGTGTTGTTGTTGTTGTGTTTATTGCTGTGGCAGCTGATGCTGCTGTTGTTGTGTTTATTGTTGTTGTTGCTGATGCTGTGGTTTATAATTCGTCATCATCGGCGTTGTTTTCGCTGTCATCGCTTTAGTTGTCGTCATAATTTCCCTCGCCGCTATTGTACGCCTTGTTGGTATGGTTGGTTACTGCTCTTGTCGTTGTGGTTGCTGTTGTTGTTGTTCGTGTTGTTACTGTTGCTGCTGCTGTTGTTATTATGGCTGTAGTTGTTGTTGTTCTTGTTATTGTCGTCATTGGACATATTACTTCGTCATCCGCTAGCTAGGTCCATCTGTCGCTTCGTTCTTCGTTCGGTGGTGTTCGATCGATCAGCAGCTCTCCGAGGCAACGAACAAGCCGCTAAGGCCGCAGGAGGACGAGGACAAGGAGAAGGAGAGGGAGGAGGCGAAGCAGCCGCAGCAGCAGAAACAACGATAGTGACCGATCAGGCGGGTGATTGCCGTTGAGTTGATGATCAACTTTTTTCTTCTCTTCTTCCTTGACTTTTTCTTCGTCACATCGAAGAACCAGTTCTTCGCGACCAGCAACGAAGCCAGCCAGCGACCAAGGCGAGAGGCGGCTGCTCGGTGGCTAGGCGTGGCTAGAATGTTTGGCCTTGGCTCAGTCAGCCGACCAGAACAGAAGCTCAGCCTTGCCGTGGTCCTGGTCCTGCTGCTGCTGCTGCTGCTTCTCTTCCTGCAACGTCACGAAAACACCACCACCACCACCACCACCATTACCATCATAAGCAATACGAGCAACAACGACAACGTCTTTGACTCATCTAGCCGGCAGGAATAGTATCCGCCGACCCGGCGAACCGCCGCAACAGTTGTTCACCGTCAACATCATCAAAGATGGGCACAGGCGCTCCGACCGACGAGGAAGACCACGCATCGACCACGATGACGTCAACGTCCATTAGCAGCAGTAGCAGCAGCACCATCACTACTTCCAGCATGTTGAAGCATGAAGAAGGGTGAGAAATGGACCGCGAAGATGTACCACCGTCTCCTCTACCACCATCTCCACCACCACCACCACCACCTGTAGCACGAATGTATGCGATGGATTTGGAGAGATTGAAGATCATGAAGTTCTACCACGATTTCCACCACTTGCGGAACGAAACACGACGGGTAATAATACGAGACCATGAAGATTTACCACGATCTCGCCAATTATGATGAGCTACCCGATCGCGGTCTTTGCCGTTGTTGTTATTGTCATCTACATAATCATAATTATTGTTGTTGTTGTTGTCGTCATCTGCATCGTCATCATTGTTGTTTTGTTGTCGTCATCTGCATCATCATCATTATTGTTGTTGTTGTCGTCGTCGTCTTCTACATAATCATCATTGTTGTTTTTGTTGATGTTGTTGCTGCTGCTGCTGCTACTATTGTCGTCATCATTTTCGTCGTCTCCATCAACAACAGCATCAACATCAACACCAACAACGACAACAGCCACAACACAACATATGTCGCCCGTCTGCGAAATGTCTAGCACAGCAGCAGCAGCAGCAACAGCGGGAGCGGCAATAGCCACAGGATCTCTTCTTGTTTATCCGTCTGGCCGTCTGGGTCGAAGAGGCCGATCGATGCCTGCCTGGTTGGGGCTGTCTGTTTGTGTGTCAGTCTGGTTGACTGACTGACTGACTGACTCAGCCGCTCAACCACCCACCTTCCCACCCACCGACTGTTGGCGGTAACCGAACTGTTGTGGAACTTAACATAGTAACTAACTAATCAGTAACTGCTTGGCTCTTGATTCTGATCCTGCTGTGTCGCGGCTTTCTTATTTCGACGTTCGATGCTGCCGGCAGCATCGACGAAGGCAAGCGCACACTCTTCCTCCTTTCGACTCTTCTGGTTTGGAGCTTCTCTCAATTGGAGCTTCTCAATGGAGCTTCCCCTGCGCGTCATATATTCATTCGATGCATGGTTGGTTGGTCTGGCGGGTTCCAAGGTGGTTCCAAGGAACCAACCATCTCTTACCGTAAACTCGGCCTTCTGCTACGAACGGCGACGAACCACAAAGTATTGATGTACGAATAATACGACCAGAAAAAGACGTTGTAAATGTACAACCTGCAACGCTGGCCGGCGGACGAAAACATCAGAGGATGAGTGTTTTCACTTTACGTCTGACGAAACGGCGTCTCGTGGTTTAATTAGTTTTAGATAATTGATGCGGATACACACATACGCTTATATATATATATATATATATATATATATATATATATAAGGCTATTTATTTTCGGTTTATTCGATTATGTATGTGGGACACATATCACAGAGGATTAGCTAAGCCAATGTGCCTAGCGGGCGTTATATATATATATATATATATATATATAATATACATATTGTCTATATATATAGCACGGTAGCCGTAACTCGACGTCGTTACAAGCAACGCCAGACTCTTGTTGGACTTTCGTATTAAAAAAAAGTGCCGCCGAAATTATTATTATTATTTTGATTAGCGGAATGAGTAGTGAAGCCATGTAGTAGGCGTATGTTGTTCCGTGCCCAGTGGCGGGCAGTTTATTTACGACGCCAGTCGACGGGGGAAGGGGCCGACGAAAGAGACCCGAAAGACAGAAGGACTTTTATTGCGGTCGGTCGGTCGATCGGTCCGTTGAGCTCGGTCCTAAACTAAGCGCGATTGTCGCGATCTCTCTCTGCACGAGATCCAAACACGTGCTGCCTAACGAAATCTAGTCAGGCTATCAGTTCCTGTCCGTCCGTCCGTCCGTATAGTGTGTAGACATCGACCTCTATCTAGTTCTAGGCCAGTACAGCATTAAGACTCGAGACCACAGAGCGATAGAGCTTCGACCCGGGAATGACGTGACGATAAGGCTACGACACAGGCCTTAGGACGACGATGCGGTGAGGCTAATGCGACGTGACATCACCAATACGACCCTACAGTAACAACGAATTGGACAGCATATTGCTGTTGACCTCCTGCCGATAGGTGACGGCGAATGCACTTCGGACTTCAAACTGAGGTCGTTCGACGAAGCAGGCTTCTTTCCTTCTCGCTGTCTGTTTGACTGGCTGGCCTGCCTTCGTTCGATTATTAGTTGCCGGCGTCTCCCTTTAGAAAGACTCCCCAGAGCCGCATGTTGGCGCTACAAACTACGCTTGAATTGTTGTCGAGTTCTCAATTGCCGCCCAGTAATTTGCGCCCAACTGCCAATGAGGAACTGGATATTGCAATGGCGTACAAACGAACGAACGTTACACTGAAAAAGTAAAACAATCAACGAGGTACCAAAAGAGAGTACTAACCTAAACTCTAGTCGGATTCGTCAATAACAGATCTCGACTCGGTCCAGCTAATCTAAGCTGATCTCGCTAATTGTGCCTGCAAGTGGTAACAACAATGCCGACCCAGATGATTTACTCATCGTGTGGACAGAGAGAATGAGAATGATGAAGCGCTGATGGTTGGGTAATATTCAACATGCAGGCATAGGAAACTTTGTCTCTATGCGTGAACCGTCAATCTCTTGTGCCTATGAATAGTCAGTAGCCAATTTGAGAGAGCCGACGAGTGAGGCAAGCCCGTCTTTTTACGAGTGGTTGAATCCCGTCACCGAAAGAGACCTCAGGGGTTCGTCAATGCGTGCAAAAGGTGCGGAGAGTGTCCTTCTTTTTTTACGTGACGAAATTGCGATGATTAGAATGCGAATGATGATGACGTTCATAATGATAATAATAATAATAATAATAATGATAGTGACCCTCTGCTTGCGTTTGGCTGAAGACTCTGCGACCGCCGACAAGATGACACGTCGTGCGTCTGACGGCGATCGCGCCGGCCCTAAATGTCGGTCCTAAATTGACTTTCGCGACTCCAGTCTCAAACAAAGGCTCAGTCAACGTAGGCTCTCGGCTTCAGCGTAACTTAGCTTTGACCCGCTAACCTTATGAAACGATGACGGAGATGGTGATGATGATGGCGACCTACGAGCTAAGGCGAGGGTTGTTTAATGATGTCGTTTGTGTTCTTGTCACGACACGAAAACGAGGAATAACCACAGAGACAGTGAACCCCACTCCAGTGAACCGACCCGATTCCGTCAACTTCCTGGACGTCCACGTCCCGGCGACCCCCGAAGACAACAACTCACGATGCCCCTTTCTTTATTATCGTTTTTTTTTCCGATAGTGTCAACCATCAGACAGGCAAACACCGCTTAGCAACAAAAGCAGCAGTACACCAGCTACCCTTTGCACGCCAGCTGCCTTTAGTGGTGGTCCGGCCTGCCTGCTATGTGTAACATGTGTGTCCAAATCAACAAGAGCATATAAGCTGGAGAAGTCATGCTCATATACATATGACAGGATTTATTTAATATGTAAATATATGCTGTGAAATTAGAACAGGCTGAATATATATATATATATATATATATATATTTTTTTTTTTACTGTTTTCCTATATATATATATATATATATATATATATATATTGAATGCCCGAGCTATGGTAGTTAGTGTAGCCGTATTAACAGCCACGGCCGCGGGGCAAAGGTCAAGTGTGTTGTCATTTCGGTGCGCTCGACCCGTTTTCGACACACGGATCCTACGAGACAGCGAGATATACAATAACGAGATATACTGGTTAGGTTGGTATCTAGCTGTACTTCGTCGCCTAACAACATACATACGTATGCTATGCTTGCGCATCGTTAAGGGCTATCTAGTGCTGTATGTGCTGCATCGCGACGACGTGTTTGCTCTCGAAGCAAGACATGACGCCGTTAGTTCACACATACTAGTCACGGCGGTGATTTCTCTTACTTGCACACAACTGTTACAACGATTTCCAGTCCGTTGGGACTATTTTCGTTTTACTTAGCTACTTTTACAACAACACCAACAGCAACAGCAACAACAACTTCTGCAGCTGAGCCTTTTGGAGACGTCTTAGCGTGCGCACTCGGAACACATTGCGCCGCCAGGTCCCACTTTCTAGTTCGTTGTGGTTGCTTTTGCTCTGCGTTGTTGTTGTTTTTGTTGTTGTTGTTGTTGTTGTTGCTGCTGCTGCTGTTTTTGCTGTTGTGTTGTTGACCCATCGTCGTCATCAAGGCCTAGTGCAGCCTAGACGGCTCGACGCCTGCTCAGCACACTATGTGGTGGCGGCGGCGGCCGCCGCAGCAGCAACAGCATAGGCAACCGCATTAGCGCGGCGGTGACGAAGACGACTGCCTCATCTTGGTGCGCGCACCTGAATATCTCCCACCTGATGCGATGAGAAGAAGGACACATAGTCTAAAAAAAAACGAAGTCGAAAAGAAGTTGGACTAGCGAAGATGAATAAGACGAAGGAAGAGAAAAGATGACAACGGCAACAACGACGACGACGACGACGTTGAAAAAGAACGCCAAGAACGAGGAGGGGAAGGACGACAACGATGTCTGCTACGGCTGCTTCGAATTCGACTTTTTCGTCGTCTTCATCTTCTTGCCGCTGCACTTCAGCTCCGCCGCTCATAGCGCCCGCAGTGGCTTCGGGCGTGGGGTGCTGGTATTCGGCGTCGTAGTGGGGTGTACTAGTAAGTAGGGAGAGGGGCGGGGGGGTGAGTAGGCCGACGTGACTGGGTGGATGATGGGCATAAAAACGAAGCACTATTGTGGGTATTGCGGCTTCTGCTGTTGCTTTGGCGGCTGCGGCTGTGGTTGCTGCTGCTGCTGCAACTGCAACTGCTTGTGGTGCGGCAGGTCTTAGTAGTTCGTAGGCTCAGAAGCAGAAGTTTTTCCCCCCCGGCCCGGTGAGTTTATCGAGCGCGCCGCGGTGACAGCTTCAGCTACAGGTACACAGCTACAGGTCTCTAGTCGGGCAGAGAGGTCGTGCAGACTCTCTGAGAGATGAAGGCTCAGGAGGACAGGGCTGGGAGTATATATATATATATATATATATATATATATATATATATACATATATATATATATATATATATATATACAGTAGGAGAGAGAGACGGGGAGAGCCATATCGGTAGAGAGAAATACCTATAAACAACCAGACTCAGGTGATGGTCTGTCTGAAGCAGCCTGGGGCGGGCAGGCCGGCCGGCCACGACGACAACGAGGTGACGAATGGGCCTCCTTCTCCTCGCTCGTCCTCCTCCTGCTCCATCTCTTCCTTCGTTCGAGGTCTCACCTCAAGGCCGTTCTCATGACCTTGCAAGCAAGTCTCGAGACGAAGACTCGTCTCGAGAGACGAGTCGCTGTTGCAACGAGAGACTGGGCGATGCTGGCGATGCTTGTCGTTCTTTGCGTTACGGTTGGCCATCACTGGCTGCCATCTCGACCTGTACGGTGACACAGTCTCCGACTACTCTCCGACTACCCGCTCTCTTGCTGTAATGCTGCATCCAGTGTGCCAGTAGTGAGGAGCACGACGTCGTCATCATGGCCGTCTCCGAACCTGTCGAACCACGCAGCTGAGCTAGTGGTTGGTGTGGGCAATTCGACCCCCACCGCCTTCACCCCCTCCCCCCCACCCCACCACCATCCCTTGAGTAGACGCTCACGAAGCATATGCTGAGCATACATTTTCTGCTTCGTGAGCTTGGCGAACGCTTTCTTCACGCCGCCGCCTGTCCTCTCGTAGACTACTACGCAATCTACCGGCCACCTATCGGTATGTGTCGTCTGTCGATGAATCTGTCTTTCTATCTGGCTGGCGAGGTTGATAGTAGATAGACACGAAGTGATGGGGGGTGGTGGGGTAGTGGGGCGGCGGCGGCGGCGGCGGCGTCGTCGTCTTCTTCTTCTTCTTTACTTTTACAAGAGCCGAATTGAGCTTGGCCTCGACCCTGTTGTTTACGATGCGAACTACAAGTTTTGCCTCTGCTGTTGCCTATCCCCCAGTGGCGACGACGGGCGAGCCTTAAAGAATCCATGCGTGTCTGACTGTATACGTTTAGGCCAGTGTGCTTGTATGCAGCGGCTCTTGTGTGGTTACACAGGCCAACCACGTCTGGCCAAGCTGCAATATCGTTTGACGCTCTCTGAGAGATGATGGCCTTTACACAGAAAGAAGGGGAGCGCGAGAGCATGACAGACAGAACGAAAGAGAAAGACAGAGACAGAGAGGCTTCACTCTTTCCCAAACAGACTGGGAAAGAGAGAGAAGCCCTTGCAAGGCCTTGCCCGACTTGGAACCAACTTGGTGGGCGGTTATTACTACTAGTTACTAGCACTAAGCATACAGACCCAGTTGTCTTCTTCCCTGCCCAGGCCCCAGCCTTCTCTCCGAGCAAGCAATCGAGCACGCAGACAATTCACCTAGCAAGAAGCAGCATTTTCCGATGGACTGCTTGCTTTATTGATTGATTCGAAGTTGCATAACGAAATGTGATTGAATTGCTGTCTCTGTCTTTAGGTTTGCGTGCAGGAGGTGCTTAGCGAATTGGTTCATATAGGCAAGCCTTCGTCATTGTTACGAAGTAAGGTATACTCATATGTGTTTTTCTAATATATATATATATTTTTTTTTCCCCCTGAACTGTAATTCTGAAATTCCTCTCTGAACGACATGCTTTCTTGCTGTATCAACAAGATACGATGAGTCTATACTACTACTGCCACTAACTATACGGACTACATGCATCGGGTTGCACAATGTCCTCTAACGTATCGTCCTCTCGGGGCACTCCCTCATTAGCTGTTCTCCTCGTTTTCATCATTTCGTCCTCACAGTAGTCATCGTCGTCGTCCTGTTCGTGACCACGATGATGATTGAGTGTTGTTATTGTCGTTGTTGTCGTTGGTGGTGATGATGGCGGCACGATATTTGTTCGCATTCGTATGCGTACGGTCATCATATGATGATGATGTCTGATGACGAATTCGACGACACGAATGCTGCAAATAGCCTGTAGCTAACTAAGCATCAAAAGTTCTAGCCGTGGTGACAACAACAATATCACAGGCCAGACTACAGGCCGAACAATAAGCCACAACCGCCTGGTTGCGGCGGCAGCGGCGGGGGGGTGGTGTTGTTGTTGCTGCTCTTGCTGCTGTTGTTGCTGTAGTTATTGTTGTTGTTGCTATAGCTGTTGTTTTCATTGTTGTTGCTGTTGCGGTTGTTTCGGTCGTCACCATCACGACTGTTATCCATGGCGAAGTTTCTCCCCTCGAGCAGTGCCTACCGTTCTGGAACGTCGATCGCGCGATCAAGTGTGTGCAGCACGCCAACGGCATCAACGGCAACGACAGCCCACAGAAGGGGTGTTGCCCCGACACGACAAACACAACAGCAGCAGTAGAAACCGCAGCAGCAACAATAACCACAACAACAACAAGACCAGCAGTAGTACAACAACCACAACAACAAGATCAACAGCATTACAACAACAACAACAAGAACTACGAGAATATCAAATACTGTCGACGATGCAAAGGCAACGACGGACTGCAGACAACCATGGCAACGAAATTACAACAGCAACAGTCACTATCAATGAAAAAAAAACTCAAGCCAAGTTGTTTAAGCAATTCGGGTGCTAGAAAACTAGACAAAGACACGCGACTCCTGAGCGAGTTGGCGGCATGGCGACGTCCTGTTTTGTCGTCGAAGTAGTAATAGTCATATTGCTATGACTAACACCACCGCCCTCATAGGCGATATTCTATGCATGGCAAATCCGGTCGCCTACTTGATCGTCTTCTACACGCATTTATAATCACTTGGATATAAATCTACAAATATCAGCAAAAAGCATGTCAAAACAAACACGGCCCGCCGAAATTAGACCAATCCACGACTCCGCCAGGCTCACCGACAATCTCCACTGCGTCCTGCTCTAATCGAAGTGCCCTGAAGCAGCCACTTGATGGTGAAGTGCAATAAATACATATGCTTAGAAAACGCAATAGATTGCAGACTTTAGAGCAGAAGTACGAGATCAAACGGTAATCAATCTCATGAAGGGTGTTTATACCGCAGCGCGGAATAGCCGTTCCGAGCCGCCGATGGTATTCGAAGCTGGTACACCACACATACTTTTGTTGTTGAGATTAGATTGGATTTATTTGGACAACTATGATGCAAACACGCTGGGAAAACTCGAAATCGAACAAGCAATTATCTCTCATAGGAGAGATGCCTGCGAGGTTTCTATTACGATGGCAACGGGAACATATATGTGCATATATATGTGCATGCATGTATGTTTTCCTTGTTTGTCTAATACAAGTATAGAGAGTATTGCGAAGCGACGCTTTCGCAACTGCATAGTCATCAAAAGTTGAAGTACTTGTGGAGACTACAAGATAGCCCGATAGGTCAAATTATATATATATATATATATATATATATATATATACATACATACGATAAGGACTATGCTGTTCTAAGGCTCTTGAAGTCCTAAAGGGAAACAACAGGCGGAGTGTGTCTCGCCATGTGTGTCGGTTCCGATAGGTGACGGCCAGGCCGTCCATTTCAACCGGCGATCTATCGTACCGCTCATGAGCTTGGCTAACAGCCGCGGTGTTCGGTGCGGCACGGTACCGACGCACCCCCAAGAGCGCGACAGTTTATCGTAGTACTCGGGACTCGTCCTAATTCTGACCTCCCTCCCTCCCGCCACGCCGCCCAGAGACCAGACCGCAGCGTGGTCAGTAATGCAATTTAACTTACTTAATTTCGCTACAATTACCCATGAGGCGCGTCACCCGACCATAATGATGAGGAGGAGAAGGAGGAAAAGCAGAAGAAGAAGAAGAAGAAGAAGGGGAACATGAGCGACGGCCGCCAAGACAAATCGATCGAACAAATACTACACATCGATTTGCGTTCACATGCCGGACGGTGTGTTCCCTCCGTTGGCAAGTTGACTTAGCCGAGACGTCGCAGCAGCAGCAGCAACAGCAGCAGCAGAAGAAAAACTGCAGTATTCTCAGCGGTACTGCCCGCAGCCGAACCTCAGCAACAGAACCGAACATCCAACCAAGCCTCATCGTCGAGCGATGACTGACCCTGACACTAACTGACTGAGTGACGTACCCCACCCTCCCCCATATGCGGCACCGCGTTCCGTCTGCGTCTGGAGGCCACTGGGAATTGTCACATTTGATTCTAATCACACCATCTCATCACGCTCTCGTCGCTTGTTCTTCTGGCAGGCTTGTGCCTGTGGCCGACTTGGCACATCGGCCGGCGTTCGGTCGGCGTTTGATTGTTGTTGTTGTCGTTTGTTGATTTGCGTTTGATCAGATCAGATGATTCTCATGCTCATGCTGCAGCTCATGCCCATCATGATTTTTTCGTCTCTCTTTCCATCTCTGTCTCTCTCTCTCCCTCTCGATTTTGTCTCTGTCCCCTCTGTCGTTGCCTCTCCTCTTCTCTCCGGTTGTCGTGTGTCGCCTCCGTGTGTGCGGAAACTGTGGCTGGAATGCAGCAGCCCAGCACTCTAGCAGTCCAGCCCAAGTCCAACCCACAACGAGGAGCATTCGCAGACGCAGGCACGGGAAGAGGACCTGGGAACGCCTGGGAACGTCGTCCATTGTCGTCCACCACCACCACCACCATCGTGCTGACGAGTCGCTCGTGCAGCTTTGATCATCGGCCTCATCGGCAAGAAGGTCGATCGGGCGGTCGGGCGGTCAATCGGCTCTGTCTCGATTCTCCAGCAGCGTGGTCTCTTCAATACTGTCGCTGCCTGTTGTCCATGTGTATCTATCAATCTATCTATCTATCTATCTATCTGAATATCTGTATGTCTATACGAACGAAGGCAGTCCAGGCCAGACGGCATGTTGAGGGCGTGTGCCGTTGTTGTCGTCGTCGACGTCTCCGTCCTCCTCCAGATAAGATGAGCACATCACAGGCGATGTCTAGGAAATATCCCGCAGATGAGGAGAGGGAACAGAAAGAGAGAAAGAGCAAGTCAGAGAGAGAGAGGAGGGGGAGAAACGCTCTTCCCGGCTGGATGGGCCGTTAGAGATTCATTCCCAAGCGTGCCGACACATTATGTGTATGTGGCATTGCTGCTGTTGCTGCTGCTTCTTCTTCTCATAAAAGACGGCCGGAGGGGATGTACAAGCGAATGGAAGAAGCTGTGATTTCAGCATATGTGACATTATGCCACTAAAGATTGCTGCCATTTTGAGCCATCAGAAAGGACTTGATATATATATATATATATATATATATAGGAGAGAGAACAAACCACCACAAATTCAATCATGGCGCCATCTGTCAGATTGAAAGTCTGCCAAGAGGACCCTATTTGGGTAGTCATGCAATGGACCGTTAATACCGTCGTTCTAATAGTGTCACCACTGTGCTGTATCGCACCACCTAATTAAATCAGCCCGAGGAAACGTGCTCATTATTACTGGCTACGTTCTTGCTCGGAAACGTGCTCATTAACCTAACAAATTATTAGTAATAATAATAATAACAATTAATGATTTATCAGTGAATAAAAATTGCCCATCATTATGACAAAAACACACCTATAGCTGTTGTTCCTCCAATAGGCTGCGGCTCTACTATTGCTGCTTGGACTTGAGACAACTCGCCTGTTGTCGAGTAGCAGAATTGGGTAGCATAAGGCAGCTTCAGTGCTCACTCACTCATTGCGGTGTCACTGCAGCGCCTCAAACAAACATCTTAGCTTCTATAAGTAATGGGTTCTCTACGACGAGTCGTCATGATCGCCGGCCGCCCGACAGTACACCACAGATGCTGAAGTGGCTTAACGTTTAATTGTGGATGAGTCTTAGTCGCGCTGAGATTTTAATTTAAGTCAATGACAACAGGAGGACAAAAGAAAAGGGCTGTTTGTGCAGCCGTGTGTCTTACTGGCCAGTGATAACTCGATTTAGCAATAGAAGCTTGTGGTATTTGTAGGAGTATTAGCCGTTTTAGTTACGTGGATTAACAGCCACAGGTAGTAGTTAGATTTTTTTTGGCAGTAGTTAGTGATGGTCCTGACAGCGCCTTGTTAAAGTAAGCCGAAGCGGGCGTGGTGCGTGGTACTTACTATCTGGTACCACCACCTCGCTCTCGCTGGTACTGTTCTCGTGTCCTCGACGGTGGCGGCAAGAAACTCGGTTAAGAACGGTTGGTCGACGGCGACCGTTAGTGCAGGACAAGGGGAAGGAGGAGGAGAAGGAGGTCAGAAGAACAACAGGAAGATCTCACGAGCATACACACAGCAGGAACGAGCAGAACAACAACGACAATGACAACAAGACAAGACGACGAAGAGGAGAAGGAGGTCGACTGACAGAAACGATGACGAGACGAAACGCGTCTTGCATAACGAAGTTAAAGGGCGTTCGACCTTCTTCATCGTTGGGGGGTTGTGATGATGACGTTGTTGTCGTCGTCGTTGGCGTTGCTATTGTTATTGCTGTCTTGGTTATTGTTATTCTGTCGTTGTTGTTCTTATTGTTGTTTTCGTTGTTGCTGTTGTTGTTATTGTTGTTTTCGTTGTCGTTGTTGTTGTTATTGCTGTCGTTGTTGTTATTGTCCTCGTCGTCTTTGTCTTGAGCATCGTTCACCGTCCGTATGCGCCACCTAGCCGCAACGAGCCTCGTAACAACTATTTTACACACACGCACACAAAGATCACAGATGTACACGCTCATACAGCCAAACAGACATATAGACAGAGAGACAGAGAGACACGCAGAACGGCGGAGCGACCACGACCACGACGAACATATCACACAAGGCCAAACAACAAACACGCAAGCCTATCCGAGACGTATGCGTTCGTGTGTCTGTGTGGACGTGAGTGTTGTATGCATACATACATGCTGCATGCAGACTATATACATTTATGTGTATAGTACATGCATGCGGATATAGATAGATATGCCCACATACCGTAGCAGTCTTAGCCTAGCTACACGGACTAGTACGTCTGGATTGGAGTAAGCAAGCTACCGAGTGAGCCAGTGGCTGTCAGAAAGAAAAGGCAAGAGAGAGAGAGAGAGAGAGCGAAAGAAAGAGAGATAGATAGGTAGAGAGAGAGAGGGAGAGGGTGAGCAAAAGCTGTCCGGCAGAAGTGTGAAGGCAGCACGAAACACCATCTGTCGTTGTCGCCGCGTTACTGCCAATAATAATGATGATGGTGGTGGCGGTGATGGTAGTGGTGGCGGCAAAGGTGATGAGGACGCAGCGGACACGATCTGACTATTGGTATTGTTGTTGTTGTTGCTGCTGGTTATGGGGTGGTTGTTGACGTTCATAAGGGGGGCTGTTGTTGTTCTTGGGCTTGTTGTTGTTGTCGTTGGGGTAGTTATTGTTGATGAGGTTGTTGTTGTTGCTGTTGCTGTCATCGTCACCATCACCATCATCATCACCGTCGTTGTCGTCTTTACCGATGCAGCTTCTGCTGCTATCTTAAGCTGCGCCATTTTGTTTGTTGGCTGCTACGACCGCCGCCACCTCCACTGCCATTACCGATGTAGGCGTTATCTTGTCTTGTCTTTTCTTGAGCTTAGTCGAGTCTAGACCAGCGCAGCCGAGTCCAGTTCTGTCAACACCCCTAACCGTTTTTCTGTCTGTACATTTATCATCTGTCCATCTGTTTGCCTGCCCGCCTGCATCTCTGTCTTTCTGCATCTCTGAATTTCTGTCTACATATTCGACGAGTACTATTCGAGCAGTACTGTCAGCAGTTCACGCGGACACAACAACAACAACAAGACTGGCAGTGGGTGTCAGTGGTAACAGCGGTAGTAGGATGGATCATAGTTCTTCTAATCGACGAACCAGTTTGTTATTGTTGTTGTAGTAAAGGGAAATTATGACTCTTTTGTGCATCGCACGTGCTCGTTGAACGCCATTGCAAGAAAGCGTATTTTTTCGTCGTCGTC
Organism: Dermanyssus gallinae; assembly: GCA_003439945.1. Classification (NCBI taxonomy): domain Eukaryota; kingdom Metazoa; phylum Arthropoda; class Arachnida; order Mesostigmata; family Dermanyssidae; genus Dermanyssus; species Dermanyssus gallinae. Next base: position 303,520 of record QVRM01005214.1, read on the forward strand.
GTCATCGTCGTTGTTGTCGTAATTTTATTTTCTCTATTTTGCTAATACCTATTGCTTTATTCGGAACTACTGAGTTGCACAAGATTTAATTCGCAATTCATCGCAACCTATCGTTATCGGCATCGTGTCGGGATCGAACCCATAGCAGACCTTTGTGTCATTAAAGTGGCACGATAGAGTCCCGCCATTATCGTGGCTGGACCGAGGTCCAGCATAGCGTCCCTCGGACGTTCGTGGGGTTCGTGTCGTCGTCGGCAGTCGCCATTAACTGGTCAATCCTAGGAGGTTAATCTTGCTTCGTCGACGATAATGATGATGATGACGACGATAGTGATTTGAGACGCTCAAACATGTCACGCAACGGTTCGTTGTGATGTTGATCCTGACAAAGACGACGACGATGACGACGACAGTCATCCTGATAATACTGTTAACGTTTGTCGCGCCAGATCGTTTAGTCACCCGTTGCGTTGTTGGTGACCTCTAGTTGTCCTTGTCCTCGCTAAACATGGCTCTCGTCTATCTATCTGGCGCTTGTTTTGTGCCTCTTTCATTTTTTTCTTTCCCACCGCCCCCGTCTCTTCTTCTCTTCTGGTCTCCCTTCTTCGCTTTTTCTCTGTCTGTCTCGCTTTCTCGTCTATCCCTCGTTCTGGTTTGCGGATGAACCCGACTCGACGAAGCCTCTGCCTCGTACTCCATTTTGCAGCATTTCGGCCTCCTTTAAGTACTAAGGCGGTGGTGGAACGGGGCTTTGACGCGTCCGACTTACTCTTGACTCTCGTCTCGTTAACTACGGAATCCAATCCGGAGCCCGGTCCTTCTTTTTCTCTCTGGTGGTTTATTCCTGTCCTATCTGCGTGTCCGTGTTCTATGCGTTTCCCTGTTTGTTTGTTCTTTATGCTTATCGTTATTTATTCCTAGGAACTTGTTCCTTCTCTGGCGTTTTTGTTCGTCGACAGCATGTTCCCTTCGTTCATCTCGTCTTCCACCTTTTTTGTTTCCATCTCACGCCACAAGCTTTCATCAGCCATTATGATTACAATTTCATCGATTATTTTCATGTCATATTACATATTGTCGGAATCCCTCTAGATAGTCTCTAATCTCGTGATAACAAGCACTCAAGGTACATTGTGGCTCATGACTATCATCACTTGATACGCTCGAGCTAAGGATTTTACCAAGTTGGCGATCAATGTCGTTGCCGGTTCTACTCGCAGATATGCGCTTAACAACTGCTCCGAACGAATCGGCGGTGTTTGCGCTTCTTCGCCTGGTGGGTGGAACGGTCGCTGAAGTACTCAAATTGTATATAATGACGACTGTATTGTAATTATATACTATGTTGAAGTGCAAAGTTATTGCAAAGTAAACAATATAACAAGCACTCAACTTGCTATATATATATATATATATATATATAGGAACGTGGAAACAAGTAGCTGGTCTTCTCTATGCTCCACTACCACCACAGCTATCCAGCAGCAACAGGAGCAGTGATAGCCGTGGACGGATGATGGCTGGCGTACGGTGTCTCGTGTTGGGTAACGTAGTAGGTCGTTTTGCTGTAGGTTGTCCTACAAGTCACCGTAAGGCATCTCGCCGCCGCCAACAATAACAACAGCAACAACAACAATAACAACAACAGCAACAACAACAACATGAACGTGTTCATCCATCAGACGATTGAGTGAGTGAGCACGCAACCGAACGAAACAGAGAGCTTGATGTCGACTTTTGTTGTCTTCGCCATTCGTCGTCGCTCCAACTCACTGTAGCGACGTGAGCGAGAGAGAGAGAGAGAGAGATAGAGAGAAAGGGAGATAGGAACAAGGTGGGGAGAGAGTGTTATCTGTCACCTACAAGTAGGCTAGCAACAACAACAGCAGCAGCAGCAACAACAACATCATCGACTGACGCACCATCACAACTCACAACTAGAAGAACGGACGAGAAAAAAGCTATACTATAAACGAGACCGATTTGTTCAAGTTGCAGTGCTCGACGTTTGACGCAATATATATATAGATATAGAGAGAGAGGGAGACGCTTCGAGCGTAAGTCATCATTTCACTTGTGTCGTCATGATCTAGTGTTGATTAGCTGGTACGTTCCGAAACTTGCGAATGCTGTCGTATATAAATATATATATATATATATATATATATATATACATATATTCATATGTATATATACACATTCGGCTCTGCTATAGCTGTGATGCGTTGCACCTCAGGTAGCTCACAGTACAGGAGGGTACATGAGCCATCTGTCTTGCAGGATGCAATTTCATGTTTCTCAGTCGGTTTTGTCTCTGTTCTCTCTCGTGATGTCTCTTTTGTTATATTTTGCGTATTTATAAACAGTACGTAATTTCAGTCAACCTGAATGGCTTACTTATTGCCTATTGGTGTGAGGAATGTGTCGGCCTGGCGATGAACGACGCACGCTGGTTCGATCGAGCGTCAACCGTCAACCACAACCAAACGACGCTCCCGCTCCATTTCGTGCCCTGCACGATTACGAGATTACCCCCAGAGATGACGCACGCAAGCGTCGCCGCCGCTGCCACCCCTCAATTGACCCAAGGCTATTAGTGATGTTACGAGCGGACCAGTGACGTACTTATACCAAGAGTATTTATTACTATTTGTCTGTCGTATTATACGCATGTCGTGCCCGACGCACGTACACGCATACAATGGAACATCTTCTCCTCGATGACCTTTCTTCTCCTTCTCCTCCAATTCCTCCTCCTCCGATCGAACAGAATTCACACATTTGTTTCAACGACGACCTCGATAGGGGCGGCGTCCCATACGAGTCTTTAGTGGCGGCAGCAGCAGCAGCGGCGGAGGGGCGAAGGGTCCTGGTCAACGCGCCGTAGAAGCATCGACAAGCCAGTCGACTGCCTCGACCACCGCCGAGTTGACACTACTCGGAGCCTTTGGCTGGTTTCTGAGGGCACCGATGGTCGAAGAGGTCACCACCACGTACGGACGAAGTGGTCGTCAACAACAGCGACAACGACAACAACAACAACAACAACAACAATAATAGCAATCAACGACGACGGACGACAACAACAACAATAACGGTCGACAAAGACCACGACGCATAACGACAATGACAACGACAACAACCACAACAACAACAACAACAACAACGGTCGACAAAGACCACGACGCATAACGACAATGACAACGACAACAACCACAACAACAACAACAACAACGGTCGACAAAGACCACGACGCATAACGACAATGACAACGACAACAACCACAACAACAACAACAACGGCCAATAAAGTCCTCGATGAGATTGTGTACGGACGATGGCCGGCGCTTGCCTCTTTCCGTAGTATGCGATGAACGCGGACGGCGCGACATCCCAGACTCACTATCACTAACCAAAGTGTCGGCAGTCTGTCTGTCTGTCGATGGATCGACAACGAAGACGAACGCGCGGATCTACGCTAGTTAATCTGCATCCGTTCTTCATTACAGCTCGATACAGCAGCTTGCGGGCTAGTCTAGGAAAGACGGGGGCCGGTTGCAGGAGGGTCGAAGCAGTAGGAATATCTGTCCGTTGCTGTTGGACCTTCTCTCTCTCTATATTACTCCCTCTTTCTATATATATATATATATATATATATATATATATATATATATATATATATATATATATATATATATATATATATATATATATATATATATATAGTTATGTATATGTACATTGGAAGCTACGGGGAGGATAATAGCGATAGATATAACTACCATCCCCCCCGCGCCTGCTATTGGGGGTCTCATTTACAGCCGCCGTGTAGGAATTACGGCCACAGCAGTAGAAGTTGGGTTAGGGGTGGTGGTGACGGTGGTGGTGACGGTGGCGTTGGTACTGCTGACGATAGCACAAGAACGCAGACAGAAAGTAGTGGGGAGCTGGGGTCGAAGGGGAATAGAACTCGATAGTAGTAGTAGTAGTAGTAGTGGCCAATGGTCCGGCAACGTCATCAATGACGAACACCGTGACGACGGTGACGACGTCCGTGACGCTGTGCGTGGAGGCTATGATCGGCCGGGCTATAGCGGTGGTGGTAGTAACAGTAACTACAGCGGCGGCAGGAGTGTTGTGTGTAGAGATAGAGTAGTTACCGCTGCTTCGACAGGATGCCGATTATGATGGCTGCAGCGGACGGATGATGATGAGGAGGATGATGCTGATAATGATGCTAGCTGGACGATGGGGACGGCGATAACAACAACTATAATAACAAAAACAACAGCAACTGTAGTAACAACGACAATATTAACAAGAACAACAACAACAACCACAATAACAACAAAAACCACAACAACACCCGTTTTTAGCGTCGTAGTCGTCGTCGTCGTCTGTTCGGACACGGGACAAGTTTGCTTGGCAGTGAGCCAGCCAGATAGACAGACGGGAAGCGAGACAACGAGCGAGGAACAGCAGCAGCTCGATGCTCTGAACGCCCGCGCTAGTCCACTCATTGAGGTAATTGAGGCTGATCCCACAACTCGGGATGATCGGCAGCGGGTCGGGTCTGGTCGGGTCCCGTCTCATCGAAGATTGGTCGGTCGGTCGGTTGGTTGGTCATCGATGGACGACGCGAGAGATCGACAAGACCATCTTCTTCTACGACGACGACGACGACGATGATGATGATGATCATGGTGATGATGATCCTCTTCTTTCCTCCGATCTTCCTCTCACTGTCCTTTACTCCTCCCTCTCTGATTCTGTATATATCTATTACCCTGTGTTTCGATCCTTTTCGCTGTCTATCTTTCGGAGTCTTCCCTATCCTGTTGTTGTTGTTGCTGTTGTTGTTGTTGTTGTTGCTGTTGTTGTTGCTGCTGTTGTTGCTGTTGTTGTTGTTGTTGTTATTACAGTCTGCAGTTTTCGTTTAACTATCCATATGTGAGTGTGTGTATGAGTATACATAGACGTATATATGTGGGTGGGTGGGCGTGCGTGCGTCCGACCGTCTCTCTGTCTACATGAACGAGCGTCGTACGCGTCCGTCGTGTTGGCTGTCAACAATCTATCTATCTGTCTGCCTAACTATTTATCGATCTATATATCTATCCAAGTAACTAACTAACTAACTAGCTAACAACTTATCGAACTGGCCAGACTGTTCATGCACGAGAGTCCACAAAGCGCCAACAACGCACGCCGCCGGCCATACGTTCTGCCCACTTACTCCTCTCTGTGTAGTCCTCACTTACTCAGTCAGCCACTTGCTGAGCCAGCCATCCTGACACGCAGCTAGCCACCTATACCACCCACCCACATCGCTGCTTATCGCGCTCTTCCCGCGAATAATAGCAGTAGTAATAGTATTAGTGTAGTAGTAGTAGTAGTAGTGAGAATAGACTAGATTATATATGGTAGAATAATGTCAGCGGCGAGAAAAGGGAGAAGGATGACGATGCCAATGATGCTGGCGACTTTCGCTTCGATCCAGCAGCCCGGCCAACTGGCCCGGCGATTACTGGTCGTGGCAGTGTCGGCGGTTCCAGCCAACATTGTTTGAACGCTCGGCCGTACTCTGTACGACATTTGGCGCATTGGCGACGGGTAGAGGCGGCAAACAGACCGCTCGATCAGCGTACAGCAGCAACAACAACCACAACAGCAACACACGGTATCAGAACCAGCAGCAACAACAAAAGCCGCACCAGCACAATATCAGCAACAACTGCTGCAATAGTAAAGCTAATGATAATAATAACAACAGCAACAACGTCCGTAGCAACAACAGGAGTAGTAGCAGCAACAACAACAACAACACCAGTAACAACAGCAGTAGCAGCAGCAGCAGCAGCAGCAGCAGCAACAACAACGCCAGCAACAACAGCAGTAGCAGCAGCGGCAGCAACAACAATCTGACAACGACAAATTGATGGCAACGCCAATAAATAACAATAAGATCAACAAAAAATCTTAACAGTAATATATGTGATAACAACAAAAACGACAATGATGACGCCGACGACGACAACACCACAACAACAACAACTATAATAGTAATAATATTAATATTACGAACAACAACCGTGACAACGACAACATTAGTAACAACAACAGACCTTAAGCATGCAGGACACAATGACGATATATGTGCGCTGCATATAACGACCGCACTCCAATAGCTGGCCACCGCTCAGAGGCCCCCCCGTTAAACCCCCTCCTCCTCCAGCCCGTTCCAGCCGTTCATCCCAGACGTCAATTTATTCCCCTTCCCCCCCCCCCCCCGCCCTCCCTCCCTCTCATTGAGTTGGGGCAGGGCAGGGCAGGATACGAACCAGGAACGGGCCTGCTAACGGGAGAGATTCCCAGGACGGCCTATTCAGTGGTGGCTGGTCGAGAGAGGGAGAGAAAGCTTAAGAGTGGTGTAGTAAGAGAGAATGAGGGGGAAAGGGAGAGAGATAGGGCAGATCAAGGGACAGATAGGCAGGCACTCGGTGGACTATTTCCCGCCGTTTATTCGACGTGCTGGTTTGGGATGGCTCTGTCTCTCATTCGTAGCGCGAACATCAGACGCGGTCGCCGACGCTTTCGCCTTTTAACGGTGGTTAACACCGCAGGCCGTCATCCTTCCCGCTGCATAGTCTGCCGCAGCGAATGACTTTAACTTGGTAACCAGTAGAATCAACATCAATAGCAATAGCAGCAACAACAACAACAACAGTAACGTTGCTTCGGACACAACAGCAGCTACAGCGGGAGTGATCGTAACTGTTCCATACCGACGACGATGATGATGAGGACGATGATGACAACAACAACACAACAGCATCGATAACAACATCAATGGCAATGAAAGCAACACCGATAGCAACAACATTGACCAACTGAGTCACTCACTGGCCAACAGTAATCGTAGTAGCAGTGAGTGAGTAGAGGACGCGTTATCATCACTAATAACGGCAAGTGGGCAACGTCGCTGAGGGAGGGCGCTATGCACAAATCTGCTGACCTGGCTTCTTCAGATAAAACCGCGCGCGCACAGATTCATACACAACCAGCCACGAGAACACCAGCAACAACAACAATAGCAATAGTACACAAACAGACAGACTGACTGAAGGACTGAAGAGATTGAACAGACACACTGAGTTCGGTTCTTCTGGGTTTTCGGCAATTTCTCTTTTGTTCATCATCCTAGTACTAATTACTGCAGGCGGTCTATTGGAATGTCCCGAAATGATGTTGTAGGCTAAGGCGGGCAGACAGGTGGGCAGACCTGGTCTTTCGGGCTAGAGAGGAGGCGTTTAAAAGACGCCTCACGGTTTCAAGATGTCTGTTGTTGCTGGTGTGGTTGCTGTTGTCATCGTCGTCGTGAGTAACTCATGCACGAATCTATACTCGCTAATGGCTACGTGAAGTGACAGTACGAAACACAGTTCCAAATCAGCGGTTGCCGGCGGCACGCCCTAGTCTCAGCAAAGAGATAATGCGTGCTCTTCGATGAGTGAAAGTGGGTCGAGGTATCGAAATCCGGACTGCGACTATTGCCTCTTGTTTCCTCTCATTCAAGGTCTGGAGTAAGTCCCGTATATATATATATATATATATATATATATATATATATGTATATATATACCACCATCATCACCATCGTCGTCATGATAGCATGATTAACAACACCAAAAACGCCGACAACAGCAACGAAAACTCGAGCAGCAGCAATAATAACAAGGACAGCAAAATTATCCAGACCGTTTCACGTGCGTGTTCGCTCGATTGACAATGCCATTTGTGGGGCACATTTATTTCAAAGGCAAACATTTCATTATATCGAGACAATTATCTCGACGAAATATACTGCCTCCAGTGGTAGACAACAAAGAGGTTGAGAAAGCGGGTATGTGGTTGGCCTGCAGGCGTGGTGGCGCTGACGCGCTGACACGCTGAACGCTTGTCGGCCGTAGAACGAGCCAGTCGCTTCGTCGTGCGTCGTGCACTGGATCAGCTGTGGCCACTCCAGACTCGTCGTTGATTTGATCGTGCACAACGGTCAGTGAGGCTGGCCAGCTTGACGACTAGTGGCGACCCCCTCATTGCCGATGAGGGTCTTCGTCTCGTTCGGGGGCGACACTGCAGCAGCAACAGCTACAGCAACAACAACATCACAACGCTCCAACGGCTGGAGGACTTATGAGAAACAATCATGATTTGAGCCAATAAAAGAATGGGCCGTTAAGACCGGTGGCTAGCAGGCTATGGACGGACTTTTGGCTTATTCATATATATATTTAGTTTGGCCAACGCCAGGCTTGATTCGTTCTACTATTAATCGCCGCCTCCCGCACATCCATCGACAGCAATGAGATCGGCACCACCACCACCACCAGCGGTCTTAATCCCATTACTAGCAATAGGAATTAATAGCAACGACAACAACAACAACGAATAACAATAATAATGTCCAGATAGGTGCAGCGGAATCAGCAACGGAATAACCGCAGCAATAAAATCAACAACAACAGCACACTATAACGACCGCTGTGTGCAATAGCACTGACCTTCATAGCAGCAGCAGCATTTCGAACAACCACAACGGAAACAGGCGCAACAGTAACAACCGTGGATTTCATTGTAAGGGCGTCAAATGTAGTCGAATTAAAGGCAGTGAATTAAGTGAGGGCGATCGTTCGCTGATTGAAGCCAGTGTCGGTGTGGCAAACAGGAGACAATTACCAGCCGAAAACCATCAGCAACCGACAGGAAACATCTGTAGGCCAACGATGGCGTATGTCAGCCAACGGCATGAACTCGACATTCACATTCTTCCATTTGTCGTGATTGGCCGAACGTTGAACACAACAAATCACTGCGCTGTTCACACATCGCGACGGTCCCGCCGGAGCTCTTTTCCTCTTGCTGTATGCCTCTCTCTCTCCCGCTTCCCGAAAAGACCGGCGCTCCCAAACCCCGTTTTAGTTGGGAAACAATGCTCTTGCTCGGAGGTCAGCGTCGTAACGTAGGTTCAAATAGAAGCGTACGAAACGTCGTAACAACTACACCGGTTGAAATTTAAATATGCCGCTTCCGGATAACGTAGTGAGACATCTAGGTGCACGAATGAAGTGTCCGGCATGGTTGTGCTCATGCGCGGGCACCTGCGCATGACGGGGTAGATAAGCAGGCAGTTGCGTGTCCCGTCCAATTGACGCGGCAGTACGCGCGAGGACATAATGGCGTCCGCGCTGCAAAATTCCACGACTGAGAAGCAGAGGTTACCAGAAGGTGTGCGCGCAGTGGGTTCCGAAGAAACTCAGCGAACCGCAAAAGGAACTGCTAGCACTGCAACCATGTTCCGCTATCATGGAGATCCTGTTTTTTTTGTAGCGGACTGTCATCTGGACATCAAGCCAGAGACAAATATGCGGTATAGCATGCCTCGTCATCTTCCGCTAAAACATTCAGAGGGTCTTCAACTCGGATAACGCACGGAAGGACAGAGTGGAGGACTGGCTGATGTCACAGCCGCAGAAATTCTGGAAACAGAGATTTTTCGGCTCGTGAAACAGTGTGATAGTTGTGCTCAGGCCTGTGGCAATCATTATTTGAACTAAGACTTTAATTATAGCAACAGTATCGTTTCGTTATATTTCATTTGAACCCACCTTATATATGTGCATATATCGAGTGTAATTATTGGGTAACACGAGGAACTCCCAATCCATGACATTCGAGTTACAGGCTGCCTCCTCCATATTACTTTGCGCCGGCACATCTAGAAACCTACATATATATATATATATATATATATATTTATCACTCTGCCAGAAATGAGGTCGGCTCAATTGTCGAAGACTCTGTCTTCGACCGACAATGTGTCGTGCGACACTCCCACCCTCAGCACGGCTGTGTTTCGTGTAGGGAGTATGGGCTGAGCCAGGCTCCGAGTAAACCGACAGAAAATGCTATGACGTTCATCATGGGACGAGTAACGAGATACGATGACAACGACGACGACAACAACAGCAACAACAACAACAAAAATAAATCGGAAACCGACCAAATAACAACAACATCAACAACAACGAATGCATGCAACGTCGCTAGTGTCTCGACGCAGGACTGGTGGTGTGTTTTCGTAGCTTCCTCCTCCTGCAGCGATTTGTTTATGCTTCGCCCGCCAGGTAAGCAGGCAAGCAAGTCTGCCATCTTCAGCCAACCACTTCCGACCGAGTCGGCGGCTCGCCCGTCGGTTCCGCCGGTACCAAACAGCCTTGGCCCACTTACCCACTGTGGCGGCTATGGCTGCCACAACTCCAACAACAGCAACAGCAACAACACTGACGTGGTGAGGCGAAGCGAGGACAAATCGAGGAAGATATATAAATCGCTATGGAGACTACCGAAATGACAGCAACAGTAGCAACAACAACAACAACAAGTTACAACGCCATCACCACCACCAACAACCACAACAGCAACAGCAGCAATTTACAACGCCACCACCACGAACAACATCAACAACAACAACAACTCACAGCAAACAACAAACGACGAATATCAACATGGCCATGACGACGTCTCCGAGAATGATGGTTTCGTTGTTGTTGTTGTTGTTACCGTTGGGGTTGCTGTTGTGTGTGTTGTTATTATTGTTGTGTTGTTGTTGTTCTCGTTGAGTGTGTGCATGTATTGAGTGTGTTGTTGTTGCTTTCTTCGTCGTCACCGTGGTTCATCGTAGTCGTGCGCCATTAAGAACTGAGCCCTTGTCGGCAAGAGCATGTCGACAACGTACTTAGCTGCTAGCTACTTTGTGTGGGTAAACTTTAAAAGGTAGAACCCGTTGACGCTGTCTTCAGCGTCGCCGTTCTGGTGATAATTGATGCCGCCACAAGCATGAGCTTTCCGGCAACTCTTCGTCGAGACATCTTAAATTATACACATATATATATATATACCTTACGATGTATGTGTTCATCTCCGAGTAGCGGTATCACCACACTTCAATGCTGTTATTACTGTACCTAGAAAGGTCACATTGATACTTAAGCCGATTGTGTGCATATATCATTACATAAAAAGGTACCTTTATTATCACATAAATTGTACATATGCTATTTTGTCTTATAATGTGACACTCGAGGGAGGCAGGTGTCGAACGGCATCTTCTGAGCCAGCGTTCATCCATGGAATACGGTTCTTAGGGTAATTGATGGATGAAACTACTACGATTGTATTTAAACGTAGAGCTAACGTCTTCATTAGCCGAGTTAAGTGATAACTAAATTCCAAATCCGTTAAGCGATAGCTGAACTCAAAATGCCTCCAGTCGATAGTATGCCGGAACGGACAGGGAAAGCTATACTCAAGGTGCTGTTTAGTTGGACCTGAAGATGCTGACGGCTCAAATACGGTTTACAATTGTATGCTGGATCATTGGAATCAGTAGGGCTTCGGTTCACCTGACCAAAGCAAAACTTCGAATCAAATTAGACACAGTTAGTCGATCTTTGGTTGCTATTAACTTTATACTGTTTCGCAATTGTTAGCAATCAAATGCAAGTAGAGCGCTAGTTCGCGTATATATATATATATATATATATATATATATATATATATATATATATATATATATATATATATATATATATATATATATATATGGTGCATACGTCTACACCAACTTACGTGGCATGCAAAGAAGGCAACAACCGTAGCAATAACAATGCAGTTGACAACATCAAGATTAACAACAGCAACAAAACCAGCTGTACCCAACCAACTGTAATTCCGGCACCGCAGCAGCACCAGTAAACATAAAACACAATATGAGGCGAGTTTTGTTGTCATTGTTGTTAATGTTGTTGTTGTTGTCGTCCGTCGTTGATTGTTGTTGATGTTGTTTTTGGTAGTTATTGTAGTAGATGCTGTACCGCTGGTCTCGTTTCTATTGTTGTTGTACTGCCGTCTCTTGGCTGGTCATCGTTGTTGTTGTTGTTGTCATAGTTTTTCTCCTTCGCATCCCCCTCTCCCCCGTTCCTATTTCTCTCTCTCTCTATCTTTCGGTTTCGTGCGTCCACGCTCAAGTAGTCCAGGATGCGCGATGGCGTCGGTCACGAAGCTCGATAGAACGAAACCAAGACGACGGTGGCAGCCGAACTCGCTGGTTGGCAGGCGGACGACGAACACTGAGTCAGCGGCCGCCTCCTGCAACGTCCTGCAGCGACATAGCTGACCATAGCAGTTCTGGTCGCGATTCTGTTCGGTGTTTGACGTTGATCTCGTCGGCAGCGTTCGTTGGCATCGGCGTCGGCGCCAGCGCCAGCAGCGGCACCAGCAGCAACTCCAGCTCCAGACCGGAGGAAGCAAGGAGGGGGCAATTAAGTTTCTTTAGTTGTTGCTGCTAACAGCGACACGCTAGCCTCTCTCCGCCGTTTTTCTCCCGCTTTCTCGTGATGGCTGCTCAGCAGTGAGTGTAGAAACAACAACAACATCAACAACATCATTATCATCATCAACAACAACAGCGACATCAACAGCAACAAAAACATTAACAACAACAACAACAAAAACGACGACATCAACAACAACATCAACAACGCCACCACTACCAGTGACAGAAGTTGTCGTCGTCGTCGTCGTCGTTGTAGCAGAAGTAGAATTCGTAGCAGTGATGCAGCAGAAGCGTTACATAAAAACGACGAAGACAACGCTGCTGCTGCTGCTGCCGTTAAAGAACAAAAATGCACGAAACGAATCACCGACAACGACGACGACGACGATGACGGCCACGCCAGCCACGACCACGAGCAATCGACAGCGGCTTAAGGCCGCGTTTCCTGACGAGCAGAAGCCGACGTAGTAGAAATAGCGTCCGCCGACGCGCCAACAGTGATGCCGCTGCTGCGGCCGCGACCCAGCGACCCACAGACCCACCGTTGAAAATAACGAAAGAAAGGAAAACGAACGCACGAGAATCCCCCAAGCGAAGAAATAAACGAAAGGGCAGACAGACAGGCTAACGAAAAGAAACAGCAGACGAAGAAGAAGACGAAGACACAGAGAGGGATGTAGACGAAGAAAAAGACGACGACGACGAAGAGGAGGAGGAAAAATCACCAGTCACGGCGAATGTAGATAGGGAACAGCGCGGAGAAGCAGCGACGCCGGTGGCGGCGGCAGCGGGCAAACACAGCAGAGGACGGTGGCGAACACGACGACAACAACCAAGAAAGGGAAGAATAAGAAGAACAGGACCACCAGACGAAGAGAAGACTCGAAGATCTACAGAGAAACTATATATAGGCTCACGACAGACAGGCATATATATATATATATTTATATATATAGCAAAAGAGAGATACTTACACTCCCGCTATATATATATATATATATATATATATTCAGGCGGCGCCTAAATAGGCCGAACGGGAGCAGCAGCAGCGACAAGGAAAAACGGTATCTTGCTTATTTAGGTCAGCTAGTTGTCGACATTGTTGTTGTTGTTGCTGCTGCTGCTTTCGTTGTAGTTGTTGTTGTCGCTGTTGTTGTTATTGTCGCCGTCGTTGTTGTTGCTGTTGTTGTTGTTATTGCTGTCACTTTGTTGCTATTATTGCTGTTGTTGTTGTTGTTGTTTGAGTTTTCACGACCGCAGCATTCAGCATTTGACTGTCTACCTGTAATTTCCTACTCACCACACCCAAAAACCAGAACACCTAGATGAAAAGCTGCTGCTGCTGCTGGTGCTCCCGCTCGATGGAGAGCGTCACCACTACCACGCGGCTGCACAACCGTAGACCGTTGAGCAGATCTGATCCGCTGCTCATTTGCCTCATTGCCAAAAACTAAATGTAAGAGACTTGACTAAGTAACACAGTGCCAGAGAGCAACACAGAGATGGCGGACGGGGGGGGGAGGAGAGAATACCTGGCAGAGGAGTAATGTAGGAGAAAGGAGGAAAAAACAGTTATTTTTCCTTCTCCATTGCTCTCAGCGACCAGGAGGATTGACGCGGCTACATGCGGCAATGCCAGCAGCATCGGCCAAAACCGCTACCTCTTGATAAGGTAGTAGTAGTAATGGTAGGCTATCATCAGACCATATACCATACAGGCCGTTCGTGCCTGCCGGCGAGTGAGTTCGAACGCGAATGAGCGGCAGAAATAGACGTGGAAAACAGAGAGGATTATCCATAGTTGTAGATGATATGATTGATATTAGCAGGTAATGCCGTTTCTCGGGGCAACCATTCATCAACATCGTCCTCATTGTTGGCCATGTCACGGCGAACGATACCGTTCTCTTCACCCGAACACGCTTAGCACGAAACCTCCGGGGTGCAGGTCGGATTGCAGGACCTGGGCACGTTTTTCGGTCTCGAAAGGACTCTCAGCCAACATTTAGCATTGGGGCGGAACCACTGTCGCATTGCTTCATACGACGGATCCACTAAAAATACAAATGTGTAACCATATATATATATATATATATATATATACGAGTATATATATATATATATATATATATATATATTATATATATATACGAGTATATATATATATATATATATATACGCATTTGTTCATCGACTGCCTTTTTTCCGGCTATGTTTTGTTTGTGGCTATGGTATTAATAACAAAGTTTAAATACTTAGCTATATACGTATCTGTCGGCGCTGCCTTCAAGTTCCCTTCCTATTTGTCATCCTGTTTAATAGGAGAACAAATGGCCTCGGGGTCGGAGAATCCTTAGAGAATTAAGGATTAGTAGATGAAACGCATCGGTTACCGGTCCTTCCGTGCGTGATATTATGCAATGGAACGATCCGCCAGCCAGCCAACCAAAGATGCAGGTGGAGATCGTCCTCGCCCATCAACCACAACAACAAAGATATACAACACAAAAGTCTTCATCGTCACCGTCACCACCATCCTAATCATGATGGTAAAGACGTGGAAGAACAACGCGGCGTATTTCTTTCGTTGTTTGTGGCACACTTTGTTTGCGTCTGACTTCTATTGCTTTGTGTCTGTTTGAGCAGTGTATGAATGTTTCTGTGCACCATAGCGAGAGAGAAAGGGAAAGCCGATATATATATATATATATATATATATATATATATATATATATATATATATAGATATAGATATAGATAGATAGATCGATTTTGAGATAGAACGAGGAAGAGAGAGTAAAAGTTAGATAAAGGGATATATATATATATAGATCGATTTTGGGATAGAACGATGAAGAAAGAGAAAAGTTAGATAAAGGGATATGTATATATATATAGAAAGAGAGAGCAGTGGAGAGAATTTAAATCCAGTCATCTAGCCTGGTGCTTGCTGGAGCAATCAGACCGTAGGTCCACCAGTAGATCGCCCGCTGCCCGGCCCGGCTGACTGTTGTTCTATTTGTGCGTTCTGTGCTTCGTTTACATACATACATACATACATACATACATACATGCATGCACGCACGCATGTATGGTTGCATGCATGGTTGCTGCGACGCCAGACACATAGAGATGGTGGCGCGATCCGAATCGGGAAGACAGGCAGGCTTCTTTCCCTTCGCTCTCCGACGACCGTTCGTCGTCGTCGTTTCGGCCGTCCATCTGTGCGCACGTCCCCTGCTCGAGCGCATTCTACTGTCGCTGCTCGGTGGTTTTCGGTGTCTGTCAGCGTCGTCGGCCCATGGCGTTATCCTTGCCTGTCTGGGTAGAGAGAGTGTGCCGTTCTTGGTCACTTCGTCGGTCGACGTTGCAGTTTATTGTTGTTGCTGCTGCTGCTGCTGTTGTTGTTGTTATTGTAGTTGTTGCTGCTGTTGTTGTTATTGCAGTTGTTGCTGTTGTTGTTATTGCTTTTGCTGTTGCAGTTGTTGTTTTTGCTCTTCTTGTTGTTGTTGTTGCTGTTTCTGCTGCTGCTGTTGTTGTTGCTCTTGCAGTTATTGTTGTTGTTATTGCTGCTGTTCTCGAGTCAACATCTTCGCACCGCGGCTGGTCTTCTAAGTTCTAAGATTGGTGGTGGTGGTGGTGTTGGTCGGCATCATCATCGCAGAACAACAACAACGACAACAACAACAACAACAACAACCACCAGAAGAAGAAAAAGAAGGAAGAGAACGCGGAGAAAGGTTCCTTTCGTCTGGCCAGGTGTTGTTCAGTCGTTAGGTTGCTTCGATCTTGGTTCGGCCGCTTCTTTCTCGCCGGCTATTTCGTTCGCGGGCTAGAGAGAGAGAGAGAGAGAGCCTAGAGCCTAGAGCCCGAAATTGAGCCAGCAGTCTCTGCTGAAGCAGCGAACATGGAATGGCACAGGACAGACAGGACGGGACTGGCACAGATGAGGGAACTACCCATCGACCGACCGACCAACCGACCAACCAGACTGACTGCCTCAGTAACTCACAAACTAACCAATCTACGGCGGATTGATGCATGGCGGCCCAATGGACAGGCCGAATATATAGCGAACCTACTATTGCTGGTGGCTCGACTGCTGATGCTTGTTGTTGTTGCTGCTGTTATTGTTGTTGCTGGTGTTGTTGTTGTCGTTGTTGTTGTTGTTGTTATTGTTGCTGTTGCCGCGGCTTCTTTCTTGACGACGTTAACGATGACGACGACGACGACGACTACGACGATAGCCGCTGTTGCTTGACTTTGAGAGACGAAGTGACGAAGAACGCATGAATGTCTTGTCAGTCAGTGCTTGCCTGAGTCGAGCGAGCTCAAGAAGCCATCGCTGACAACAACAACAACAACGACAACAGCAACTATAATAAGAACAACAACAACGACAGCAACACCAATAACAACAAAAACCATAACAACGACAGCAACAACAACCTTAACAACAACAACAACAACCAGCCATAGCAGGAGCATAACAGCTCAAATGGCTCAGCGAGCTCGAACCATTTGCGAAGCATAGACGGATAGAGAAACTGTCCGACGGACAGACAGGCCGACCGACACACATAGATACAGACACGCAGGCAAGCAGAGAACGACACATGCATGCATGTATACACGAACGGACCACCATCAAACGGGCCAGTTTGAATGGTCAAACAATAACGACAACAACATTAACAGCAACAGCAACAATAGCAACAACAACAACAACAACAACAACAACAACAACAACAACAACGCAAGCAGCAACAACAACAGCAACAACAACAGCAACAACAACAACAACAACAACAACAACAACACAACAACAACACCAACACCATTACCAACACCAACAACATACACAACAACAACAACAACATCAACAACACCACCACCAACAACAACAACAATCCTCCGAGTCCTGCCTGCAGCCGCCGTAGTGGATGGTTGTTGTCGTCCGTGGCTTCGAAGGCGCCGCCGCCGCCCATAGGCCGACATACACAAGACGAAAGTCGACGAGAGAACGAAGGAATAGGAATAGACTAGGATAGGAACGGAGGGAGCGAGAGGAGAGAGAGAGAGAAAGAAATAGACCGAGATAGGGAAAGATAGAAATAGGCAAATGAAGGTACGCAGGGAGCGGTTGAAAGAGGCTAGGCATAATCATAATGGTCATCATGGTAGTGGTGGTGGCGGTGAGGATGATGGGCAATTCGACGCCGTCTCCGGCCTGCGTCGTGATCGTCATCGTGGGTCGGCGGGCGGGCGTTACGATCGATCGCGTTTACTGTCCTGTTGTTGTCCTGTTGCTGTTCCTGCTGCTGCTTCAACTGCTGCTGGTGGAGACTTGTCGCCAGCCCGCAAGATCAGGCAGAGTCAGAACTGGCCTGCTCTCGTATGGCTGCTTTTGTAGCGCGTTCATAGCGCTGCACTACAAGAACTACATCATCAGCATCATCATCATCTATATCGACCGCATTTAGTTTGGCTACTAGTAGTACATTATTATTATTATCATTATTATTATTATTATTATTATTATTATTATTATTATTATTATTATTGTGGTTGTTAGTATTGATCCCGGTCGACAACGACGATGACGAGTTCGGCCTCCGTCGTCTATCGGTTTCGGTCGATCGCCCGGTTGGTCAGTTAGTCAGCCGGCCAGTCGGAGGGACAAACGGGCCTTTCATGTATTGGTTTTGGTCCTGGTCATGCTGCTGCTGATGACGTTCGTCCTGTTTGTCCTGGTCGTGACGGTAGTCGTGGCTTGGCTGCTGTTGCTGATGCTGCTGGTCCTTCTCGTCCTGCTGTTCCTCCATCAGCGATAACGCTCGTGTCGCCGGCAACAACAGCAGCATCAGCAATACCAGCAACAGATTTTGACGTTGTTGGTTGACATGCGTGCCCATAACATATAGACACACGCATCCATGTATATATGCATATATATATATATATATATATATATATATATATATATATATATATATGCAGATGTATAAACATACCTCTGCAAAGCATGATATACAGATGCCTCAACATATTACACGCAAACACCCCCATACAAGCACCGTATATCCACAGCCTGTATCTAAGCAGACGTGCAGAAATGCTGCGTGCTTTCGTGCTGCATACGAGCGTGCTGCATGCGAGCGTGCGGGCGGGCTGGTTGATTGTGGTAATCACAGTTATAGTAACTGTAGTAGAAGCAATAGTAGTAGTAGTAGTTATAGTTAGTAGTAAGTTATAGTTAGTAGTAAGTTATAGTTAGTAGTAAGTTATAGTTAGTAGTAAGTTATAGTTATAGTATTAGTTACACTCGTCGTCATAACAGTCGCAGAACTAGCCGAGACGGTACTGAGTAGCAGCACTCTCTCGCATGATGCTGACTGTTCACTGGCTGACTGCCTGCCTGCCTGCCTGGCTGGTGGTCGAACGCTGTCAGAGCCCGGGGGATCTGTGTGGGGATCGATTTTGGGGGCGAGTCTGACGACGACGACGGCCACCACCTCCATACCCCCCAACCCCCCCTACACTCCATCACCACCATCACTACTACTCTTACCGGCAGAAGGAACACCGGCGGCGGCAGCAGCAGCTAAATGGGTGGAGAAATGCCGGCGTTGTCGTTCATTTGTTGACGGCGGCTTTCTGCTGTTGCCAGCCAGCCTGGTCCGATCGAGACCAGGTCGACCCAGACCGTTATGGCCGTTGTTGTTGTTGTTGTTGTCGTGGTCGTCGCCGTCCTTCTCTAGCGGCGTTTCTCCTCGACGTCATCGTGTTATCATCCTGGATAGATGGATGGATGGATAACTGGATGATCTGCCGGTCGGTCGTCGAGCTGATAGACTGCATCGACTAGGATGCTTGATGGAGGGCGGAGTTGAGTGACGCTGTTGTTGTCATTATTATTGTTGTTGGTGTTGTTGTTGTCGTTGTTGTTACTGTTGTTGTTATCGTTGTTGTTACTGTTGTTCTAGTTGATGTTGTTGTTCCTACTGTTGTTCTAGTTGATGTTGTTGTTGCTGCTGTTGCTGCTATATCGAAGATGCGGCTGCTGTTGTCGTCCTTATTGTGCTTGTACTGTTATTGTTGTTGCTATTGCTGTTGTTGTTGACGGTGTATACCTTGTTTTTGTTGTTGTTGTTGACGGTGGTTACCTTATTGTTGTTGTTGTTGTTGTCGTTGTCGTCGTCGTCGCTGTTGATGTGGATGTGAGCGTTGCTGTTGCGTATAGGCTGGCAGTAGGGGCGGTAGGCGGTACTCAGGCGATAGGTAACGACGAACGAAAAACGAAATCTAAAGGCGAACCGGCCGCGGCTAAGGATCACCAACACAGCCGTTTGCGGGACGCACGGAGACGGAAAGAAAAACCAGAGAGAAAGAAACAGAGTTTGGGAGAATCGGGAGAACCCAGGGCACCAACCTATCGAGCTGGACGACGGGGTGGGGTGGGGGGGGGGGATCGAGCTATCGAGCTGGGGCAGACAACGAGAGCCGAGTAGATCTATCGCTAGGGCCGGCAAGCCCACAGTAGGCAACAGAACCACCGCCAGACAGCCCACTAGACAGCAAGCATGCGCATAGACATACAGACACAGATACCAGACAGACAGAGAGACTGAACCGCCGCGCGGGCGACAATCTTCATCTGTATTGCCGCCGTATTGCCGTGAAACATACGCAGCGTAGCCGACTGGCGAACTGAAAAAGCTTTACTGGTGGTGAGCCGACTCATAGCGGCGCTCGGCTCTTACTATTGCTGTTGTTGCTGTTGCTGCTGCTGCTGCTGTTGGCGTTTTCGCTTCCACTTTTGCAGTAGCTGTCCTTGTAGTAGAAGTAGTAGACGATTACTACGAATTATATATATATATATATATATTATACATTAAAATAAATACTACTACTACTATAATACTAGTAATACTGTTACCACTCTTACTGCTGACTGGGTTCGGTTTGTTTCTAAAAACTGCTGCCCTTCAATCGTCAATCGTCTGTGGCACACGTCTTTATCTCTCTGTCTGTCTGGCTGGCGTAGGACACAAGCTGCAGCCGCAGATGCTTCACCGCTCGATGAAGTCCCAAAGTTAAACGGTGCTCTACCACGGTGTCTGGTCGAGCTCAGTACAAATCGGCGTCTTTGTTGTTGTTGGTATTGTTTTTGTTGTTGTTGTTGTTGTTGTTGTTGTTGTTGTTGCAATTGCAGTAAATGTTGTGGTTGTTGCTATTGCAGTAGATGCTGTTGTTATTGTTGCTATTGCTGCATATGTGGATGTTGTTGTTGGCGTTGTTGTTTTTATCATCTTCGTCGCATCCTGATTGTGCACGTCGAACGATAGATAGTGTGCTTGCTAGACAAGTCTGGCGACCGCGGTAGGCTCGCCTGACTGTCCTGCGGGTGAGTCGCTCATGTGTCTGTCCGTTCGGCCAGCCGTCTGCTTGTTTGCTGGCTTGATTATGGCTAACGCGTTTTCATCCTCACCACCATCATTATCATCATCATCCTCACCACCATCATTATCATCATCATCATCACCACCATCATCACCATTACCACTATCATCATCATCATCATGGTCATCATGAGGTGATGTGGTGGGGTGATGCTGCTGCTGCACGAAGGAGCCAGACACCGGAGAAGGCCAAGATACAAACAGAGATACTACTCAAGGCGGGCAAGCAACAAGCAGACACGCAAACATACACTGACAGATAGACGACCGAGAGACAGGGAGAAAGAGAGAGAATACGATATATATATATATATATATATATATATAGAGAGAGAGAGCGAGAGAATAGAGGGGAGTGGGGGTGGGCGAAGGGCAATAGCAAAGTCCTTCGACGTCCTCGTTTATTCGGACGAAGACGGCGGACGACCATGACGCCATGATGCATTTTAATCTCCTTTCTTGCTTCTTCGTTGAGACCTTCTACGACGATCTTCTCGTGTTCTTGTGTCCTCTCTTTGTTTGGCCATATATCTCTAGAGTCTCGTTCTCGCGATCTCTCTCTCTCTCTCTATGTGTTTGTCTCAATCTCTCGTTCCATCTTTCCATATCTGTGTCGCGTTGTCTGTCTGTTGGTCCGAATTCGTAGGTCCGTCTATCCGTCCTAATCTGCTCTCGTCGCAGTCGTCGTCGTCGTCGTCGTCAGCGTCCTCTTTCGTCCGCTCTCGGCTCGGTTCGGATTTGTTCCGATGATGACCTCTAATGATGAGAAAAGAAAGGGAGCCGCCCCCGCTGCCGCCCGCGCCCCCGCTATGGTGGCGTCGGCGAAGGAGGCTATCGTCAGGGCGGCTAGCCGAAACGACCGTTGACTGGTTGGTGTGCTGGGTTTTGTCGCCAACCCAGTATCGAAGCCGACGCGTCGAATGAATAAAGTCGTCAGCAAAACGTCCGCTGGGTATCGCAAGGCGAGTTCTTCGACAAGTTACAGTCAGTGCACAGTACACTCAATTCCGACTTCTTTAATTGGCATTACGTGAGAGTACTTTCGATCTCCACACGTGAAGCAAGGGCGCATCACTAAGTTGGTCACACGAACTGAAGGCGAGGCTGAACTATTCGACTTGTTCGGCATCGGATCGGTTGCCCTTAACGCACATGCCATTGTAGTCAAGCAACAAAAAAAATCCAAACCATTTCCTAGCTATGCATTCGCATAATCGTTAGAGTTGTTGCTGAATGTTTCTTCTTATCTTAACACGTCCAGTAACAGACGTTGCTAGCTATCTTCAAATGCGTCGGTCCTAGTTGGGCCAGGGACATCTTGCGTCGCAAGGGCTAGTGAGGTAAAGCAACTTATTCGGCAACTGTTTCAGGTCGCCTTGGATTATTTCGCCGTAGAGAAAGGAATACCATTCAATGATGGCACTAGCAAAAGAACACTGTTCATTATCTCTGGAATTGCAGTGCTGACTCTGGAAAAACAGCAGCTGCCATATGTCAGTTTCGTTTTACGTTTTGTTTAATAGATGTTTGAATTTTAAATAAAAACAAACTTCCAAGAGCCCGGGTTTAGTGGCTGTATGAGTCCCAGATATGAGTCGCCAGCAACATACATTCCCGAAAACTCTCCACATAAACTAAACTGTTTGAGTTGAATCATAGCGAAACTTTTGGGACTTCCAATAGGACAGTTGATAAGATTGAGGTGGACGCGTTGATTTGTAATAGCCTCGTTACCACAAATGTCAAATACTCCCTGAATGCCTAACCCATTCCCGTTTGTTGGGAATTCTTAGTTCGGCGTCGCCTTATATATATTTAGCTCGTTGTTTCTTTGTATCTAACAGCTCTGCCACGACATCTGCTAATAGCCCCGTTATCTTTACCGCCGTCTTCACCACCCGCATTTATTTAATCCAATTTTTTTAATGCTATGCTTACTTAATTCTCATTCCGAATACTAAACCTCAGAGTGCCTTCGTACTTCCCTTTTCAATACATTTTGGCATGACACTAAAATTGCGTACTTTTTTTTGTTCAAAACCCCCATTCTAGTTCCTCCGCTGCTTCCCGACATGCATTCAGCATTTCCTGAACCTTGCTAGTGCCCCGCCCTAACATATCGTCAGCAAAAAGCAGCTCTGATGTCCTGGTATTTACACCAGTTGTTCCACTATCTAGCATCCTAGTTCCGTGCTATTATTTTTGCGCTATATCCTCCATGTACACAAAGAATCACTGAAGACAACAGACAACCTTGTCTGACCCAATAAGCGACTATAAACGCCTTGTCCCAATTGTTCAAGTATGTATGCTGTATACTCGTGTACGATAGGGTGAGCGACAAAGTACACGCTCTAACCGACAGAGTACCACCTAGCCGATGCCAGCTCCAGCTCGGTGGTGCAGCTTGGGAACTCGGGCTAAGTGAAATACATATCTTCAAATGTGCTCGCCGACAAATCATGACAGAGAGTCGTATTATGAATGAGTTAGCAATTGAAGCTCACGTTTACTCGGGACCGAAAGCAGCTGCACGGGCGGCTAGCAGGTCTCGCGAAGGTAGTCGCTCGAGACGGAGCAGTCAAGTCGTTAAAATTGTTACAGCAGCACCAACAACAACAACTACTACGGTTACATCGTGACCTTACGATACGCGAGAACTACGAGAGACAACCTACACGAACGAAACCAGAACAAAACGGCAAACGAAGAGGAGGAGGAGGAGGAGGTCGAGCTCCCTCTATAACAACAGCATCGGCAGAAAACTTAAACAACAGTAACCACAACAACAATAACAACAACAACAACAACAGTAACAACAACAACAGTCACAACAACAGCTTGAAGCGTGAAACGTCGTGCAGTCCGCCCGCTAGAGAGAACGACGATTCACTCCTTTCCGAAGATGAGGTGGAGAGATGAGGAGATAGATAGCCGGGATAGAAAGTGTGTGGGGTATCATCTATATATCTGTCTATGTATGTATCTGTGAATGTACCTATAATTGTGGGTATAGGCGCATGTGTGCATGCGGCCCATGTTGTGCGAGGTGGTGCACGACTTCAATAAGATCGTGATGAGAACGGTTGGCCAAACGGGGGCCATCGCCCGGTCAGACTGTGTGTCTTGCTCGTTGTTAGCAAAGGAATCGATCGCTGTTTAGCGATTTAAATTATATATATATATATATATATATATATATATATATACCTTGGTTAGTTAGTGACTTGTATAAGACCGCTTTTGCGCGCCCGACACGACACCACGATGCACCGGGTTACCTCCGATTCTTGTACGGGGTTAGGTGCGAACACAGGAGAGAATATTACTTTATCTTTTCTATTGACGCTCTATGAAGGTGATTTTGATTGGGCCCCGGGCTGTACCCTAATAGTAATATCTTACTAAGGCGGTGGTGTGGGTAGTGCTAACCGTACTCCGGATAACAATATCGCTCATGTTTGTGCTGATTGTTCATTACAGGCAAAGCGCAATTCGCGATGCACCGGACGGCGTGGATGTCGTCGCTATGGGCGACCCGAAAAACCGCGCCGACATGTGGTCATGCAGGACACGCTTGAAACAAAACTTTGTCACGTGTATTGCTCTGCATGCATTAACTAATCATCCCGGTGACCATTACAAACAACTACATGAACAATAACAGCTATAACGTCTACCCCAACGAAAGCAGCAATATCATCAACCAGATCGACTACAACAACTGCAATCTAGCCTGAACGGTGAGTACCTTGATCAGCGGGAAAATCGAGTCATGCCGAGGTGCTTTACCGGATAATTCCTCTGCTAGAAAATCTAGCTCAGTTTCTAGAGAATTCTAGCTTGGCTAATAGTTAATTGCCTCTCAGAAGTTTAGCAGTCGAACGTTACTGAGTTGAGTGAGATATCGCGACGCTGCACGCTTCGGCGCGGTCAGCAATCCAATAGCGTGCAAAGCCAGAGTGTAAAGGAGCGCAAGAAAATGTCCGAGGCATAAACATGCAGATATGGTAAACGTGCGTTGTGGAATCCGTAAGGCACGTTCGTATTTGTACAGAGTAGTCGACAATAGCCAGCGATGTTCTATATTGGAGATTAGCTTATTGAAGAGCGGCAACTCTCAAGACCCGGAGATTGTTCTGAAGATCCTAAGTTCAATAGGCACACCGAAAATTGTGAGAAGATGGCGATCACAAGCATATTGGTGTCACAATACCCGTGCCCAAAAGTCGGGCTGCGTATTGTTATTTTTGTACAAATTATAACGAGGATTA
>QVRM01005215.1:0-97149 GCA_003439945.1 Dermanyssus gallinae
ATTCGGATTGTCTCACCTAACTGTTTTCAAAATAGGACAAATCGAATTTTCTCCAGCCATCTGGCACGGTTATTCAATGTTATCCTGGTAATCCTTCAATATTGAAGCCATTATGGCATGATACACACACCGATAAATTCTGCCGCACAGGAATTTGTGCTGTCTTCGATTTTATGACAGACATAATATTTCATATATTGTTTACTCGACGGCTTACAAAATAGCCACTTGAAATAGTCTTTCTTAGGTGTCCGTATCGCGCATGGTATTCAGGCTGTTGCATTGAATTTGTTTCAGTAATCGCAGTTATGGTTATTTTTTTATTTCAGCTTCTAAATCATCCTATAGACTATTATTTGTTCACTTCAGTAGCGAGTTTCGATTAGTGGACATTCGGGTTTTCTCTATGCCGTATCCCCAGAAGCTTTATGAGTTGGTCCATTTTCCTTGTCATCTAAATCGAGGTGGGTTATACGTTCTTCTTTGAACTCATTGAACTCAGAGGTAGTCTGCTCATCGCCGTCGACATTTGTGCCTAGAACCATGATTCGACTACATTCGTTCTGCGGTAGTAGCAGTGTTTGTGGATTGCTTTATTGCATTTGTTCAAGACAATTTTTGTTTTAACCTGCCGAAACCTTCTACTGCAAGATCGTCAAGCCAGAAGATCAAGGTCGGTCTTAAAGTCGCCTCTTGGCATTAACATGATAGCTAGTGCGGCCACAGCGGAGTGCATGGTTTCTTAAAAAGAATGTTGATCTATGTTCATCATGTGGCGCACCCGGCGGCGGCTGGCCTCCGTATACTGACCCAGTCGCCGGGCACGATCGCACGAACCAGGTTCCGCCGTTGGCCCAACGATCCCAGCGTGGCCGCTCCTCCACGCCGATCGCCTGCACATTCTGCCGCGTTCGTACACTTCCGGCCGAAATGGCCAAACTTGCCACACTTTCGGCTTCTCACTTGTTTTTCCGGGCACATTTCGGCCCCGTACTCGTGCCTCGTTCATCCGCACGCCTGGCACCCATCCGTTCCGTGTTCTCGCCCTGCCGCCAGCCTCGGTCCGCTTCGTTCCGCCGGTCCTCGCCCATCAACTCGTGTCGTGCTGCAATCCATACTGGCCTCCGTGACGCACCTCTCCACGTGTAACGCGGCCGTCAGCCTTGGCCCGCTTTTTTCCGGCGGCCCTTTGCTTCCCGAACCTCGTTCACCTACTCGTTTCCTCCTGCGATCCATCTGGCATCCGTGACGCATCTCTTCTCGTGTAGCGCGGCCGTCCAGTTCGACCCACAAGGCCTCTTCGAGGAGGCGCTTTTCTCTCACCTGTGGCCTTGTCGCCCCTGAATGGGTGGCTCCTCAACACCAGGGTTCGAACGTCGAGCTTGCACCTCACCACCAGTCACCGCAGTGCCGCTAAGTACTCACCGTTGTCTCCACCGGCAACGGCTGCCGAATTCGTCGTCGGCAACGGCTGTTCCCTTGTGTTCCTTGAACATCTCCGTTAAACAGCTTCGTCACCTCGCCGTCATCCTCTGGCTCCGTGCCAGGTGCCATTTCCTCGACGGTGTTGTTGGCCGGTCCATGGATCGCAGAACCGGTGGTGGGGGTGGCAGACCTGTGTGCATTGTTGCACTGCCTTTTCTTTCTTCCGGATCCTGTCGACTGCGCCAGTTGAAGTGTCCACCATTCCCATGACCGGGCGGCGACCGTTACGAGTTCGCCATTCTCGCGCTCAAACAACACACGTCGTCTGCCTGGCTCGCACCAACCACTACTAACTCATTTATTCTCATGACTACTCACAGATTGCCCGCGCATTTAGTGACTTTCCGCGTATTCGCTAGTAGGGTGGCGGAATCTTCTAATTGGCGCTATGTATTTAGCTTGCTTCGGCATTGCCGCTAACCGACGCTGTCTATGCCCGCGCTGCTTAACGGACACTGCGATCCTACACTAAGTCAACGAGGTCCTCTTTTAATTTGTATTGCAGGACGGTTCAACTTCAACGCGAAACGTGCGTGCTGACCAGTCGAGTATTGTTGACGGCAACAATTCAAGGTAAGCAATATGAAGCTCTAGCGAGCACAAAAAGCAGACGGATTCTTGGTCAATACATTATTTGCTCATTACTTCTTTTATTGCGGTTTTGGGCTTGCGATACCGAGAACCAATTCCGGTGCGCTTGCTTCCAAACCTGTTTGTTCTTTAAATTTCCTTGTGTGTGCTAATTGGTTTTAAGATGAGTTTACTTTTAGCTTTGGTGAATTAAATGAACGTCTGAGAAAAATACCATGTGGGTAGTGATAAATATTTAACGAAATGTTTTATTTCAGAATAATGGTATCGCCGGCTGGAAATGCCATGGCGAAAATGAATATGGGTTCTACCGGAGCAACTTCAAGTAAGCCTTGTCTGAGTGTACTTTTGTTAATGTCGACACGTGTATGGCCCCAAGAGACATGTTTTGCAAACAAAGCCTCGGAATGCACATGTTTGCTATGACCTATTGGTAATTTGAAATGCTTCTTTTGACGTTAAGAGGTAGTAAGACGAATTGTAACTGCAAACCTCTGTTGCAGCACGTCAGGTTGTACTTTTACTCTGAATGTGTAATTGATTATTGTAATAATTAGCAAAGTAATTACTATGTTGAAATTGGACGCCGTATTTCATTTGTTTATTCATATACCAACAGAATAGTATGGCTAGACTATATTTTTATTTGTATTTTTTTCGGTTTTAGTGCTGTACTGATAAGGTGCATGAGGTAAGAAATTTGACTTTCTTGACTATATATACATAGATAAACATTATTGTTATAAGTGATGTTCTCTGGTGACTGTTTACAGCTTTTAGCTAAGGGTATTTTGTATTTATTTTCAGAATTCACTTGACACGCGCCTCTATTTTAGGCATCCGTGTCTAATATTTTGTAGGCCATTAGTCTAACAGGATATATATATATATATACACGACATAGGCCTGCCTTATATTCATGTACAGTGTTTGCGCGTTGATTCTAATTTAGTATCGCGTTATATATTTACAACTCATTTACCGCGTTTCGCATCGCAGACACTGGTGGACACCGAGGAGGGATGACAGCAGCATCTGGTCATGGTGGTATAACGATGACAATAACCACGAGCGAAGACGGAGTTGTTCAGCGGGTGCTTGGCCCAGAAATTGAAGCAGCTCTAGATGCCGTGCCAACTGCAGGCGGGGCTGCACGTCCGTGCCGGTGCCCACTTTGCGCTAATGACCTTCCTAGCCATGATCTGTTCCTGAAGCACATGATGCTCGATCACGGTATTCCCCTCGTCTGTACCGAGTACGTACGCTTTCTATAGCAAGTTTGTATTATCACTCTCGCTATCATCGGCATACGTTTTTCTATGATAATTATAAACGAAGACAGTATTGTGTTCTATCTTATACTGACATTAATATCCGTAGGCAGAATATGGAGCAGATTTGGTCGTGCCCATACGATACCGCCTTTAGGCTATGTATCGCACCGTATGCATTGTAATAATTAAATATATACTAACATTCGATGTTGGATGCGTCTTGACGACGGCATCTTTGCCGCAGCGAAAACTGATAGCAGTGTTTGTGTGGCCGTTTGTAGGTACCGTATTTCTCTGGCGCAAGCATTGGCTCGTAGTCTCTGTAACCTTTTCTTTGCTTTGTTTGGTGAGCTGACTCAGACGCACCTTTCAAATCTTCGCCATCATTACTTATTGAATTTGCCTGCAGTGGATTATGCGTGTGAGCTCTTCTAGTTGATGCGATTCGAAGTCTTCATAATCGTCCGTGATGCTTAAGACTAGCTGTGTCGTGACGTCGTGTATAATCCAGCGTTTATTGGTTTTTACTAAGTGTTGCAACGATCCGTTTAAACTAACCTTGTCAGCTAGCAAATTTCACCGTCAATGAATGTATGATGATGATTAATGATGATTTTGTTGCCATGACTGACTGATTATAAAAGCACCACTTTTAAACATTATGTATAGGCATACTGCTACACTTTATTCGTATTTGTCCTGTACATAAAAATGTATGATAGTAAACTGGTATTTTTGTTACAATATCTACTTTTAGCTTGGTACTTACAAGAAATAGCTGTAGAAGTTGTTCTAAATTTCTGGTTCTAATATTAGTACCCAAAAAAAAACAACTAGGTTGACAAGAGTGTGGAATTGATGGTGTGTTGCGTATTGCTTATGCTTCTTACATTAGGCATGAGTTTCGAACGGTGGCCGAGTTCGACGATTGGCGGCAAAGAGTTCAGCATGAGGAATACCTGCTGTTGGCTCATCAATGGGGTAAAAGACGGACTGGTATTTGGATCTGCTCACAGCTGCGTGATGGTCCCGGTCGCCAAGTTGCTGTTCCTGGCGAACCCCGCAAGGGCGCCTGTCCGTCGTCATTAATTGTCACTCGCACCCCAACAGGAAAACTATGCGTGCGTTTCTGGCGGACGCACGTCGGCCACAAGCCGAACATCTTCGATCTCAGGTAACGAAAACTTATGAGGAGGTGGTTGAATCTAAGCAGCTCTGTTTCTGAGAACTGCAACTTTCTACAGAATACAAACGAAAAATGTATGTAAGCTCGGCTTTTGTAGTCAGCGAGCTCACTGCTCTAGTAAAAAATGGCCAGTACCTGCCCTACAAGTCCAAATCGATAGACCGGCACGCGTCCCAGTTCGACCCACTATTGCGGACCGAAAAGGGCCATTAACCTACTCCAACTCCTTGATAGGAATTTGTCACGTTGCGATTCCGCGTTACCTCTCAGTATATACACACACTCGTTTTCAGGAAGTTAGACCCACACCTAATTTCGACACATGTTTCGAATTTGGGTGGATTGGGAGGAATACGGGTTTTGTAGGTTTGTGAATCCCACACTGGTCAAAACATTAATAAATGGTTTAGTGAGGTCATGGACAAACTTTACGCGAGAAACCTAGGAACGTACGTTCCTGTCGGGTAGGGTACAAACGCTAGCATTCAATTCAAGCAGGCATCCTCCATGACTTTTAACATAATAAAAGGGACACTTATTATCATATAAACGGGTTTATAACGCTATTAGATTTGCAGGTTAGCAAGTGTTCGACTTTGCATGTTAGAGTGCGTTATTATATACAAATATACAACTAGTATCTTAGGGAATGTGTTATGTCGAACTTTTGGTTGTTGCAGAGTCTCAATAGTCCAACAGAGGTGGGTCGCTGCGCAGTTGGCGATGGGCTGCCGTCCAAATCGCATATGCGCTGAAGCCGCTAAGAGCTTCCACGGAGGTGTTCTAAGTAGGGATTTTGTTCTTCGCCATGCGGACATTGTATCTGCAGCTCAAGAGCAACAGGCAGCCATTCCGTATCGGGGCGCATGGAGAACAGGTTCTGAGGTGCGTATCCGCTGTACGAATCTGTATATTCTTGCCAAGTGCAGAGCATAGTTTATCGATCAGGTTCTTAGGACGTGCGGCAGGTTTGCAATCTGTTGCCGTTCGCTCCTATATACACATGTATAAATAATCGAGGCAAATAGAGCACTCCACAAAATATACAAATAGTGTGAATATCGGAAAATCCCAAAAAAGAAGATCGTATATACATATAAGCAGATTTATATTCAATTATAATGAAACAATGTTAATCATCTGTTAATCATGTAGCTGAGCAGGCTACATGTTTTTTTTTTGCAATTAGTCTTGTGTGTTGGGCTATTAGGCGACATGGAAGATAACATTTAGAAGGTAGAGTGTGGTACAGGACCACTTTGTTAGATTTTTAAACGTGCTCGAAGCCACTCAAGCTTGCATGATAACAGTTCCTTCTACACGTCACTAATTAAACTTCAATTTGGCAATATCACGTAGAAAATTCTTTATATACTGGTCAAAAATGCTGTAGCAAGTTCTACTCTTTATGATGTTTTTCTTCATTGATTTTGATATATAATTGTTGCTGATTTCACTTGCAGGCACCGAAGGCCGATATGAGTTTCGTAGATAAACTCCGGTGCGATCTTGTATCCACTATAGAAGTCGGCTTTCTTGATGGCCTAACACAATCGAATCGCGTGCAACGAAAGCACCCGGTATGAGTTTTCTTTATATATACCTAGAAAGAATACCCCTTATATTTTATATATGCCATTGAACATAGCTTCCGTAAATTCCATACCAATATGTGCGTTCTTGATAAGAAAACCATGGCACCTGAATATGTAGTACCATATGTATTTATATTATTCTAATATATTTTTACATTCTTTCGAAGGAAAGCATTGCAATATATAGTTAGTTATTAAATGATTTTGCCACTTTGTGCATCTATTTTTTAAAAGCTAGGATGTGTACATGCAGTCGTGTATTATTCACCACGCTAGATTTGCTAACTCTGTATATATATATATATATATATATATATTCTGTAAGGAGCGTATGTTTGAAGATAATAATAAACTGAACTGATATATATATATATATATATATATATATATATAACAAAGCAGATATATTTATGAAGAAACCGTCTATCTGACAAGCCATGCTTTTTCTTCCCGCGTATTTGTGGCACGTACTTTAAATGGCGGGCACAGGTTAACCCGATGTCGGTGATCCCTGGTCCTGATGGCTGCTTTGTGGCCATCTCCGATTCCGGTCCCCACAGTGGCAAGGGCGCACTCGTGTATGCGCGAAAAAGTAACCACGCCTGCTGTGAGCTTCTACCTTGTGACACCTGCGGCGTATGCCTGCATCGGTGAGTGAATGAATGAACTGACGAAGCAGACGGCTCGATTCACGGCAAACAACGGCTGCGCGGTGCATTTACATGTGGTTGTCGTTATTCGCCGCTTGAGTGTTTGAGCTCCCCGCCTCCATATAGCTTCCTTCTTATCCATTAACTCACTTTAGCCGGACAGCCCGATGCTTAGTTACTTATATGTCTGTTCCGAGAGTATGCGTTTTCTCCCTATCTCAAGCGAAATAGGCTTCTCACACCCCGGCAAAAAAAAGCGATGAGAACACTTTCCTCGGTTAAGTGTGAGGCTTATAGCAAATTAGTTGTTTATCACAGATTCCGATTCATCTAACTAAATCATCCTGTATTCCTCGTTAGTTTACTCGGGGCTAGCCAATGGTATTCCTAACTATGCGCGATAACCAGCAGAAAATAAATTCGATTCCTATATTGCTCGGTGGTAAAACAAATGCCACGATGGCGTCATAATACAAGCATTAGTTACGACCTTTGCTGTGAATGACGAGCTTTTTGCTTGAAGAGTCGTAAAGGACGCAGGCAAATGCAATTGTTATCTCAAGCGCTTTCAGCCCTTTTAACACGTAATTAGGGGTGTTTGTAGGGAAAATAATTGCCATTAACGCGCAATTAGTGATGTTTGTAGGGTAAATAATCGTTTTTAATGCGTAATTAGAGGTGTTTGTAGGGGGAAAATTGCTGTAACGCGTAATTAGGGGTGTTTGTAGGGAAACATCGCTTTTAACGCGTAATTAGGGGTGTTTGTAGGGAAAACAATAGCTTTTAACACGTAATTAAGGTTGTTTATAGGAAAAAGAACTGTTTTTAATGCGTAATAATAGAGATGGTGTATGTATATTCATGAAGTTCTGATACAGTCATACTATAAATACTGGTTGCAAGCGTTGCCTTATATACATACAGATAGTGATTCGGCGATTGTGGTATTATAGTTTGACTCCAACATGACTCATAATTAAGTAAGCGCTAAGGCTTTATTTGGCTCGTTACTGTTACGGGAGGAATATGTTGTCCTCTTGAGCCAAATATTTAACGCATTTTTCATAGTGCATTAGTTACGCTATATGGTGGTGATATATATCCACTTGTTTAGTCGCTTATAAAATGTTGTCTATCTGTTTTGTATTTGTGTTCATGTTGTTATTTTAACAGCTACGGCTGCACGTGTGCAGCGTTTACGGCGAGCCAACGAATGTGCAAACACATACACTCGGTCGTGGCTCAGCATGGAGCACCGCCGGATACTGTATTCGTCGATGAACATCTGGCAAGGGAGTCACTCGGTACACAAAAGCTATCGACACCCTAGCCGGATTGAACCTTCTCCAGATGATTCGAGAACTCGAAATACTCGAACTCCTCGAGGAAATACGCACGCTCATTCAACTGGTTGGTGTCCCTTTACACTAGCTCAAGGAAGGATGCTGGTCGTGCTATTTACTATGAGCAGATTCCCACTGTATGCTCTCGTAGAACGTGTTTTGATTTTTGCGTATATATTTATTCGTTTGATTTAAAAATATGAAGGGAAAAAAATGTGTTTTTTATGTCCGTGTGCGTTTGCAGGGAATATACCGGATGAACTTTGAGTCACTTCGTACAGCCTTAGTACAAGCTTTGAAAGATCTCAAAACGTCGCGAGTACCAGAGGAACAGGAGGGTCTTTATGTAGAGGGCCAAAAGATCCTCTCAAGCTTTCTTAAAAAATTTCCGAATTGGGAATTCACCAAAAATGGGTTTCTGCGGAGGAATACTGGCGACGGTAACGCCGAAGAATCGGCCGATCCTAATATGTCTCAACAGGATGACGGAGAGCGACAGAATAAAAGGATTAAGCTTGAACATGACACTATGGACGAAGACACGCAAGACAGTGATGTTGTGGAGGTTGTAGACAGCAGTGTGCCGACAGTATCCGAATCGTCGGCTAAACCGGTGAATGTAGATACGGATATGCCAGTGCAACGGATAGATGACTCGATGATTGCATCGTGGACTAATGATAAGCCCGCTTCCACGGTCGGAGGTAACTCGGCTTCTGGCACCGGAAACGAACACCCACTAACATGTGGGGGACCTGGTGGGTTTTCTACGGCGGCGACTTCTGCACATAACGCACTTCCAGGACAGCCCAGGTCCGTTATGACTGCGCATTCAACCGATTCTTGCTCCAATCAGGGCGTGAAGAACGAGCCATTCCAGTCGAGCTATGACGTTTTGAATGAAGTTGGCCCCAGAGAGATTATTCAGGATTGTTCTGACAAGCTTGCTGATGGCAGCTCCGCCAAGACTTTGATGGACTCAGGACGAGCGAGGCAATGTCAACGAACAGATTCAACGAGCTTTCAGGAACGTGCCCCCGATCCATCGAAGTTCGCTTCGCTTAGAGGCGGAACAGCTCAAACAGCTTCGTCAAATGATAATTGGCCTTTTATGGTCGCGCCATCGTCTGCCAACGCATGCAGTTCAGCATCTAAAGAAACTTCACCTGCTGTCGCTACACCGGGACTGGAGCCAACTTGCGGTGTGGCTTCTTCGCAGCCGGCATTAAGTCAGCCCGTACAGATGATGCAAAACCCGACAGCCAGCATGGGCTCAGTGAATCCTCTGCAGTCGACCAATAGTGGGTACATGACTGATAGAGGCTCCGCAGAGGGCCCTCGACCAATGGCATCCGGTATTGTATCTCAAACGACAGGTTCGTTTTCGCGGGGCCTTGAAGTAGACCAGTACAGGCCCTCAGCAATGAGTACTGTGGCTAACTCCGATTCATCTGCCAGATATTGCCCGCCGATACCAAGAGGTATGCCGTCACACACAGCGGTGGCAGCGACAGCATCGATGTCTGCATTGACATCTCTGGGACCGACGATGACGACGGAGGGAGCTCATACGTCCCTAATGAAAAAGACACCTTCTGGCCAAGGCCCCGGACTTCAAGTGGTCGTTGTGAGACCGCCGCTGCTTCAACAAACAGAGCTTAATAAGGCAGTATGCTCACAAGCCCCTGTATTGCAAGGCATGGTCCCGAGGCCTCAGATTGCAGCACCTACAATGAATGTCTGTCTTTCGTCGTCATCAGCTCTTGCTTCTGTAACGCAGAAAATGGCGGGATCCATATCGCAGGCGTCGACATCGTCAGCGGTTCCGCAGAAGAACATCGGATTTGGCCTGCCCACGCTGGCAAAGCCGAACGACGTTTCGATGGCATACGACCGCACTGACGACAGATCGAAGTCGTACGCGCGAAGGACTCGTCCAGGGCAAGATCAACATCACGATCAACTAATGGCGTCGACCGGGTACGCATCACCAGAATGCTCGTCTCGTATTGTGACCAATCAGGCAAACATTCACGGCCGACCGCAAATACCGAACTCGACGGCCCAGCAAATGGTGGCATCGGGCTTCTCGCCGTCGCCATCTCTCGCTGGTGGCTCTTCGTCGCTAGCGATGGCCCAGACGGCTTCGGCATGGGCTACGTCGCCAACAATGGGCGTAGGCAACACGCGTGACTCAACGAACGTGTCCAACGCCGTCTTTGTACAGGTCCCGATCGTCGTGTCTGGTGCACAGGGAAACCGACTAACCGATGACCGCAAAATTGTCGTTGAAGTGCCAACCGGAGCCGCGACCCCCGCCAGCACAGTCCGCCAGAAAGTCCAAACACATGCCAAATCGACTACCCACAACGCGTCCGTAACGTGCACTGACTCTCTGGCGGACAGGCAGCGTTCCACAGCGTGGTCTCACAAGAAGAGTACCTCCCTCCCCCTCGCTCTATTGCATGCGTATAGAGATATATACATACATTCAAACGTGTACTATAATATCACAAGAGGGAAATTCTTATAGAGTATATATATATATACATTATGTGTGTACTATAGTATCTCTACGAGTATAAAATCGATCTGTTTTAATATTTTTGTCTATGCTAGATTATAGTTTAAATCCAAATAGTTCAGTATTTAAAGCAGCGAAAAGTGCATTGTGTGTTCGCTCTTTCTGAACTTTCTGGATTGCTTATGTATGCATGTACCCAACAAAATTTGCAGTACACATATCTATAATCACATTGTTGTATGCTGAGATACTGAGCCCAAAGGATGATGTACATACATACATGTTCCGTAGCCATTTATTATTTGAGATGGAACACGGCAATTCTGCAAGCAATCTATTGGTTGTAGTGTGTATCCCAAACACTTTGATGAGTAATAATAAACTTGGCGCTTTTGAAGGTGTTAGTCGATATTTTGTAGACCTTGCGTCAGTGTAGGTTGAGACGGAATAAAGGTGCGTTTGTACCATACGTGCTAACTTTGTTGTCATCTGTCTCTATTACCTGTGTTGGAGTATACTAATCAAAATATGCAAAAAACCTAACTATTAATATGTCAAACCCTACCCCCCATAATATTATCCCGAATGGTTTCTGCCAATGCGTGGGTTAATTCGGAAAAAAATGTGATTTTGATTTGTCAAATATCTTCCTTCTGGTCCTGGAGCATCTTTCCACACACAATTTCTG
This sequence comes from Dermanyssus gallinae, assembly GCA_003439945.1. Taxonomy (NCBI): domain Eukaryota; kingdom Metazoa; phylum Arthropoda; class Arachnida; order Mesostigmata; family Dermanyssidae; genus Dermanyssus; species Dermanyssus gallinae. The sequence goes on from QVRM01005215.1 coordinate 11,337, forward strand.
TTGAGATTAGCGCGGAGGCGATAATAGATTCATACAAATGGGGATTTGGAAAAGTGTTTGCAATGTACATGATGTTTTAGATGTTTTTACTGAAAATGGATTCATTATTCAATTAATGTCTATACATTTTTACGTAAGAATAGTAGTCAGTGCTTTTTTTGGTCCGACTGTTTTGGCGCCGCCATGCTTTTAACGCTATTTTCTCACACCGGTGTTATCCGCTAGTGGATTCGATTATTAACTTAATCTCCACTAGGCTGGAAAATACAAAATCTGTTCCCGATCTCTGCGTACCACGTCATACCATTCCACATATATATTATTTGCTGGCTGCTTATACGGTTTCTAGTAAGCTCGATGATGGTTAAGAGAAAATGTTTAATGATATAACTATCATTAAGCATATCAAGCAATGCTACAGTTGTGAGGTCTGATCGTGTTATCAATTTTTTTAAAGAATTTCTTTCCTCTATGGGGCTTAAAATAAATGCTGTATTGGCTCTGCAAAGGGCTATTACTATTCGTTATTTTTCATGGTTATTTTTATGGCAAAATCACTTCGTCATTTATTATGTGGGTTAGATCATATACGATGCCCTGTATGAAGGTCATTGCCTCTTGCTTTGTCCTTAGATAGGTCACAATGGCAGTCTTCCGCGTTTACTATCTGCTTTCAGGTTTTTGTCCACATAGCGAGACTGTTGCCAATCTGACGTAGAACGTTTCGGCGGGATAGATGCAGATAATATTGTAGTTATTAATTTAATTTCACTTTAATTGGCATTGCAATTTTAGCCGGCTTCTACCGGTGGAGTTTATTCTTTAGCGCGCTTGGTTTTGACGGTGGTCCCTTCACTATTCGGCATCAGTTAAATTTTGTGTGTACCCTGTCCAATTGCTTGGAGCCGTAGATTCGGATTGTCTCACCTAACTGTTTCTCAAAATAGGGCAAATCGAATTTTCTCCAGCCATCTGGCACGGTTATTCAATGTTATCCTGGTAATCCTTCAATATTGAAGCCATTATGGCATGATACACACACCGATAAATTCATGCCGCACAGGAAGTTGTGCTGTCTTCGATTTTATGACAGACATAATATTTCATATATTGTTTACTCGACGGCTTACAAAATAGCCGACTTGAAATAGTCTTTCTTAGGTGTCCGTATCGCGCATGGTAGTTAGGCTGTTGCATTGAATTTGTTTCAGTAATCGTAGTTATGGTTATTTTTTTTTATTTCAGCTACTAAATCATCCTATACACTATTATTTGTTCACTTCAGTAGCGAGTTTCGATTAGTGGACATTTGGGTTTTCTCTATGCCGTATCCACAGAAGCTTTATAGCATGAAAAACATGAGTTGGTCCATTTTCCTTGTCATCTAAATCGAGGTGGGTTATACGTTCTTCTTTGAACACATTGAACTCAGAGGTAGTCTGCTCATCGCCGTCGACATTTGTGCCTAGAACCATGATTCGACTACATTCGTTCTGCGGTAGTAACAGTGTTTGTGGATTGCTTTACTGCATTTGTTCAAGACAATTTTTGTTTTAACCTGCCGAAACCCTCTACTGCAAGATATTCAAGCCAGAGGATCAAGGTCGGTCTTAAAGTCGCCTCTTGGCATTAACATGATAGCTAGTGCGGCCACAGCGGAGTGCATGGTTTCTTAAAAAGGAAATGGAACAAGAGATCGCAGTAACGATTGTGCTGTTCTTTATGAGGGGCTTTAAGGGGCTCTTTGATCACTTTCAGCTAAGCTAAGTGTAGTGTCCACCATTCCCATGACCGGGCGGCGACCGTTACGAGGTCGCCATTCTCGCGCTCAAACAACACACGTCGTCTGCCTGGCTCGCACCAACTACTACTAACTCATTTATTCTCATGCCTCCTTATATACTCACAGATTGCCCGCGCATTTAGTGACTTCCCGCGTATTCGCTAGTAGGGTGGCGGCATCTTCTAATTGGCGCTATGTATTTAGCTTGCTTCGGCATTGCCGCTAACCGACGCTGTCTATGCCCGCGCTGCTTAACGGACACTGCTATCCTACATTCTCCCCCCCTTCGCAGGCTTGTTTTGAATTCTATCCCGTCTTTACTCACGAACTCCCGTAAATGGCTTGGTGCGCGTCTAACCCGCCGTGGACGTCCTTCAGAGCGGTGCGTTGTCATCTTCATGTTCATCATGTGGCGCACCCGGCGGCGGCTGGCCTCCGTATACTGACCCAGTCGCCGGGCACGACCGCACGAACCAGGTTCCGACTGCCGTACTTCTCCCGTCTGCGTGCTCCTTCAGTTCGTCCACTCGCGCTCGCTCATCCTCATGTGCATCCTCCGCAGCCTTCAGGCATTCGCCGTTGGCCCAACGATCCCAGCGTGGCCGCTCCTCCACGCCGATCGCCTGCACATTCTGCCGCGTTCGTACACTTCCGGCCGAAATGGCCAAACTTGCCACACTTTTGGCTTCTCACTTGTTTTTCCGGGCACATTTCGGCCCCGTACTCGTGCCTCGTTCATCCGCACGCCTGGCACCCATCCGTTCCGTGTTCTCGCCCTGCCGCCAGCCTCGGTCCGCTTCGTTCCGCCGGTCCTCGCCCACCAACTCGTGTCGTGCTGCAATCCATACTGGCCTCCGTGACGCACCTCTCCACATGTAACGCGGCCGTTAGGGCCTGTTCGACTATCCCGTACTCGTGGCTTTTCCATCCGCGCACGATCCACCCGCTCCGTGTTCTCGCCCTGCCGACAGCCTTGTCCCGCTTCTTTCCGGCGGCCCATTGCTTCCCGAACTTCGTTCACCTGCTCGTTTCCTCCTGCGATCCATCTGGCATCCGTGACGCATCTCTTCTCGTGTAGCGCGGCCGTTCAGTTCGACCCGCAAGGCCTCTTCGAGGAGGCGCTTTTCTCTCACCTGTGGCCTTGTCGCCCCAGAATGAAGTGGCTCCTCAATACCAGGGTTCGAACGTCGAGCTTGCACCTCACCACCAGTCACCGCAGTGCCGCTAAGTACTCACCGTTGTCTCCACCGGCAACGGCTGCCGAATTCGTCGTCGGCAACGGCTGTTCCCTTGTGTTCCTTGAACAGCTTCGTCACCTCGCCGTCATCATCTGGCTCCGTGCCAGGTGCCATTTCCTCGACGGTGTTGTTGGCCGGTCCATGGATCGCAGAACCGGTGGTGGGGGTGGCAGACCTGTGTGCATTGTTGCACTGCCTTTACTTTCTTCCGGATCCTGTCGACTGCGCCAGTTGTAGTGTCCACCATTCCCATGACCGGGCGGCGACCGTTACGAGTTCGCCATTCTCGCGCTCAAACAAGACACGTCGTCTGCCTGGCTCGCACCAACCACTACTAACTCATTTATTCTCATGCCTACTCACAGATTGCCCGCGCATTTAGTGACTTTCCGCGTATTCGCTAGTAGGGTGGCGGAATCTTCTAATTGGCGCTATGTATTTAGCTTGCTTCGGCATTGCCGCTAACCGACGCTGTCTATGTCCGCGCTGCTTAACGGACACTGCTATCCTACACTAAGTCAACGAGGTCCTCTTTTAATTTGTATTGCAGGAAGGTTCAACTTCAACGTGAAACGTGCGTGCTGACCAGTCGAGTATTGTTGACGGCAACAATTTAAGGTAAGCAATATGAAGCTCTAGCGAGCACAAAAAGCAGACGGATTCTTGGTCAATACATTATTTGCTCATTACTTCTTTTATTGCGCTTTTGGGCTTGCGATACCGAGAACCAATTCCGGTGCGCTTGCTTCCAAACCTGTTTGTTCTTTAAGTTTCCTTGTGTGTGCTAATTGGTTTTAAGATGAGTTTACTTTTAGCTTTGGTGAATTAAATGAACGTCTGAGAAAAATACCATGTGGGTAGTGATAAATATTTAACGAAATGTTTTATTTCAGAATAATGGTATCGCCGGCTGGAAATGCCATGGCGAAAATGAATATGGGTTCTACCGGAGCAACTTCAAGTAAGCCTTGTCTGAGTGTACTTTTGTTAATGTCGACACGTGTATGGCCCCAAGAGACATGTTTTGCAAACAAAGCCTCGGAATGCACAAGTTTGCTATGACCTATTGGTAGTTTGAAATGCTTCTTTTGACGTTAAGAGGTAGTAAGACGAATTGTAACTGCAAATCTCTGTTGCAGCACGTCAGGTTGTACTTTTACTCTGAATGTGTAATTGATTATTGTAATAATTAGCAAAGTAATTACTATGTTGAAATTGGACGCCGTATTTCATTTGTTTATTCATATACCAACAGAATAGTATGGCTAGACTATATTTTTATTTGTATTTTTTTCGGTTAAAGTGCTGTACTGATAAGGTGCATGAGGTAAGAAATTTGACTTTCTTGACTATATATACATAGATAAACATTAGTGTTATAAGTGATGTTCTCTGGTGGCTGTTTACAGCTTTTAGCTAAGGGTATTTTGTATTTATTTTCAGAATTCACTTCTATTTTAGGCATCCGTGTCTAATATTTTGTAGGCCATTAGTCTAACAGGATATATATATATATATATATATATATATATATACACGACATAGGCCTGCCTTATATTCATATACAGTGTTTGCGCGTTGATTCTAATTTAGTATCGCGTTATATATTTACAACTCATTTACCGCGTTTCGCATCGCAGATACTGGTGGACACCGAGGAGGGATGACAGCAGCATCTGGTCATGGTGGTATAACGATGACAATAACCACGAGCGAAGACGGAGTTGTTCAGCGGGTGCTTGGCCCAGAAATTGAAGCAGCTCTAGATGCCGTGCCAACTGCAGGCGGGGCTGCACGTCCGTGCCGATGCCCGCTTTGCGCTAATGACCTTCCTAGCCATGATCTGTTCCTGAAGCACATGATGCTCGATCACGGTATTCCCCTCGTCTGTACCGAGTACGTACGCTTTCTATAGCAAGTTTGTATTATCACTCTCGCTATCATCGGCATACGTTTTTCTATGATAATTATAAACGAAGACCGTATTGTGTTCTATCTTATACTGACATTAATATCCGTAGGCAGAATATCGAGCAGATTTGGTCGTGCCCATACGATACCGCCTTTAGGCTATGTATCGCACCGTATGCATTGTAATAATTAAATATATACTAACATTCGATGTTGGATGCGTCTTGACGACGGCATCTTTGCCGCAGCGAAAACTGATAGCAGTGTTTGTGTGGCCGTTTGTAGGTACCGTATTTCTCTGGCGCAAGCATTGGCTCGTAGTCTCTGTAACTTTTTCTTTGCTTTGTTTGGTGAGCTGACTCAGACGCACCTCTCAAATCTTCGCCATCATTACTTATTGAATTTGCCTGCAGTGGATTATGCGTGTGAGCTCTTCTAGTTGATGCGATTCGAAGTCTTCATAATCATCCGTGATGCTTAAGACTAGCTGTGTCGTGACGTCGTGTATAATCCAGCGTTTATTGGTGTTTTACTAAGTGTTGCAACGATCCGTTTAAACTAACCTTGTCAGCTAGCAAATTTCATCGTCAATGAATGTATGATGATGATTAATGATGATCTTGTTGCCATGACTAACTGATTATAAAAGCACCACTTTTAAACATTATGTATAGGCATACTGCTACACTTTATTCGTATTTGTCCTGTACATAAAAATGTATGATAGTAAACTGGTATTTTTGTTACAATATCTACTTTTAGCTTGGTAATTACAAGAAATAGCTGTAGAAGTTGTTCTAAATTTCTGGTTCTAATATTAGTACCCAAAAAAAAAACAACTAGGTTGACAAGAGTATGGAATTGATGGTGTGTTGCGTATTGCTTATGCTTCTTACATTAGGCATGAGTTTCGAACGGTGGCCGAGTTCGACGATTGGCGGCAAAGAGTTCAGCATGAGGAATACCTGCTGTTGGCTCATCAATGGGGTAAAAGACGGACTGGTATTTGGAATTGCTCACAGCTGCGTGATGGTCCCGGTCGCCAAGTTGCTGTTCCTGGTGAACCCCGCAAGGGCGCCTGTCCGTCGTCATTAATTGTCACTCGCACCCCAACAGGAAAACTATGCGTGCGTTTCTGGCGGACGCACGTCGGCCACAAGCCGAACATCTTCGATCTCAGGTAACGAAAACTTATGAGGAGGTGGTTGAATCTAAGCAGCTCTGTTTCTGAGAACTGCAACTTTCTACAGAATACAAACGAAAAATGTATGTAAGCTCGGCTTTTGTAGTCAGCGAGCTCACTGCTCTAGTAAAAAATGGCCAGTACCTGCCCTACAAGTCCAAATCGATAGACCGGCACGCGTCCCAGTTCGACCCACTATTGCGGACCGAAAAGGGCCATTAACCTACTCCAACTCCTTGATAGGAATTTGTCACGTTGCGATTCCGCGTTACCTCTCAGTATATACACACACTCGTTTTCAGGAAGTTAGACCCACACCTAATTTCGACACATGTTTCGAATTTGGGTGGATTGGGAGGAATACGGGTTTTGTAGGTTTGTGAATCCCACACTGGTCAAAACATTAATAAATGGTTTAGTGAGGTCATGGACAAACTTTACGCGAGAAACCTAGGAACGTACGTTCCTGTCGGGTAGGGTACTCACGCTAGCATTCAATTCAAGCAGGCATCCTCCATGACTTTTAACATAATAAAAGGGACACTTATTATCATATAAACGGGTTTATAACGCTATTAGATTTGCAGGTTAGCAAGTGTTCGACTTTGCATGTTAGAGTGCGTTATTATATACAAATATACAACTAGTATCTTAGGGAATGTGTTATGTCGAACTTTTGGTTGTTGCAGAGTCTCAATAGTCCAACAGAGGTGGGTCGCTGCGCAGTTGGCGATGGGCTGCCGTCCAAATCGCATATGCGCTGAAGCCGCTAAGAGCTTCCACGGAGGTGTTCTAAGTAGGGATTTTGTTCTTCGCCATGCGGACATTGTATCTGCAGCTCAAGAGCAACAGGCAGCCATTCCGTATCGGGGCGCACGGAGAACAGGTTCTGAGGTGCGTATCCGCTGTACGAATCTGTATATTCTTGCCAAGTGCAGAGCATTATCGATCAGGTTCTTAGGACGTGCGGCAGGTTTGCAATCTGTTGCCGTTCGCTCCTATATACACATGTATAAATAATCGAGGCAAATAGAGCACTCCACAAAATATACAAATAGTGTGAATATCGGAAAATCCCAAAAAAGAAGATCGTATATACATATAAGCAGATTTATATTCAATTATAATGAAACAATGTTAATCATCTGTTAATCATGTAGCTGAGCAGGCTACATGTTTTTTCTTTGCAATTAGTCTTGTGTGTTGGGCTATTAGGCGACATGGAAGATAACATTTAGAAGGTAGAGTGTGGTACAGGACCACTTTGTTAGATTTTTAAACGTGCTCGAAGCCACTCAAGCTTGCATGATAACAGTTCCTTCTACACGTCACTAATTAAACTTCAATTTGGCAATATCACCTAGAAAATTCTTTATATACTGGTCAAAAATGCTGTAGCAAGTTCTACTCTTTATGATGTTTTTCTTCATTGATTTTGATATATAATTGTTGCTGATTTCACTTGCAGGCACCGAAGGCCGATATGAGTTTCGTAGATAAACTCCGGTGCAATCTTGTATCCACTATAGAAGTCGGCTTTCTTGATGGCCTAACACAATCGAATCGCGTGCAACGAAAGCACCCGGTATGAGTTTTCTTTATATATACCTAGAAAGAATACCCCTTATATATTATATATGCCATTGAACATAGCTTCCGTAAATTCCATACCAATATGTGCGTTCTTGATAAGAAAACCATGGCACCTGAATATGTAGTACCATATGTATTTATATTATTCTAATATATTTTTACATTCTTTCGAAGGAAAGCATTGCAATATATAGTTAGTTATTAAATGATTTTGCCACTTTGTGCATCTATTTTTTAAAAGCTAGGATGTGTACATGCAGTCGTGTATTATTCACCACGCTAGATTTGCTAACTCTGTATATATATATATATATATATATTCTGTAAGGAGCGTATGTTTGAAGATAATAATAAACTGAACTGATATATATATATATATATATATATATATATATATATATATATATATATATATATAACAAAGCAGATATATCTACGAAGAAACCGTCTATCTGACAAGCCATGCTTTTTCTTCCCGCGTATTTGTGGCACGTACTTTAAATGGCGGGCACAGGCTAACCCGATGTCGGTGATCCCTGGTCCTGATGGCTGCTTTGTGGCCATCTCCGATTCCGGTCCCCACAGTGGCAAGGGCGCACTCGTGTATGCGCGAAAAAGTAACCACGCCTGCTGTGAGCTTCTACCTTGTGACACCTGCGGCGTATGCCTGCATCGGTGAGTGGATGAATGAACTGACGAAGCAGACGGCTCGATTCACGGCAAATAACGGCTGCGCGGTGCATTTACATTAGCGTTAACAGTGGATCATCGTAGGCAAAATGTGGTTGTCGTTATTCGCCGCTTGAGTGTTTGAGCTCCCCGCCTCCATATAGCTCCCTTCTTATCCATTAACTCACTTTAGCCGGACAGCCCGATGCTTAGTTACTTATATGTCTGTTCCGAGAGTATGCGTTTTCTCCCTATCTCAAGCGAAATAGGCTTCTCACACCCCGGCAAAAAAAAGCGATGAGAACACTTTCCTCGGTTAAGTGTGAGGTTTATAGCAAATTAGTTGTTTATCACAGATTCCGATTCATCTAACTAAATCATCCTGTATTCCTCGTTAGTTTACTCGGGGCTAGCCAATGGTATTCCTAACTATGCGCGATAACCAGCAGAAAATAAATTCGATTCCTATATTGCTCGGTGGTAAAACAAATGCCACGATGGCGTCATAATACAAGCATTAGTTACGACCTTTGCTGTGAATGACGAGCTTTTTGCTTGAAGAGTCGTAAAGGACGCAGGCAAATGCAATTGTTATCTCAAGCGCTTTCAGCCCTTTTAACACGTAATTAGGGGTGTTTGTAGGGAAAATAATTGCCTTTAACGCGCAATTAGTGATGTTTGTAGGGTAAATAATCGTTTTTAATGCGTAATTAGAGGTGTTTGTAGGGGAAAAATTGCTGTAACGCGTAATTAGGGGTGTTTGTAGGGAAACATCGCTTTTAACGCGTAATTAGGGGTGTTTGTAGGGAAAACAATAGCTTTTAACACGTAATTAAGGTTGTTTATAGGAAAAAGAACTGTTTTTAATGCGTAATAATAGAGATGGTGTATGTATATTCATGAAGTTCTGATACAGTCATACTATAAATACTGGTTGCAAGCGTTGCCTTATATACATACAGATAGTGATCGGCGATTGTGGTATTATAGTTTGACTCCAACATGACTCATAATTAAGTAAGCGCTAAGGCCTTATTTGGCTCGTTACTGTTACGGGAGGAATATGTTGTCTTCTTGAGCCAAATATTTAACGCATTTTTCATAGTGCATTAGTTACGCTATATGGTGGTGATATATATCCACTTGTTTAGTCGCTTATAAAATGTTGTCTATCTGTTTTGTATTTGTGTTCATGCTGTTATTTTAACAGCCTACGGCTGCACGTGTGCAGCGTTTACGGCGAGCCAACGAATGTGCAAACACATACACTCGGTCGTGGCTCAGCATGGAGCACCGCCGGATACTGTATTCGTCGATGAACATCTGGCAAGGGAGTCACTCGGTACACAAAAGGCTATCGACACCCTAGCCGGATTGAACCTTCTCCAGATGATTCGAGAACTCGAAATACTCGAACTCCTCGAGGAAATACGCACGCTCATTCAACTGGTTGGTGTCCCTTTACACTAGCTCAAGGAAGGATGCTGGTCGTGCTATTTACTATAAGCAGATTCCCACTGTATGCTCTCGTAGAACGTGTTTTGATTTTTGCGTATATATTTATTCGTTTGATTTAAGAATATGAAGGGAAAAAAATGTGTTTTTTTATGTCCGTGTGCGTTTGCAGGGAATATACCGAATGAACTTTGAGTCACTTCGTACAGCCTTAGTACAAGCTTTGAAAGATCTCAAAACGTCGAGAGTACCAGAGGAACAGGAGGGTCTTTATGTAGAGGGCCAAAAGATCCTCTCAAGCTTTCTTAAAAAATTTCCGAATTGGGAATTCACCAAAAATGGGTTTCTGCGGAGGAATACTGGCGACGGTAACGCCGAAGAATCGGCCGATCCTAATATGTCTCAACAGGATGACGGAGAGCGACAGAATAAAAGGATTAAGCTTGAACATGACACTATGGACGAAGACACGCAAGACAGTGATGTTGTGGAGGTTGTAGACAGCAGTGTGCCGACAGTATCCGAATCGTCGGCTAAACCGGTGAATGTAGATACGGATATGCCAGTGCAACGGATAGATGACTCGATGATTGCATCGTGGACTAATGATAAGCCCGCTTCCACGGTCGGAGGTAACTCGGCTTCTGGCACCGGAAACGAACACCCACTAACATGTGGGGGGCCTGGTGGGTTTTCTACGGCGGCGACTTCTGCACATAACGCACTTCCAGGACAGCCCAGGTCCGTTATGACTGCGCATTCAACCGATTCTTGCTCCAATCAGGGCGTGAAGAACGAGCCATTCCAGTCGAGCTATGACTGGAATGAAGTTTTGAATGAAGTTGGCCCCAGAGAGATTATTCAGGATTGTTCTGACAAGCTTGCTGATGGCAGCTCCGCCAAGACTTTGATGGACTCAGGACGAGCGAGGCAATGTCAACGAACAGATTCGACGAGCTTTCAGGAACGTGCCCCCGATCCATCGAAGTTCGCTTCGCTTAGAGGCGGAACAGCTCAAACAGCTTCGTCAAATGATAATTGGCCTTTTATGGTCGCGGTGTGGCACACTTGCGGTGTGGCTTCTTCGCAGCCGGCATTAAGTCAGCCCGTACAGATGATGCAAAACCCGACAGCCAGCATGGGCTCAGTGAATCCTCTGCAGTCGACCAATAGTGGGTACATGACTGATAGAGGCTCCGCAGAGGGCCCTCGACCAATGGCATCCGGTATTGTATCTCAAACGACAGGTTCGTTTTCGCGGGGCCTTGAAGTAGACCAGTACAGGCCCTCAGCAATGAGTACTGTGGCTAACTCCGATTCATCTGCCAGATATTGCCCGCCGATACCAAGAGGTATGCCGTCACACACAGCGGTGGCAGCGACAGCATCGATGTCTGCATTGACATCTCTGGGACCGACGATGACGACGGAGGGAGCTCATACGTCCCTAATGAAAAAGACACCTTCTGGCCAAGGCCCCGGACTTCAAGTGGTCGTTGTGAGACCGCCGCTGCTTCAACAAACAGAGCTTAATAAGGCAGTATGCTCACAAGCCCCTGTATTGCAAGGCATGGTCCCGAGGCCTCAGATTGCAGCACCTACAATGAATGCCTGTCTTTCGTCGTCATCAGCTCTTGCTTCTGTAACGCAGAAAATGGCGGGATCCATATCGCAGGCGTCGACATCGTCAGCGGTTCCGCAGAAGAACATCGGATTTGGCCTGCCCACGCTGGTGAAGCCGAACGACGTTTCGATGGCATACGACCGCACTGACGACAGATCGAAGTCGTACGCGCGAAGGACTCGTCCAGGGCAAGATCAACATCACGATCAACTAATGGCGTCGACCGGGTACGCATCACCAGAATGCTCGTCTCGTATTGTGACCAATCAGGCAAACATTCACGGCCGACCGCAAATACCGAACTCGACGGCCCAGCAAATGGTGGCATCGGGCTTCTCGCCGTCGCCATCTCTCGCTGGTGGCTCTTCGTCGCTAGCGATGGCCCAGACGGCTTCGGCATGGGCTACGTCGCCAACAATGGGCGTAGGCAACACGCGTGACTCAACGAACGTGTCCAACGCCGTCTTTGTACAGGTCCCGATCGTCGTGTCTGGTGCACAGGGAAACCGACTAACCGATGACCGCAAAATTGTCGTTGAAGTGCCAACCGGAGCCGCGACCCCGCCAGCACAGTCCGCCAGAAAGTCCAAACACATGCCAAATCGACTACCCACAACGCGTCCGTAACGTGCACTGACTCTCTGGCGGACAGGCAGCGTTCCACAGCGTGGTCTCACAAGAAGAGTACCTCCCTCCCCCTCGCTCTATTGCATGCGTATAGACATATATACATACATTCAAACGTGTACTATAATATCACAAGAGGGAAATTCTTATAGAGTATATATATATATATACATTATGTGTGTACTATAGTATCTCTACGAGTATAAAATCGATCTGTTTTAATATTTTTGTCTATGCTAGATTATAGTTTAAATCCAAATAGTTCAGTATTTAAAGCAGCGAAAAGTGCATTGTGTGTTCGCTCTTTCTGAACTTTCTGGATTGCTTATGTATGCATGTACCCAACAAAATTTGCAGTACACATATCTATAATCACATTGTTGTATGCTGAGATACTGAGCCCAAAGGATGATGTACATACATACATGTTCCGTAGCCATTTATTATTTGAGATGGAACACGGCAATTCTGCAAGCAATCTATTGGTTGTAGTGTGTATCCTAAACACTTTGATGAGTAATAATAAACTTGGCGCTTTTGAAGGTGTTAGTCGATATTTTGTAGACCTTGCGTCAGGTTGAGACGGAATAAAGGTGCGTTTGTACCATACGTGCTAACTTTGTTGTCATCTGTCTCTATTACCTGTGTTGGAGTATACTAATCAAAATATGCAAAAAACCTAACTATTAATATGTCAAACCCTACCCCCCATAATATTATCCCGAATGGTTTCTGCCAATGCGTGGGTTAATTCGGAAAAAAATGTGATTTTGATTTGTCAAATGTCTTCCTTCTGGTCCTGGAGCATCTTTCCACACACAATTTCTGTTGAGATTAGCGCGGAGGCGATAATAGATTCATACAAATGGGGATTTGGAAAAGTGTTTGCAATGTCCATGATATTTTAGATGTTTTTACTGAAAATGGATTCATTATTCAATTAATGTCTATACATTTTTACGTAAGAATAGTAGTCAGTGCTTTTTTTGGTTCGACTGTTTTGGCGCCGCCATGCTTTTAACGCTATTTTCTCACACCGGTGTTATCCGCTAGTGGATTCGATTATTAACTTAATCTCCACTAGGCTGGAAAATACAAAAACTGTTCCCGATCTCTGCGTACCACGTCATACCATTCCACATATATATTATTTGCTGGCTGCTTATACGGTTTCTAGTAAGCTCGATGATGGTTAAGAGAAAATGTTTAATGATATAACTACTATCGAACTAAGTACCGCATTACATCGTACTGACTTCTACCAGTACGAAAATGTTTTGCGGTATCTCATCTTACTAAGTGCGGCCAGTTGATTGGACAGGCACCGAAGGAAGGACCACTCTAAAATATGGTGGAATATGCTATAAAATATAAAATGGCACACTTAACTTTTTACTACTAAATACGAACTTTAACACTTAACTGTAGCGACATCCGATAAGCGACGAAAAGGTGGCTGACATTACTCAAAAACGTCACAAATAGTGAAAGTGAATTTATATATTGTATACATGTAGTTAAATCTACACATAGTAGAATATTTATATAAATGATAATACATGAACATGATGTTACATGAGAGGTCCTCACTAATACTGCGTGTCCCTGGTTAAAGTTATATGGTAAAAACACACGAACTTTTCGTTGTTAGTTTTAAAAGAAAATGTATTAAAATTTGTTTTGTTTTTGTGTAGCTACTGCTGTGTGGGTAGCGTGTTTTCTCTAACTAGACTTGGCCGTTTATTAGCCGTAAGGGCACCAGCCAGGCGCCATGTTGTTAGCAGCTTCACATATAAAGACCAAAGGTTGAGCACGTGGTGGCGATTCCGGTAATTAAACGTGCGAAGTGCTAAATATTTATTGTGTATATTACGTATGAATACGTGCGTCCCGTGTTCTGCGCATTTTGCCGTAGCCAAGGTTAAGATGCCAAGGTCTCACGTAATTAAATCACATTCGAAAGAAAACATTAAGCGCGTTTTCTAACAGATTTCGCTCTACTGATGGTGTACCCGACCATAATTTTCATATTATCAGCATACATTTTTACTGATACTGGTCAGGCAGCCACGATGTCAGTTTTTCACCTATGCCGTGTCTGATTTCCATTTGAAAATATATTACAACACACTGACTAATAATGTTTATTAACCCAGTCAAACTGTCTTCAAGAATTGAAATGCCGACAGTTTGAAGGTTTTAGTGCAAACGCTCACTCCGTTGTTAGCAGGTTTCGTTAGTCAAACGCAGACTCCTCGACGTGGCAGAGCCACCGGTACGATAGTCTGGATTAGGCCTCTTTAGTAGAGGACGAACAGGTCCGCGTAGGTTGTATTATTTCTACGTGAATACAAGCCTAGGTGAGAACTCTCCAGGGGTTAGTGATTGAACCTTTCACGTTCATGGACCTCCTCAGTTTGGTCCTCTTAAAGTTGCAGGCTGATAATCTCGGTAGACCGTTGCGTTTCCCGACGATACTATGATTCTGTCCGGTCCGTATTGGTCAACTAAAAGTAGCCGAGGATGTGCGGCATACGCTAACCCAAGTAGAGATAGTTATTGGTATTGTTAACTAGTATCACATCCTACAGTTGAATTTTCGCACCTTTCAAACTTTCTCGGACTTTTGGTGAGTGAAAATGTGAAATGAAAACCCCGCCTTGAGTATATTGCGCCGAAATGCTACGTTGAAATTACTGCTCTACAGCGTCTGAGGCTAATCTGGTGCCCCTGATTGATGGTTTGTTGCTAGCCCACTGAGCGTTGTTGCGTGTTTTTTTTTAGTGCAATCACCACACACCTCCACATTTCGGGTGTCTTTTATGTTTACGAAGTCTAGCAAGCAGGCCGCCTATCGGCTCTCCTAAGCGGATCTATAATGTATATGCGTATTGGTTGAATTTTCTATGTGCAGATGTACTTTATGTAAATATTTGTGCTATAGATGTTTGTAAATCTAACATGCAATGGGGTTGTATATATATATATATATATATATATACATGGGTAATACCAATGTTTTGTTGATATATTAAATGCAGTTCAGCTTATTTCACTCTGAGTATAATATGCACTTCGTAAGGTTGTCTTCATAATACTTTATCTTTTGCCCGCGAGAGAAGTAGTGCAACGATTCCTGCTCCAATCCTGCTCACTCCACTGCATGGTAGTTAGCGCACCTGCGCATAGAGAATCTGCGGGTACACAACTCGTGCTCCTCGTAATAGGCGGCATCTGAACATACCAGGTGTGACAGCAAGGTGATAACCATGCACTAGCGTATACGTGGCGACTCTCATGTGCAGGACTAGACCAAAGGTATAAGGCATTAAATACACCCAAAACTCTCTGTCCTGATTGACTCAAGCTTCTTATTTCGAAAATATAGTAAGGTACTGTACGTGGCACTAGCGTAAAGTGGTTTCCCTGGGTTAGAGAACCCGTGATCACACGTTCGCGCGGAGGCAATTGTCCACTCCAAAGAGCTAACATAGTGAAATTATATAAATAAAAGTATATATATATATATATATATATATATATATATATATATATATATATATATATATATATATATATATATATATATATTTGTTAGAAACTTAAAAAAAGTGGTTTTATACCCTGTCAAGACCTCACATTAACCCCGGAACAATTTTAAGCCAGCGTATAGGGGATCCCCGGTAAGAGCCCTTTGCACTGTTTCGTTTATATGAGGTGTGAACTTAGTTTTCGTATAATTAACCCGAAGGCGAAGATACGAGAAAGATATACAAAAACCTCTTGGTGAAAGGTCCCTGATAACCAATCCACTTTCACGCCAGAATTTCATAGCTTTTGTCTTCCTGGAGTTTATCTCAACTCCCCTAGAGGCCAGGAACGCTTTTACCATAAAGGTAATGTGCAACCACGATATAATCTGCATACATTTACACTACGGCTTTTTATTACACCGGTCGTACGTAACTAACAGGGTCAGCGAGACGGAGGGGTAAAGGAGATACAGCTTCGCGGGTCTCCTCGCGGAGTTCTCACATGTTGCTTAATCTCCAACACACCACGCTTAACGTCTACCAATAAGGTGTCAAGACTCAGGAGAGAGACACCCACGTTTGGCCGTTGGAATGATTTTACCAGCATACGACGCGGCACTTTGACTCAAAGGCCGTGACGCAGTCAGTAAAGACTGTACACAAATTACCTCTGGCTGGTGCTACAGCTCGTTCGACTTCTGACAGCAGAACTTGGATTTCATTACGAGTTCCGAGACCTCTCCGAAAGCCAGATTTTTCCGGTGGAAGGGTAATCTTGTTTGGTAACCGTTGTTCTTGGAACCTCTCTGGTCTGCCCCATTTTTTTCTTTAACCGTGAATTTAAGCGTCATTACCGTTGTTGGCACGGTTTGTTCTGGGACGCTTATCGTTCGGTATACACGATAGCAATCGGAAACATGCCTAAAACGGAACAAATTCAATCAAACATCCAGACAAAGCACCCGCAAGCATTTAGACCTCTTAAGGTCGTTCATCATTAAGTAAAACACTTTACGGAGGTTTCACGTAGCGTCTATTTTTAATTGCTATAGATTTACTCTGAGCGTATACATTTCGCGAAAAAGAAAACAAGTTAGAGTGGCTCTCCTGAGAATGCTGCTGACGACTTTTGAACACATTCATTAAACCCCTGCTTCAGATATGGGGGTAGTTTCCAGATACATCAGGATAGCTTTAGGGCTCTGCCTGTTGTCGGTTCTAAATCTTCGTTATCTCACCTAATTGTACCTAGATTGTGTTGCGTGTAGGTGTGTTATTTCATTTATTTATTTACGTATAAGACTGACCGTTCCGCTTAGACTGGCTTCCTCCTATTAGTTTATTGACTCGAAAAACGTAATGCGCTAGAGGTTGTTCAAGTGCGGGACTATGATAGTGTAGGTAGGTGGTACGTAATAGACAAATTAAGTGACAAGTACATTAGCAAAAAGCAGGCCTTTGTCGGTTAGCACGGAGGCTGCCTGATTATGCGTCAAGCGGCCCTTTCGAATTACTGCAAAGCTTTCACTGTCTCCATGCAAAGTGGCCTATTTTGGCAGCTATGCCGATATGCCCATATTCAAAAAACGTATCTTAGCATATAAACAGTGAAAACGTTTTTGAGGTATGCGTCGAAAGCGCTATACTGGTTTCGTAACCTTTAGACGGGAGTGTGAGAATTATTCTGTGAGGCGGTGAAAAACGCGTTATTTTGATAAAAATATTTGTTTAATTATATCATGGAGGGGAACAAGCGTTGAGGCAATTTCTGAAATTATTGAGTCGATCTAATGCTGCGTGTATTTAAATAGACCAGGTGAATGGTTTTGTGGCCATGCGAGGTGGCGTGCAAACTTGAAACCATTGTTAATATATTATTATTATTATTATTATTATTATTATTATTATTATTATTATTATTATTATTATTATTATTATTTTATTATTGTTTATTGCTGATCATACAATTGTGAGGTCTGAACATGTATTAATATATAATTAAATATCTCGGTAGCAGTCTCTTCCTCTCAAAACATTGACCCGATTATACAGGCAGCGTTACCTCTGCATACCGCCAGCGAGAGCAACTGCCGCAGGAACTCGCTCTCTCGTCGGTCGCCTGTGTTCTCCTGTATCCGCTCGCCAAGCTCTTTAATGAATCTCCTTGTGCCTTTACTAGCGGGACCTAGTGTTTCCATAGCGATAGGCACGACGTGGTATCTAGGCTCTAAGTCCCTGTACTTTCGTCTTTTTTCTCGATCTGCATGTTCGGCGACCCAGCCGGCCTCAAGGGCACTGTGTCGCAGGTAGGACGGGGCAACAGTGCAGAATACTGTTGTATCCCATGCCAGACACTTACCGCAAGACCACAATGGAATAGTGACTCCGTCGGGCCTCCTGTCACTGCTTGTATCGAGTCTGGGCTCCAGCGTACTCGGTATGCCTGCACGACGCAGGGCTCTCCTTATGATCGAGTTAAGTTCCGCGTGCCTAGCGGCTCTTCCTTGGCTTTTGATGCAGCTCAGGGGGTGAAGGCCGTTACTCTCTACAGGCGTCCCACAGGCTGAGCAGGTGTATGGCTCGCATATGGGAGCTTCAATTCGGAGCGCTGTCACCATGCGGAAGGAGGTATTGTCCAGCATGGTGCCCAGCTGCGGCGAGGGTAGAGCCCTTAGGTATCCGCTACTAAAGGTGTCTCGGGCGGCTATAAAAACCACTCTCTCCGTGGGGGATTATTATTAGTATTATTATTATTAATATTCGCTTTAAAGAACCGTCATCTTCAACATCGAAGCACTCATGCCGAGGTTCATTACGCCGTCAACCTCTACATCTTCCTCTTCGTCACCGCTGATAGAGAGAATGATCGACGCATTGTTGTCGTCGTCGTTGTTTATTTAGAGATTCCAGATGTGTAGATGAGCACATCGGCTGGCTACTGAGAAGCTAGAAGGAGTTCAATAGGGGCACACCGGAGGCGGACGAAATCGCTGGGTTTGGACCATCGACTTTTACAGTTTCTTTCCTGCCCTTTCTTATACAGATATTTCTCATCTTTTGTTTACTAGTGCCTATTTTCAGCGTATATGTTCTCGTTGCAATTGCTAAGGTCTTTCTGGTTACGAATGCACATGGGCTTGTCATTACTATGAGCACAGACCCTTGTTGCGATATGTACAAGTAGCTTCGAGATGCCCAGAAGCTTTTAAACGTCTAGCTGTTCTCAGCAACTCACGGGTCTCCCTCGGTATTGACTCATTAACGTGGACGCCCATTGTCAGCTCATCGCCGGTTGGCACTGGGTCCTTCCATGATGAGTTCGCCTTCGTGGATATGTCGGGAAACTTCTTGTCAAGACAGTGGTCGCTAACTTCAAGCTTCTTGAATTTAGATGCCATGATTGCCCGATCTTTTGCTGCGTCGTCACGCTTTAGTCAGCGATTTCTTACCCCCCCCCCCCCACCGTTGTCCACAATAATGCGCGATGCGCTTACAACGGTTTCTCCCTGTATGGTGGGTTCCAACGACGAGAGTACGCAACGAGCCAGGTTGACTGTGCTTTCACTTGAAATTTGAGGCAGGGTGATATCTATATATATATCAGATGTAACTAATTTCGCATCGCATGCTCATGTTCGGCGCCTCTGCTATTTACGCTCTGCGTGACTCATCTTTTTTTGGCTGGCTTTGTCTCTGTGCCAAGATACTTGTCCTCGGTATCTCAAAGTGGCGGCTCGATGCCCTCTCCACGCGTGGCTTGCTGACAGCAGAACGAGGGCCGATCGCACCCTCTGCTGACTCTCAGCCAAGATTTAACGTAAGACGACTGCTTTTCGCATTGCTTCATAGACGGACCCCCAAAATACAAATGTGCAACGGCGGGGTTCGAACCCGCGCACCTATGTGTCTCCTCCAGTCGCGAGGCGCAGACGCATGCCACCACGCCACCGGGCTCGACGAGAAAAGGCTACAACCACCGAAAATGTAGCACACTGTTCGGATTCGAGTTCGATCTGACTGACCCTGATTTTCTATCGTACGCATAGAGTGTTTACGCATTTTCAAGTTTCTGAAGAAACTGCAGTTCCTCAGATCTTAATTCAAAGTTTACAACGCTTTAGATGCCTTCTCGGTAGATATTGCAAGCGCGTAGTACAGTATCTAGGTCGAGATAATGCCGGCGGGTGATCGGGGTACCATTGTTGCTATTTGTTGTCCGTCAATCCGCGGCTTTTGACTTAACATCAGTCACTACTGGTCGTTGCGAAATGGGTGGGGGTGTGTGTCATTTTTTTCGTTGTTGTTTGTAAGCAAACGCGGCTAGCTGGTTGAGGAAAGTATTCGTAATAAGAGTCTTAGGTGAATTGTATACAAAGCGTTTTATTTTGTCTCGTCTCCTTCAATTTGTTTCTACGCACGGCGCATAGTCCAGCATCGTGCTGAGAATGAGTATAGAGAGCTTTCATATTCGTTGCTATCAGCTGCCGGGGCGGAAATTGCTACAAGCGTCAGGGTTTTGGCCGCTGTGATGATCGACATGGCCGACGTGAACTGTTGTCGTCGTCGTTGTGTCGTGAGCGAATGGAACGCCTCTTCCCGGATCGAGGATTTCGACCAGGACAACGATGGCCTCGGCAGTTACATACGAAGCGGCGTATACGACTGCTGGCACGATGATATCGGACGTAAAGTGTCCCGGCCGCCATGGCAAATACGACATCCAGTAGCTTCGGTTCTCGGTGGGCGCGAGCGCATTTTTCTCCTTCGCTTTGTCGTCCTGAACAGCCGGAAGTGCCATATCGCAGCGGTCTCCGCTGCTGACAAAACAATTTTGCTAGTTTCGTGAATCCGGCAATTTTGCACTTCGTTGTTTGGTACATCCGATTTAACAGTCTAGATCTAGTCTAGTCTAAAGGATAGTTACTCGAAAATCAGTAGGCAGCTCGAACAGAACGACCAGCCCTACCTCTCTCTCTCTCCAGTATCGATATCAATTAGTCAGCCAGCTTCCGCACGAGCTCGATAGTGAATAAGGACGAACTCGACATCGACATTATGCGAGTGTCGTCGGAAAAGTCGAGCATTAGGTGCCGACAGTGGAGCTATGACGGGTAGGGCTAGAGTTGTGTTGGCCGAAAAGTAGAATGTGCAGCTAATGTGCGGTTAGCTATAGCGAGCCAGCGAGCTGCAGGCACAGCAAGTGGCACACCTGTATCTGTGGAAATCATACGCAGATGTAGATAAACGTATAATTATTTTGCGCAAACATGATCACGTAGTACAGTAGAGTTTGGAGTTCTTGAATTGAAGAATTAACATACATTTTATTGGCATGCGAACGCCATATTGATAGATTGCATAGTATGTATCTCCATCACACTTTCATTGTAACGTGTCCACTCTTCGATCACGTTGTTACTTTCGTTTTACCTGCAACTGGTAGATCTTGTTCTCCTTGACGAAATTGCGTTAGCAGTTTTATTAGGCATTGGAAATTCACACTAAATACTACGACGCCCTAAGTTTCGCCAGCTGGAAGGTCAAAATGGTCGATTCCAAGCGAAAAGCCGCATCAGCCTACCTGAGTCGCATCATAGCTTCGTACCAATAGGCGTCTCAACCGTGGGCGACGAGAAACACTGTCAGAGCTGGCGTTCGGCAGGTTCGATCCTAGCCACCTTTATGGAATATCGACCACACATTGGTGGTCACCGCTCACAATGAGGTAGTGCCGACAAGAAATAAACAGGAGGTGTTCTCATATATATATCATATCACCTTTATTGAAAAAAGGGTATTACAATAGAAGCAAAGTCGTTTCGAATCTGTGAACGACGTGCAATCCTCCAGGCAAATGAGTTGTTCACAACTTCCACCCGAGCAATCTCGTGTGGGTGGATGGAAACGCCGCTCCGGAGATTATTTGGTCTTAGAACAAAGTATCTAGTAACAAGTTTCTGACGCGCTAGTTGTTTAAACATGCGGTAATCGGCATGGGATTGGTATTCACTAACACTAGGCAATGTGATACGCTCGCGTGGTAGACAACACCGACGAGCAACTTGTTTCACAAACTTATCCTGCACGTTCTGCAAAAAGTCAACATCTCTTTTATAGAATGGCATCCATACGTGACAGCAATAAGTCCACTTTGGTACTACTAAGGTTTGATACAGCTTTAGGTACACATTACGGTCCTGTATAATGAAAGACCGCATTATGAGATTACATATTCGAGACGCGGCCTTGACAACCTCAGCTATGTGAGGTCTAAACTTCATTTTCGGTCGAAGATTACCCCGAGGTCTTTGTAGCGTGAGACTTCAGGAATGGGTTGGCCGTTTAGCATATACTGAGTAGTATCTGGCATTGTCTTGAGAACAGCAGATTTGGAAGTAGATATTTGCATGCGGTTTTCCTCTGCCCATAGGGATACGGTATCAATCGCTTTCTGTAGAATAGCTATGTTGCTGTCGTATTTTGCCTCGACATAGATTTTGAGATCGTCCGCATGCAGTTTATATGTAACACCAATATCTCGAAGCATTAACCTGAGATCCTGTACAAATATAGTGTACATTAGGGGGCCTAAGCATGAGCCCTGCGGACCACCAGATACACACCTGCCGACTGCGGAATAGCTATGCTCAACTTTGACGACAAATGTACGGTCTCTCAGGTATGCTATGCACCAGTTTATGATTCTGAGGCCGATACCTAACGCTGACATATTTGTCAGAAGCAGATGACATATTTGTCAACGCAGTCGAATGCACGTGAAAAAACAAAGTAAACGACATGCAGAGGGATGTTGCGATTTCGGGCCAGCGCCCAATCGTGAGCTACTTTCAGTAACTGGGTACCCGTTGATCGACCCTTTGTAAAACCATATTGTGAGGAGTCCAACAGGTCTTTAGAATCAAGAAATGTGTAAAGCTCAGCCACCATTATTTTCTTCATTAGCAAACAAGGTATTGAACATTGAGACACAGGTCTGTGATTTTCTGGCGCTGCACGAGAACCCTTTTTGTGCGTCGGGGTGATAATGGACTGCCGAAAGAAACTCGGTACTTCACCTTCTTCGAAGGAGCGAGTAAATATCAATGATAATGGTTCAGCCAAGCTGACAGAGAGCTCTTTGAATACAATTGGAGGAAGGTTGTCGGGAGTCGTCGAGCATTTTCTCTTAAGGCTGTTGAGGTGCACTATTATCTTCTCCTTGTTAAAAACAATGTCATTTATGAGAACGGTCGGGATCTGATTAACGGTGTTGGGAATTCCAGATGGCTGAACATATACGCTCTCAAAGTAATCTTTCATAGCTGCCGCTTTGTCGGAGTTTTCTGTGACCGTGTGTTTGCCAACTATAAGTGGAGCCACTCCAGACTGCAGTGTTAAACGGCGACCAACATATCTAAAAAAGTCTTTGGCATTACGAATGTTTAGGTTGGCCTCCTCTAGCCGCCTTTTGCGGGTTGCGGCTCGTGCCAATTGAGTGGATAAGCGCGAGTGTGCACGGGACGATGGCGTCAGACTATGTAGGCGCCTAGATGCGTCCTCTATGAACATTTGCAAGGTAGATGGTTTAGGCTTTCTTAACAAAGTAAACATCTCCATGAGAAGCATAATGGCATTCACAGATGACGTATACTGTGATTCGATGGAGTCACAATGAGATAAAAACGAACGCCAGTTGGTAGCTGCAATGTTAGCCGCAATTGTGTCATAGTCCGAATGGAAGTAATCTAGGGAAGGGCTAGCGGATTTTAAGGTGTGTCAATAAGTATTTTAAAATACACAGCAAGGTGATCTGACTTTACGGGTGGCTTGTCTACTAAAAGCTCTGCTATAATATCTTCGTTGTCAGTAAATAAAAGGTCTAAAATGGTACCGCTGCGTGGTCTAGTTGGTACGTTCACAAGTTGTGATAAACCACTAAGGCAACAAAATGAGCTAAAAATGTACCCTTTGGTGGTTTCACTTGAAGACAAGTCAATACATCTCCAATTAATATCAGGTTGGTTAAAATCTCCTGTCAGAATGACTGGAAAGTCTACTTGCAAGAGCTCATCAAGCAAATCACAAAGTGAAGTCATTCGCTCAGCAAGTTGTGTTGCAGAACCCGTAGGTGAAAAATAACAACAAGTAAGTCGGCACTTTTGATCTGTTCCGCATAGTATGTCGATAGGAATGGTCTCTGTAGATTCATCCGTAATAGAAACTTCTATAGCTTGCAATTCGGATGTAGCGAGAATGCACACACCACCACCACGACTGTTGCGGTCTTTACGAAAAACGGTATATCGACCGCCCAGTGACAGCTCAGCTGATGAGATTTTGTCACTGGAAGCCCATGTCTCTGTGATGCATACTAGGTCAACGTTGTACTCGGAACAAAATTGATTTAATGAGTCACATGCAGAATTCTTAGTAATAGAAGCAGCGTTAAAAGAAATGCAGTTGATAGACTTTCGTTGGGGTGTGTGTCGTTGAAGGTTCCGTATATATATTGAGTGTGCACAAGTTCGCATTGTTTGGTCAGTGGGTTTCGGCTGGAAATGTCTCAACAACGTTAATATTGGCCCCTCGATCCTTATAATCCATAACAAGTGTTCCGGACCCCCATAAAGATTCACAAAAGAGCTTGTCTCTATCTAGCTCAGATATATCGACAATAAATGAAGAATATGTCGCAAACTTTGGTTTGATTTTGCGTACTCGCAGCGCGGTGATGTTGTTATTTGTAAGGTGAGTATTCAATTGTGAGGCAGTGACACAATCCTCAAGCCTAGATACGAAAATCATCTGTGTCCGAAAGTTGGCCCGTGAAACTGGTGGTAAGGCTGACATGCGTGGGCTGGGTGCGCGCGAGTTATGAGGACGTTTGCCGGGCTCGCTATTAGCCGAAACTCCAACGTTTAAAATACGGCGCTGCTCCCTGCGGTTCGATGTAGTTTTCGGCAGAGGACCGGACTTTAGTTGTGAATGTCTTGCAGTCTGCTGGCTCTGGCGATATTGCGGCCTCTCGTTTTTGCGTCCAAACGAAACTTGGGAATCCGAGCGATCATTGCGAGATCGTGATCTAGCCTGGTGTGAATGTTTATCCACAGGACTCGTCTTGTTGCAGTTAGACATCTTTTCCAGCGTCGTAGTTAGATGGCCAACGTCACTTTCGAGCTTTTCGTTTGTACATTGCTACTTCTTGACTAACGTGCGAAGTGCACGCACCTCCTTGACAAGAGTGCGCACAATCGATGCCACGTCGCCGGCATCGACGTTGACATTATCATCATCATTCTCATCCATCTCATCATCACTAGCTTGTTCAGCGTCTGTGTCAGCTGGCGGATTGCAGCGGTGACACTTGAACTCCGAGAGAGCGGCTGTTTTTCCGACGACATCTTGTGTCTGTATTTGAGTGCACAATATGTGAACTAACTGTTCACATTGGGAGCAAGAAATTGTGTTTCTGGTACCAACACGGAGCTCACAGTTGGGGCACTTTTTCGGCTCGTGTGTAGCTCGTTTGGGAGAGCTAGTGTGGGCATCCACTGATCGCGCCCGCTTCGAACGTAGAAGATGCATCTTCAATGGATGTTGGATTGCCCACTTACAAGGTGTGAGAGACACTGAGCGGTCGCACAAGCACAACACAAAGTCACCAAACTGAGGATGATTTGTCCACACAGTGTTCAGACACGGATGCTAGCTTAGTGCAGAAAAATTGCAAAATTATTCAGGAGCACTTTTCGTAGGTGAGTTGCTTCGTCGGTAGCAGACGACACGAATTTTAACATACTTTTTGCGGGCGACCAAGTTCCGAACAAGCGGAAGGTCAAGTACCTAGGGGTGATGCTGGACGCGGGCCTCACGGGTGTTGCCATTCATTACATATGGGGCATTGCGGACGACTATAAATAGATCGACGCTAAGCAGATCCAAGCCTATCGTATATATATATATATATATATCGAGGAAAACACAAATATTGACCACCACGGCTGAAGTTTTTATTTCGATGGCCTCGGCAGTTACATACGAAGCGGCGTGTATGACTGCTGGCACGATGCGGCACGATGATATCGGACGTAAAATGGCCCGGCCGCCACGGCAAATACGAGAGCAACAGCAGAGCAACCAACTCCTGCGCTACGTCGGTACATATTACGCCGTCTCCCTGGCCTGTCTTACTGCACTCTGATTCTTCCTCGACCGCGTCTCAACAACGTCTCTGCTCACTAACTGTAATGTCGTCAGTTCTACCGGCACCAAATGTATATAAATATATATAAATAGCTGGTAGGTATAGTAGGCTAACCTGGCTTTTGCTTCACATAAATAAGGAATGTTATATATATATATATAATCTATATAATATATATATATATATATCCCCGAGCGGGTTGTGCACATGTTCTTACACCACAATTGTATACTTTGTCACACATAAATAAATGATTATATATATATATATATATATAATATTTTGATGATTTATTAATCATTTACAATACGTTTGCACACTCGGCAGTGCTAGCCTGATATATATATATATATATATATATATATAGGCGAGCACTGTCAAGTATGCAAATGTATTGTAAATGATTAATAAATCATCGCAATATTTTCTACATATATATATAAATATAGTCGCTCGGGCCTCTAGGACCACTTCCACGGAGGCCGTTCTTGTCCTCCCAACAATGATATCCTAGGATCTTCTAGCTCGGGAACCAGACGAGTGAATGAATACTCGACGGGGTACTAGACCTGACCAAAACCACAGACCAAAGGCCACACTTATTTATTAAAAATGACTGGACGGTAAAGTACTCTGTAAATTTGAATGATGAGTCAAAAGGCCTCACAACATTTATTACATCGTGGGGTACATTTCGTGACAAATAAATGCATTTCAGATCGGATAAGATTGTGACAAAGGAGCGTATTTCAGATCAGCATTAACGCCCGTCTCATTTCAGGAGCTAAAGAAAGAGCTACATGTAATGTACAAGAACTGGAAGGAGTAGAAATCTACCTAAATTATATACGAGTATTTTTGATTCATCAAACTGAAAGTATGATGCGCGATCATGTTTCTTCTTCTGAATGAAGAGTTTTTTCTTCTCATTAATCTTGTTAAAGCCTCGGGAATGGTGTTAAATGAAATTACGTCTAAACGTTGAACTTTTTCGGCTGCACAATCAACTAAAGGCGTAATCATCCTAACTTTTAATCATGTGTAGCAACGGTGGCTTGTGCAGTGAAAGCGTAATTCTAAGAATCCTGCTCGAATGAATTGATTTCTTTGCCTATCTCTTATATCACGTTGTGCCGCTGTTACATTCCATTCGGCGCTAAGAAAAACCTAGATGGGGTCCAGCATGAGCACGCTAGAACTAAGCGCCGTTCTCCTTCACGCGGTGCTACTCTACAAACGAATGCGAGAAACGCCGGGTAGCCTATGCATTGTGCACCGACAGAGCAAATATACTCCTCAACAGGAGAGACATGCTACATCGCTTTACAAAAAAGCCCTAGAATGACTTTTGTCGGTAGGTCGGTGCAGCATACATGTTTGTGTACACGAAAGTAATTCAAACTGCCAACACATCATCAGGCGTTAATACTGCGGACGAAAACTTTGTTGTCATTGAACACAACAACAACAGAGCAACCAACCACCTGCTACGCTGTTGATACAAGACGACGCCAGTAAGATGACACGACGGCCAACCGAACACATCGTCTTCGTCGTCGTCGTCGTCGTCGTCGTCCAACGTGTACTCCAACGACCAACGAAGCACCGTTCACAGCCACAACATCGACACCACATCATAAACAACCCCAACAGGCCAACGGCCAAGGAAATGCCATAAGCACAACAATCGTCGACATCATGATCAGCGTCAGCCCTATCTATGTCCCTACCTCTCTCACAACACCGGCGCACACAACGGCGGCGACAACCCACGCTACGACCACCATGCACGGCCGAATATCAACCAATCAGCGAAGAGTGGCGGAATCGGCGGAATAATCTAGACGACCGCGAGTGCATAAAATCCATCGACTGACTAACCCGCGTTTCAATACACCCCGAAACAAACACAAACCCGATGTAACCTCGACGACCTATTTGGAGAGCGGCGTCTGGCGTCGTTAGGTTGCCAGCACACCGCGGCGCCTCTGCAGCGAAGAAATAGATCAACGGACGGGATGAGACCCTGAACATCATCGTGTTTGCGGTTGTGTTCCACACACACCACACGTACCTCTGTGTCTTGTTGTTTCCGTCCTACCTGCTGAGCACTCGCCGCTACATTGGGTGGAGGTGCTTCGGTTCCCACTGCCAGAAGAAGACGGCGACGACGACGACGACGACAACAACAACAACAACAACAACAACAACTTAACTGCGCGCTCGGAGCGCAACGAAGAGAAGCAATACGTCAGTCCACGGGTCCTGTCCAGCTACCGTACTCAATACTACACCCACGTGCAGCTACTACAACCGATCCAAGCCAACCATTGTTCCTGCAACCATAATTCGCACCACCGGGGATGTTTTTCCCAACGCTGCTGCTACGGTTCGCCGATGAATTGGGCCCACGGGCCCCCGAGTGACTTCGAGAGGACGGTCGACATCAGCGGCTGCAGCCCCGAGCAGCTAGCGAAGTTTACGGCCCTCTCGTTCGAGCGAACTGTCGCCGACTGGAGCGACGACAGCATTCCGAGCTCGGGCAGACCGACCACCTTCCGACAAAAATTCCTGGCGCGGTTCGCCGACGCTGTCAGGATGGCCATAATCGCCGAGGAAAAATTGAAGCTGCTGTGCCAGGACTACGACACACCGTTCGTCGTGCACCTCGATTTGGTGCAGCGATTGTGTCGCGACATCGACCCCGAGACGCCCGACGCAACTATAATCCGGTGGTTCATCAGGACCACGCGTGCCGACTACCGTCCGGCCTTCGTAGTCGCCCGGCTCACCAGTGTCCAAGAGGTCCGCATGAGATGCGCGTATGCGGACACGATCGAACCCTTTGTCGTCCACCCGCAACAGAGGCCCGCCTAACCAGCCATGGCACCACGACCGCGATTTTCGACTGACCTCATCGTCAATCGACCCACCACGACACCGACAACGACCTATCGAGACCACGACTCTCAATCGACCTACCACGACCTTTAACCGACCAGCCACAACCACGACACACAACCGAGCTACCACGACCAGCATGACTCCACAGTTTGTTGGGGAGCGCCATGGTTCCAACGGCACCGCCGCTTGGGCAACTGGTGCAACAACTATCCAGGGCACCGGCTAGAGAAGTGCAAGAACCGCGCACGACGGTTCCCACCTCGTAACACCCTGTAGACTCGCGGCACGCAATTGGTAGGCATTGAAGACAATAATGCTTACTTACCGTACGACCTTGTTGTCATCATTGAATCTCTCAACGAGCAGATAGTCCTAGGCAAAGATTTCTTGCGCGCATATCTAGCTACAATTTTTCTACAGTCCAACGAGGCGACCTTCTACAGGTTATAATTCACTTCAGACAACCGCGCTATTGATTGGTAGCAGACTGTTCTCCCTCGAAATGAAAGCTCTCTTCCTCACGTCAGAGGTCGCTGCACAAATCGGTCTCAGTCTGGCTGTGGATCGTGAACGTGCCGGTGTGTTTCTTGTGACTAGATAGCACCTCGACAACATGGTGACAGAACTGAGGTGATAAGATGGCTAGCCCAATTGTTGTTAAATGGCTACCTCAACGATATGAATGGTCGATATCATAAGTTTGTTCTGTAGCGGTTCGTTATATTCGAAAGTTATGCCAGTGCCACACGGCTGGATAAAAAGACATGAGGGACATGTGTTTTTTGCCTACGCCGATAAGCAGTGTTCACTAATATTAAAGCAAGCTAAGGAAGAAGCTGATCCTGCAATTGATGAGAGCCCAATTTACGGTGCCCTACCCAAACTCATAAGTAAAAAAACTGCGAAAGAATACGAACGACGTACATAGCCTACCATCAGCTCGTCATACTGCGGCAGCGCAGTACAGTATAATGCTCGACGTGTTTAGCGATGTCCTGCAACTCAAGGTAAAAGTGTGTGAAATTTGCGAAAACTGCACACTTAGTAACGTTAGTGCTGTTCACAATCGGATTGGCGGACAGATCAACAAAAACTGTTGTCATGAATACCGCGAGCAAGCCCATATGAATGTTGTGGCGTCGTGGTCTAGGGGACTAGTGCGCCAGTCATGGTTGTCAACTACCGGAGTGTCGCCGGTTCGATCCCTGTTGTTGATCGAATGTTCTTTGAGCGATAAAACCCATATCACTGAGAGTCAGCGGGCATGCTGCCACAATGACTGTTGGGGAAACCCTAGATATCCTCCGTATATATATATGTCCGGCCCTCGGTGCATTGATGATATACCTCAGGTTAAGTTCCAGGCTCGTGGGGGACGGAGGATAGTCTAGAATTAAAAACAACCTTCTTAAAAATGCTTTAATTCTAGTGCTGTTTACAATCGGATTGGTGGACAAATCAACAAAAACTGTTGTCATGAATACAGCGAGCAAGCACATACTGAATGAGACATTCTCAAATGTGCAAAGCGTCATTAAAGTTCACAGCGCATCGAAAGCGTTCTAAATAAGTCAGTCATGCAACAGCTAACAGTCGCCAATCAACCCCGCAGTGGATGCATTTACAGCACCTCTTTGTACCGGCAAATATTCTCATGGGAACACAACAACAAGTAACACGATAGCAGGAGGGTGGCTACCGCCGTGAAGCCGCTGCCATCAGAAAGGGCATTACAAGTCAGTATGCCCATAGCAAGGGTCGGTCCACAACGTCCGAGAACCAGAAGATGGGAGCGTCCAGCAAAAGTATCAACATTAACAGCAGCAGGATTCGATTGATATGCTTCTCATTGTTGATATGCTTAAATTATAGTCGCTTCGATTGCACCAGCTGCGTGGCATGAACATGCGAAATGGCAAGAATGCCAACAAATAGTGGCCATCATTGAAACGTAGCACAATCGACAAGATTGATTTTATGGTCGATACCGGTGCGGAGGTGTCCGTTCTCCCATATCGCTTTTACAACTTACAACGCAACAAACCGAAAATTGACACAAAAACAAGATCGGTAATTTCATACAGTCGACAAAAAACAATTGTAGTGGAATCCTGCTCCCCTTTGAAGTTTCCATCCCCTTGACAGTATTAATTCGGGACAACAATCCCACGTCTATCACAACAGAACATTATTAAAGCATGTAATGCAACGCATTGAGTTGAAGAAGGATGCACCCAAGGAAAAAGAGTTCCGCCAAGAAGGTTCCTCATCAACCTTAAGCAAAAAATTAAAGAAACAATAAGTGAGATGCAAGAACAAGAGCTGACAATAAGAGTGACTTGGCTAACCAGATATGTTCTTCCCATTGTACTCGTGCGTAAAATGAGAAATCGTTTGGATCTGCATATTTAGAGGAAAAGCTTCACACTACCCAAAACAGATGAGCTTTTAGCCCAACTGGAAGGCGCCCAGTACTGCCCTACTGTCGATACTTGATCTGCGTTCTGACAGTTACATTTCGACGAAGGTAGCAATGATATATGCACGTTTTCCACAGAATGGGAAAATTTTCATTTTACAAGACTTTCATTTGGAATTTCGGATGCATCGGAAGGCTCCGCTGAACTCATCTTACCGGCGTAATGAATCGATGACTTTGCAGTGTTTGGTAAGATTTAAATAGACTTACAATCGGAATATTTGCGTATTTTTAAACAGGGCCGTCGACTACTTCCCAAAGGATTTCGAAATTGAAAAAATGGCGTCTACATCAGCACCAAACGTCTGTGTATTGCTAAGATAGTGGAGAACACAAGGCGCGCAACCATATGGTGTCAGAAGAAAACGAGACGAATCGGTGATTATCAGTGGAGCCAGCTTTCTACTGGTCCAGGAGGCGGATCCCGTCCGCAAGCTTACAAGCTCGGCCAAGTTTCGTGGAGTTGTCGATCCTGCTGCGTCATGGCCAACGCCAGTGCTGCTGTGCTGACTGACGACGAGAGTCTAGGGCTATCGGCCAAGACCGAAGACGTGGATAGGGCACACTCAAAGACAATCAAGGCACAGTTCGACACTTAGGTCACTGCAAGGCAAGCGGTAAGCGGTCGTCTGACTAGGAAGATCGTCGAGCCCGGTGGCGTGGTGGCATGCGTCTGCGCCTCGTAATCGAAGGAGACACATAGGTGCGCGGGTTCGAACCCCACCGTTGCACATTTGTATTTATGGGGGTCCGTCTATGAAGCAATGCGAAAAGCAGTTCCATGGACGTTAAATCTTGGCTGAGAGTCAGCCCCGAAAGGATTTTGACTAGGAAGATCAACTAAATTGTTGAACTCGTGGAGGACCGTGGCAACGATAAAGTGAGAGAAGAGGTGGAGGACACGATATTGACATTGTTATCCGGAGTCTACATGAACAGTTGGTGCAGTTGGATGCGAAGATAGAGCCCGTCGCTTTCGAATTAGTGGGCAAAGGTGACTACTTCACGGACATGGTCGAGCGCGCTTGCAAATACAACGAGAAAGCTTTACGATTCTGGAATTCTGGAATACCCAAACTTTAGAGATAACCGAACAAAAACTGCAAATGCTACCGATTGCTCGAGATCTACGTATTGGACCAGCAGCAGTTAGCAACGACCGAGAAATTCAAGAGAGAAACGGTTTATCTGAACTTTGAGCCGGAGCAGTTCTCGATTGCTCTCGAAAGAATTAAGAAACGGCCCGGGTAAAGCAGGGTAGCCGAGGAGAAGCACATCAAGGAACTTCGTCGTATCTGCAACCAGCGGGGCTTAGATAAAGCTGATAAGTTACACCGTTTTGTATCGATAGTGACGCAGAATGTTAATGTACTTGTGGAATTGGGTAATACACTTGATGGGTTCTCACCAATTCGCTGTCCAATGATTCTAGATTGCGTGCCACAGAGTCTCAGAGTTAAGTTCAAATGGTCATATTCGCAATAGAGCGAGTCAGCTACTAAGCTAGGCTGCCAATTGAAAGAGCTGTTAGGATTCTTAGAGGACTTTGCAGCACTGAACGTTTAGCAAACACAACCTACGAGCCAAACAACTACAATTATTCTCGCTATGCCTGAAAATCCCAAAAGTGGCTCAGTTTA
Organism: Dermanyssus gallinae; assembly: GCA_003439945.1. NCBI lineage: Eukaryota > Metazoa > Arthropoda > Arachnida > Mesostigmata > Dermanyssidae > Dermanyssus > Dermanyssus gallinae. The sequence continues at coordinate 44,180 of QVRM01005215.1, forward strand.
GTAGTAGTCAAAAGGGCAACGAGTTGGCAAGAAATATTTTCGCAAACAGACCAAGTTTTCCGTGCAGCTGCAACTCCCCCAAAGACGGCTGATCATCCTTGTATTTTCTGCGGAGACGATCATTTCAGCACAGAGTGCAAAAATGTGCTGGAAGAGCGAAAATGGTTAATAGAAAATCAGAGCGCATGTTTCAAGTGTTTAAAACGAAACTATTTTACGAAGAACTGTAGGGTAATTATACCTTTATGTAACATTTCTAGTGCAAAACATGATCAAATAATGTGCCCAAAATTAGTGATAGATACTGCACGACAATAAGCTTTACGAACTATCACTACCACCAGCATTAATCCTGGCTACGTCGATGGCATAGAAGATAGAGATGCAATAGTGATACAGACCGGCTACGTGTTGGCTTCTGCGGGTGGAAAAACAGTAATGTGGCGTATTTTTCTAGACCAAGGTGTCAGAAATTATATATTTCCTTGAAACTCGCAACACAATTGAGTCTTCAACCTAGCGGATCCGAATCCATGCGTATCTATATCGAAGATTATTGATCACTCTCAATTTATGGTAAAGCTACAGGGTAGATTCGACACAGGACCGCCAATCACCATAAGATGCTTAGGAGTAGCAGAGGTAACGAAGGCTTACCTACCATTTATCTCCAATTCTCACGGGCTCTCCCCTATAGAGATCGATGCCAATCTGTTCTTATGCTCCGGATTAGTGCAGAATATCTTGCGAGCATCTTGTCGGGAGAACAATATGTTCTGGGCAACTTAGACACGATTCGGGTGGTTCTTCTTTGGCCGAAATAACACCACTGAGGGTAACACCGAGCAGATGGACTTTACACTGCTTGCTTTATCTGCAATGTAACCACTTGTGCGTGTTCCAACAAAAACAACCTGATGATGATAGAGAAAAAAGAAACGAAATTGTTTTGGCTACACGGCCCAGAGTGGCTAAAAACATCCGGTAAACCGCATTCTACTCATCGAATAGACGAATCAGTATTCTTTAAGGAGGTTTAGTCAGAACGGAAGATATCAACAAACGCAGCTGCTACAGCAATGAGTGTATTTAGCAGGATCTCAATTATCAGTGACGGGAGCAAATTTTCTAGTTGAGTTAAATCGGTCTGGACAATGGCTTATGTCATGCGCTTCTGTCGCAAACTGTTATGTTATGCAAGATGTCGTAAGAAAGACAGCCCGAATTGGCAGAAAATAAATTTGTTTCTGTTACAAAACGTCGTGTTATGCCAACTCTGACTAAACATCTAAAACAGAGGTTATTAACGATTGCCGCAGACTAAAAGACATTCAACGCACACATTCCGACATTGAACTATTATCACAGTGCAAACACATTTCAAAATCGAGTCGAATATATCTATATTTATTGACGACAATGGTCTTATTCGATGTAGGTCGAGGCTGGATAAATCGAGTGTGATCAAGCACATGAAGAAAAGTTACTCCCAGGCGAACCCAGACGTGTACGTCAGCGGATCGCGCATTTGCACGCCACCAGGTGCATGCATACCGGAGGCATCGCATCTACACTGCATCATTTGAGATACAAATACTTCGTGCTGCATGCACGTAAGGCGATTAAACGGGCTCTCGCAAACTGCAAAGCCTGTGTTAAGATTCGGGCGAAGCCAGCTCTAGAGGAAGTCAAGCTCGGTGGTGTGGTGCTTCGGCCTGCGTCTCGCGACCGGAGGAGACACATAGGTGCGCGGGTTCGAGCCCCACTGTTGCACATTTGTATTTATGGGCATTCGTCTATGAAGCAATGCGAAAAGCAGTACTGTGAATTTTAAATCTTGGCTAAGGGTCAGCCTGAAAAGTAAAAAAAAAATAAGGCTTATGGGTGCAGTTAGAGCTCGTAATAGATCTGATAACTTTGAGCTTTTGCTAGCACTTAGGAGATTCATCCACAGATTTTCATCCGTTTCTTGAATAATGTTCGATAACGTTTTGACTTTTAAGCGAGCATCAAAAGAGCTAAAACTCATTTTTAGTCAAATAAAGAGCACAGAAGTGCAAACGCTATTAGCGGACTCGGGAATCAGCTGGAAATTAATTACGGAGAAAAGCCCACGATTTGGTGATTTCTGGAGACGAATGGTGCAGACAGTGAAGCGCCCTTTGCAAAAGGTGCTGGACACAAACACACTACCCTTCAGGGAACTCGCAACACTTCTGACAGATATAGAAGCAATGATAAACCGTAGACCACTCTCCACAGTAGCATCAACAGTCGATGAAATTCGGGCATTATGTCCCGCCGATCTTCTTCACGGCAACCAAAATAAACACACGTTGCCGGAGACAACCAGAACCCCAAAGCTATAATCCGACATATCTGCGATTATTTTCTCTAACCGCTGGAAGCACCAGCAATCTATTTTCAACTCGCGTTGAAAGCGGTTTAGAGGGGAGTATCTAAGTGACGATTGGGCCGAGCGGTAGGGCCCTGCATTACTAAAGAAAGGTCCCTGGTTCAAATCCCGCAGTATCTCCGATCTGCCCATTTAAGAAGACCGGTCGAGCGGCGTCCTCTAAAGGTTGAAGACATATTTTGGCTAGAAGACACTGCATCGTCGCGTGCCTAGTGGCCACTCTGTTGAGTAACCTCGTTGTCAGGCGGGGGAAAGACCGACCTTGATTGTGTTTGATTAAGGTGCCCTCAGGAAAACTCCTAGAGCGGCCTATCCAAGCAATCTACCCGTTAGAAGTCTGATTACCCATAATATAGAGGCACTATTTCCAATACAGATCCATATCACACAAAGTACTCACAACACGCTACCCGACGTACAGAAACGCGTCGTCAATAAGAGTCTCGGCGCTTCGGGGGGTGTGTGACGGACTGGCTACTGCGGGCGCCATCCGTTTAATTTGAGGTTTGGCACCAGTTTAGCTGCTACAAGGCAACGTGCAAATATAAGCAAAACTATACAAATGTATTGTGTATTGAATGTGAAATAAACCATAATGTGCTCTCCGGGATCCCAGCGTTAACTAGGGCGGACAGGTGACAATAAGGTCAACAACTGCCGGCACCGACCGGCGGACTCGGTCCTCCAACAACTGCCGCACAGGCCGGCACTCGCTGGCTAGAGGTCATACGGAGTCTGGGTGGTAACAGCTTCGAGCGATCTGCGCCAGTGCAGCGCCCCACGCCTGCACACGCGTACCGGCACTAGCTTCTAGCACCCGGAAGCGTATATTCCCCGCGCGGATACCGTGTATTCCTTTCCTACAACCTTCCTACAACTTTCTTAAAGTAACTTGCTATTCAATGAATACAGTATATGCTTTAACAGTTTGTGACCGCATAATTTAAAATAACATCTAAAGTTCAAACTTTCTTTAAAGTTGAGGCGTTTGCGGCAAAGCGTTAATTAACTTTACCATTGGCACTTAAAAGCTCAGTCGGTGGAATCGAAGTCTACGTATTGTCGTAGTTTCCTGTGCCATGAGCGTGAATTTCGTAAGGTCAAGGCCATTTTTTTTTTATAAGACGCGCTTTAGGCAACTTTAGGGTGACTCTTCTAAGCTTTGGAAGTTTATCAACGGTTTGTGTGGTAATTTCAGGGGACGGTGAAACTTCCCACTACTCTGGAAGTCAGTTATGGGCCTCTGACAGGGCTAATGAAGATTGTAACGGAACAAAACCATCATTTTGCTACGGTAGGATCCCACACTGTAAAGGCTCTCCAAGTCAGGGAAAACTTTCAGCCAGATCTGGTGGCCACCTGGTTCAACAGAGATTTGTCGTTCTCTTTTTTGTCAGTGAGTGTAGGAGGTTGCGAAAATACTACAATTTGTGACACTAGTGATTTGCCCGACATAGGAGCATAAACTGTGCTATTGCAAGACAAACAGTCCTCCTATACAGAAACTAAACACACGGTCGTGTTCGTGAAAAAATTCTGCTTCTTCCGAAGAATATACAATTTAGAAGATGCAACACGGTCGTTTAGAAGAAAATTCGTCAAAAATACAGTTCTTAATTAGCTTTCACGCCAAATACCTCAAAATCATAACCCTACGACCGACCACCCAAAGCTAACATATTCAGCAAATGCGCATTTCATGACAATCATTTTGGTACCCAACTTATGGCAATGCGAGCTGTGGTTATGGAGCAATTAAGATTTTTCGGCGAACATGTCGAGATTGGGTGCATGCATAAATTACCTACTCAGATACACCACTCGTCAGCGCTCTAGAAAAAAAACACACCACTATTTATTATCTTACAGCAACTGCTCGAACGTGTGTCCCCAAGCATTTCGGCTGAATCGGTTGAACTCACTTCTCTCATTCTAGTGCTCCACTCTTTCGTAGGCCATATCGATGTGATCGTGTGACGAAGCTAACCACAATAACAGAACAACCACCAACTATAATGTTGATACAGGGCGGCGCCAGTAAGATGACACGACAGCCGACAAAACGCATTGACACAATCATAAACAACCCCGATTTAGGCTTCTCAGCCACATGCTAACGACATCTAAGCACGTTTACTACTGCCGACCTGTCGCGCTACAGCTAAAACATTGACGCCATCATCCACAATACCGAAATAGGCCCGCTCAGTCTCTTGTTACCTACATCAATGCATCTTCGCCACCGCTTCTATATCGCGCTCTAACCACAACATCTATGTCATCATCATCAGGCATCCATAAGCGCCCCACAGGAGTCATAAACATTGGAAACGACCTGCGCTACCATGATGCGTGCCCGAATCGACCAATCAGCAAAGAACACCGGTGAAACATTCGAGTTTCTGGAGTGAATACATAGACCGAGGGAAGAGTGGTCCAGTGCCATCTTCTTTGCGATTGTGCTACGTGCAAGACGTATCCCTGTGTATGTATTGTTCTCTCTGTTAAAATCGTTATTGTTACTGTATCGTGATGGCCCGGTACCCAGATAAAGAGAAAGCTGACATCTCTCACATTTATGTTGAAACACGGTATAACGCATGCCAGGCGCAACGGCTATACCAGATGCGTTCTCCAAATAAACACTTACCAAGTATGTACACGTTGGTGCAAGTTACAAAACCGCTCACAGGGTACTAAGAGCCGAACGACTACACCCGTACCGACGGCAGCAGGTTCAAGCTTTGCAAAATCCAGACTACAAACAACGGTTTGACTTCTGTAGCTGGTTTCTGCAGAAAGTAGAAGCCAATGCGGAGTTCCCTGCCCTTGTGCTTTTCACCGATGAAGCTCGCTTTACACAACACGGTGTGTTTAGTAGGCACAACATCCATGATTGGGCAAGCGTGAACCCGCGTGTGACTCGCCAGCGTGGACGCCAGAGAGTCAATTCTCTGTGAATGTGTGGGCTGGCATGGTGAACAACTACCTCATAGGGCCACACATACCTCCTAACAGGTTGGGTGGAAAAGCATACCGTACATTCCTGCGTGAAATCTTACCAGGACTGTTGGAAGGCCTAACAGGCTGGGTGGAGAAGCATACCGTACATTCCTGCGTGAAATCTTACCAGGACTGTTGGAAGGCGTTCCAGAAGGTGTTCGCGTGAGGATTTGGTTCCAGCACGACGGGGCGCCACCGCACTCCACCACTGCGGTGCGCGATTACCTCAACGAGGCCTTCGAGAATCGGTGGATTGGCCGGGGCGGGCCGATCGCTTGGCCACCGCGATCGCCTGATTTAACAAGTCTCGATTTTTTTTCTTTGGGGCCATTTAAAGAATCTAGTCTACAGGACTCCCGTCGAATCATGTGAGAAGCTGGTCGCCAGGATAAACCTCGCTGCTGATGCCGTTCGAGTAACGCCTGACATATTTAAAAACGTCCAACAAAATCTCTGCAGGCGCTACCGAAAGTGTATAGAGGCTGGCGGACACACGTTCGAGCAGTTGCTGTAAGATAATAAATAGTGGTGTGTTTTTTTTCTAGAGCGCTGACGAGTGGTGTATCTGAGTAGCTAATTTATGCATGCATCCAATCTCAACATGTTCGCCGAAAAATCTTAATTGCTCCGCAATCACAGCTCGCATTGCTATAAGTTTGGTACCAAAATGATCGTCATGAAATGCGCATTTGCTGTATATGTATAGCTTTGAACACGTGGGTGGTCGATGGTTATGATTTTGAGGTATTTGGCGTGAAAGCTAATAAAGAACTTCAGTTTTGACGAATTTTCTTCTAAACGACCGTGTCGGATCTTCTGACCGGCCTTGTACATTCTTCGGAAGAAGCTGAATTTTCTCACGAACACGACACTGTGTTTCTGTATAGGAGGACTGGTTGTCTCGCAACAGCACATTTTATGCTCCTATGTCGGGCAAAAACACTAGTATCACAAATTGTCGTAATTTCACACTCACTCCGAAACAAGACTTTTCAGAGACCATGTTCCATTGGAAAAAATATTTGCTTTAACGAGCTCTACAATTCCCTAGATCTATTATGAAAAATTTCTGCAACACCCTGTACATAGGCGAAATTGACAGCTCGATATATTGGGACGATCAGATGCCATTCGTTGTCCACGCATTCAACACACCGCACCGAACAAGTCAATCAAGTTCAGCCTGTTCTCCTGCTTACTGCGCGGCCGAGAAGCTTTCTCACACTCGACGCACAACTTCCAGCTTCGTCCACCACAGCCAATCCTTTCCACGACTACGTTGACCGCCTTGTGCTGCATACCGATGAAGCAAGAGACCTAGCGAAATCATTAGCCGATCGCACCAAAACAATAAACAACGTTCGCTATGGCCTGAAGAGATGCGAGTCAACATATAGAGTGAAGGATTTAGTGTTCGTGGATACGATTGTGAGAGTAAGCAACCCGACTACTATTGAAGTTGAATCGACCGAGACAGCTGACACCCTGCCGTACTCGACGGACACGACAAACAGTCCACGTATCTAGCGCCAACCGTTCATCCAAACCGACAACCTGAACCATCCGAGCGAGCCGTCAAGAGACAGCGGCCGTCCAAAACCCACCGACGACGTGCGCAACATACCGGCCTCCACAGATCAACCTCCGTCGAGCCCGGTGGCGTGGTGACTTAAGTCTGCGCCTCGCGACCGGAGGAGACATATAGGTGCGCGGGTTCGAGCCCCATCGTTGCACATTTGTATTTATGGGGGTCCGTCTATGAAGCAATGCGAAAAGCAGTCCCATGGACGTTAAATCTTGGCTGAGAGTCAGCCCCAAATAGACAGATCAACCTCCATCCTCAACAAACCGTCCTTTCTGCTTCATCACCACCAACATCGACACCAGCATCAAAAACAACCTCGACAGGGGTTCGACCGCTCAGCTACCCGACCGTACACATCATCGTCCAACGTGCACTCCAAGGACTAAGGAACCACCACGACCACAAACAGCATCGATCTCGTAATCATCATCGGCATCACTATCAGCCTTCCGTACCTGTTACACAGTGACGACACCCCCCCCCCCAAAACCATGCGCGGCCGAATCGACCAATCAGCGAAGAGTGGAACCGGTGGAACAATCTAGACGGCCGAGTCCATTGCATAAAATCCATCGAATAACCAGCGTTCCAATACTAAACTCACATGAAACCGGTGTAACTTCAGCTTGTTTCAAGAGCGGCGTCTGACAACTTTTTAGTGCAACACTCTGCGGCGTCTTTTGAGCGAGTAAGTAGACCGAGAGATGGGATAGGACATAGACCTTTTGGCTGTGCTACTATACGCACCAGACGTAAAATTATGTGTTGTTGTTCATTTGCTCCTAGGCCTCCTCGTGTTGTAGTTGCCGTCCAACAAAGTTTCCGACATGCTTTCCGGATTTCCAGTCATAGAGCGCGCAACGAGGGAAAATTGAAGATTACCCCTTGACCGACCCGGATATTCCAAACGTGGGAGAAATGTTTCGGTAGAAGTTAGTTTCAACACGAAAACTATGGCTTTACGATGACGGCCAAGCGACAGATGAAACCGACCGACGGAAGTAACTGAAGCATGTAACGCAACAGCCCAGACAACAAAAGGTAAGTCGCCCGTTGATCTGATAAGATTCGGGCGTCCGGTAAGAAATAAGCTGAACGTGGGGTTTCGACGACCTAATGAATACAGGGAGCCAGGAAGACAGAGAAAGATGTACGAGTGAAGACACCACAGCGAGAAAAAAGGAAATCTGCAGACGGAATCGCCGGAAATCGAGCTCACATTAGCTACTAACGACTGGATCGGAGTTCACAAATCTCAAGCGACGAAATGAGAGGAGAAATGTGGACTCCCCAGATAACCCCAGGAACTCGGATATAGGGGAACAGGCAAACACCATCTCACTTATTATACTTCACAAAGTTACATCGGATCAAGCTCTGAACTTGAAGCTGCTGCGGGCGGTGCAAAGCTTAAGTAAATTAGCTTCCTTCTGGGCAAGGAGCGACAGATATTCGTTTGCAGTATATTGCTAAATGGTGATAACACGATATATAGAATATGGTGATAATTGCTAATGGTGAGACACTTTAGTTCACGAGCTCTTGCTAATAGAATGGGGTAAAACCCTGCATATCGTGAACCTATGATTACATATAGTAGCAGACAAAAAGTCACTAAAATAAAGAAGCATGGAGTGTTTCTAGTGAAGCTTAGGTGCTTGAGTGTGCAACTAATAAATAAAGGGCTAAGAACGTGTAGCTTTGAGGCTAGGAAAGTTTATCGCTGACGCGGCAGTAAAGTAGAATAAGAAATAACAAAAAAATAGTAGAACAGTAGCAGATGAGACGGTAAAGTTAGTAAAGGTGCGGTTGCCATAAGAAGCGACTCTGACATACGTACTGATCGCGCCGATGAGGACTACAGAACGGCCTAAATACGTATGGAAAAAAGTGGCAACATTCAATCGACGTTCAGCGTACAGAAGAGCTGCAAGCCACAAGGAAATTTGCAATGGGGTAGTAAGTACTCCAAGTGAGTGGAAATAGAACCAGTGCCAGAAGCAACGACTTTTAGGATCATAAACAAGCTTCACCAAATGTTTCACAAAGAAGTAATGCCGAGTCACCTGATAAGCGACAATAGATTATTGTTCAAAAGCACAGCGTTTTGACTATTTCTGATAGAATTTGTAGTCTACAAAAGCTGGACCTGCTCATGACGAGGGACGAGGAAAAGATCATGGATAGGGTGCGTACACGGGCATTAGCCTTACGGAAAAATGAAGTCATGGTCACTGAACATGTGATCAATAAAGCGCACTTATAAAATAAGAAAAAAAAATCCTTTTGGGGCTGACTCTCAGCCAAGATTTAACGTCCATGGGACTGCTTTTCGCATTGCTTCATAGACGGACCCCCATAAATACAAACATGCAACGGTGGGGCTCGAACCCGCGCACCTATGTGTCTCCTCCGGCCGCGAGGCGCAGACGCATGCCACCACGCCACCGGGCTCGACTTATAAAATATGGAACAATATCAGAACTGAGCCAATCGTGTGGGCAGGAGTTGGCACGATTAGTGAAGAGAAAATCTAATGGGCTTTTCGAAAAAAAATCAGCTAGATTTTACAGGACTACGGGATAACGGACGCTTGAAGACGGAGCAAGGTGCTTATAGAAAAGCGAACGGGCGGAGATGTGCAAAAAGTGCAATTCAAACAAAGAGAGGTCCGAAGGTTCCAACTGTACGTTGGTTCAACCTTAATCGTGGAACCTAAAAATTCGCAGGTAAACGCACTGTGGGTGCAACAATAATCAATACACTGTTTATAAAGTATACACAAGGACAGAGTAAAATAAGTACAAGAAAAATACGGTTAATGCTCAGGGAGAATTGAAAACAACAAACTTCTCTGGCTTGTATCAGCTCACGGTCATTACAGCCATTATGTTGATGATTGGGTCCTTAGGTAACGTATTCAAAGATCGCGAGCCACCGTGCTGACTTTTTACAATTAGTCAAACTTTTTCTAAGCACAGCCATCTGTCTTGTCAGTTTTGATCGGTCAGTTACCTAAATCCGTGTGAGCAGTCTTGTGGCTTGCGAACTTCTTACATTGATACTTTAAACCAATATCAATTGCGATACGGCTACCCTTTTGTCAGCTGAGTAGCTATTAGCTATTAACTCTGTTGTCGCTACTAATTACTCAGGTTACACTTTCATTATGGTCAAGGAAGTTTTAGTTTGAAATTATCACTTGCGCCCGTATATATAACTACAAGGGTATGAATGGATTGGCATACTTTTGTCTCTTATTGAGGCCAGTAAAATGCTTATGAACACGTGATCAGTGGTGCCGCGTTGCTGGTCGGGTATTCATGATTTTTTTTTAATAACCTTTAAAATAGCATTATTGTAATTAAACAATTTAGTTTTACCAAAAGTAACTTTGCTTTCTAAAAATGTACTACCTACGGTGTTCGGATGCACTTTTCTTCAAAGTATGCTTCCAGTAAGTACATACGTTTACTTTAGCATTTATATTTTCTCATGAAATTATTTTATTTCTCATTATACGTCATCTATATATATATACATACAGTTTAATATACTGCCGATAAAGTGCAACAATATCTGGTGTTGCCTCCCTTGTTGTTGTTGTTGTTGCCCCTACTTCTAAGAATTGCTGGTCTCAGTGAAGCTGCTGTTATAGATTTGAAACTCTATAGTAGATTTTATTTTTAAAAAAACATTAAAATCAAACTGTGACCTGCTACGCGAAACAATACTTAGACATACCAGAAGCATCTGTTCCAGTCAGTCACTCGAATTTAACTATCGCATTTAGCCACTTGTTTCCGTTCTAGATTTTGCGTGGTGAGATATTGCACACATTGATTGCATCGCCTACTTAGCTGCCACTACTAATCAGGCGAGCGTATTCTATCTTTGGTATCCTTCATAGCTGCTACTGCTGCTTTTGCCAGCTTTTCAGGGCGAATCGAGGTGTATTGCGGTGTGTTTCGCGGAAACGTTTGTACTCGATCGTGGTGATAGACAGCCACTGTCAGAGGCGAGGCAACAGGCCTAGAAGTTGTTGTTAAGCCACTCAAGTTGTTTGGTGATCCGAGTGTAGGCGCCAGGATATCCGGGGGTTGCACATCTTTTGCCGAACGATACGACACCCATCAGGTAGTAACGGTTGTCATCTCCCCACATGATGAGTGGCCCGCCCGAGTCACCCTAGAATTTAATTAAACATTTTTTGTATGAGGGTTGTTTTTATACATCTATCAATCTATTCGCAATGAAGATCGCTCAAAGAACATTTGATCAACAACAGGAATCGAACCGGCGACACCCCGATAGATGACAACCATGACTAGCGCACGATCTGAGCCGTCCTGAAGGATTTCCATTGTAACTTACTCCTTGTGTTTATGAATATAATTTCGGCCACAAGTGAGATGAATTTACACCAATTACTTTTTAGACTACACAAGGTGTCAAAAACTGCTTCCGTAAAAGGACTAGACAGAAATGATCATTGTCTTATAGGCAATTGTTTTCTAAACTATTACACTTTGGATTTGTAAAGCTTAGAATGCGTTTCCCGATAGCCCCAATTGGTTGGGCGGCTTGGAAAATTCTTCGGAGCGCGCAATTATTTCAGACGTGCATAGCGCTAAGACAGTCTAGATTAGGGCTCACCTGACACGAGTCGGTCTTTCCTTCGCCATCGCCTGCACAGAGGTAGTCATCGGTAATATTCACTTCGTTCTTGAACGCGGTCGCGCACGCTTGCAGCGACCATACCGGAATGTCCGTTTCCTTGAGTATTGGATTACTTGAGCCGGAGCCTGCGACCATAAACATACAAGGTATTTTTTATTAACTCTGGAAGAACACGTCATTCAGATGTGATCTTAGCACAGGAATGGCTTAACTAGCAGACACGTCTGCCGGGATTCTTCACGGGGCGTCTGACTGTAGATCGTTTTGTTGTTTGCCTCTGTAAGGGGACAGATTCAGTGTACTGTCCACAACAGCTGCCAGGAGCGTTCTGCGCGAGTCCAATGCCACTCTGGTACAGGAGGAGGGAGTAGAACGTAACGGAGGTTTGTTATTACCCATGTTAACTTGGATAAATCCTACCATACGTATTAACCCTGCGTCAATCCCTTATGCGCAATCATCTCTAGGTAATTCAATGTTCGGTACCGCATGAAGTGTGAAAATAGGCATCGCCCTTGCCCGTTCAGTATGATGGCCTTCGTGTTTTGAATGAGAAGTGTTAAGCTAATTGATTGGACCCACAAAGAAATAACCTCCAAGACCTCATTTTGCTGTTTGCTGCCTCATAATTGCTAGCTGTAAGTGAGGTAGACAGATCGCTAAGAGATCAATAAAACGTATAAATCGCTATTAGTGAGGTCAGGTCACCAGCGTAGGCACTTGAGATCACATCTAAGAGGTAGCAAGAATGTAGGACTTCATCGTATGCAGTGTTCCACAACGTGGAGCCTATTGTTGATTCCTCGGGTGTTTCGGCTGATACATCGGACGTTTAGACATCATAGACCCCCCTCGTTCTAGCAGGTATAGGATATGGACCTAAATCAGGTGTAGTAAAACGTTCCTCTCAGCGAGGGTTACATTTATTGCAACCCACGACCTTATTAAATGTGTTTTTGGCCTCATGCAAAATAACTAGGTATCATTTTTTTACCTACTAGTCTACCTTTTAGTTTATTTCAAGTTCACGAATAAGAAACGTGGTCAACCGGAAGCGGTGTTGGTTGGCCGACCGGTCGTTCTTGAATTCGAATTCCCTAACTAGACGAACGTAACGATGCCTTCTACCGCCCTGAGGAGGCTTGAGAACAGTCTGTTTTACCACATCGTTTAGAAGGGCAGGAAGCTTTTAACTCTGTAAAGGGACTGGCATGTACTTGAACGCGCTACTTTACTAGCCCGGTTTAGTACAGATGGCCTAAAGGTGACAAAGTTTTTTTCGAGGTATTTTGTACCCCTGGCCTTACGGGTTTTTGGTCATCTCGACGTTGAATTCATTGATGAAACCTAACTGGGGCTTAGAAATTATCAAGGTAGAAAATTGTATATTACACGCAGTATATGGAAGACGCCTCAAAGCTTGTGAGCATTGAGGTGTTTTAAGGAGATATGCACTAAAAGTTGCAAGATGCCTATGCGGAGTTTTAGAGGCTGAGATTACGTCGAGCTAGCTTTCTGCTGCTACCTGCGAAGCGAGGTCGTTTGCTGCTAGGGATTCCTTAAAGTTTATTTGAGGGAACTTCTGCTACTAACGCAGAGTTTGCAATCAGAAAGAATCCGTAGCGAAGGTCTAAAAATACATGAATGTAAAGGGTGCTAGATTGAGCAATTAGGGTTAGCTGTTTGTGAGACTGCAGCCTGGAAGGCACTTTCTACATGTACATATTGCATCGAGTCCCAACCAATAGAGACATTTTTGCTACCATATGCCAACACATAACTGTCCAAATTGTAATGCACAAAAGGGCGTAATGTTTAATTATCTGTACCGAGTATTCTTATATAGCCCATAGCAGGGCGTAAACTATCTGTACATAGTATTCTGCACAAGTAAAAAGATGTTTCAGCTTTGATAGAACGATTGTATAGAAGCAAAAATCCAAGTATCAAGACGAGCTGACTACTAACGGTATTTGGTGTAGCCCCAGCCAGCAACGATGGCCCTAGCGTTGGTGAGGTTGCCCTCGAACCCGGTGTATGGTAGGCAGACGGGGGCAATGGTTTTGCTGAAAGGCACGTCCCGTTCGAGGTAGCTGAGTGAGAGGTCATTTAGGTAGGTCTTCTGCACGTAGCCGGGATGCGTTTTGTATCCGAGAATGCTCAGCTCCAAGGTTCCCGCGATCTCGTCATCCCGAGTGATGTCATAGTCACCCAGTCGCATTCGATACGCCTCGTATGGAAGTCTAAAGAATGGGACATTCGCGCAACAGCAAAATCGTCATTATCACCGATTGAATAAAGAAGATATTAGCACTAATATTAATAATAACAATAGTAACGGTAACGATACTGATTATATGATAAGTATTATTATTTATTGTTGTAATTACTAAAGTCGTTGCATATAGAACCAGCTGTCACATAGGCAAAAGTACACTATACACGTTACACATTATAAAAAGAGTTTGTAGGTGTTATACGTAAGTATAAATTCATTAATAAATGTATTATTGTTACTACTACTCTCATTGGTAAGAACTTGGAGACAATAATTTTTGGTATCATTCTCGCTGCACCCAATTATTATTCGTTGTCAGGCGCCAGTTTTGCTGCTTTTTTGCGTGGAGTCAATGTTGTTGTTTTTGCTATCATTGCTACAGGCGGTTTGTCGTATACAAAATGTCTCCCTATACTAACTAGGGCACTCGGTTTTGCATTGTTAGTTGAATCTGTTTGTCTACATACGCGTTCTTGCCGTCGAAGAAGCAGTGCGCCGCTGAGACCACGTGCCGATGAGACACCAATGTCGCTCCGCAAATATGAATTTTTTGATTGTTGAACACCAAAAACACGGCAATCTGTGTAATCCACAGTGTGCAATGTGCAAACAAGTTAAATATATATATATATATATATATATATATATATATATATATATATATATATATATATACCTAATTTAATTTAATTGTTATTTTTTGGGAGCGAATTGCTTCAACGCAGACCCGCAGAAAGTCTCGTTCGCCAAGATAAGTGAAAATTGCATGGTAATGTGTGCTAGGCTTGAGCCTCACTGCCCCCTTAGAAAGAAGTTAAAGTTATCTGATTTTCTCTTCTGTTGCCTCCGACCGTCTGTGCCCACACTTTGTCGACGCATTTACAACGATAGATACATTTAAAACATAAATACAATACTGCTAAAAACTATACATTTATAACCGATTGAGAAGATTACACTTACAATCCAAGGATAAGAGCCTGGAAGAGCGTCACGCCCGCCAACAATGCGATTCGTCTGTCCGCCAATACCACAGTCCTGTGGGAGAAACGCCGGTCTTGCCGGACGAGGTGCAGTGCCGGGCTGCACTGGCTGAGGCGCTCCTGGTGGCGGATACGGCCCCACTGGCGGAGTCTGCGGTGGCTGGTTCGGTCTAACCGAGTCTGGCGAGGGCTTTTCCAGTCCGGCGCAGCAAAGCAGTGGGGTTGATCCCTGTTACAAATGAGCGGTGATTTGCAACATTGTAGTAGCGTACAGTTGTTCTAAACAGGATATTAGCAGAAGGAGCGGCCACGGCTGTGGTAGGATATCTCATTGTCTGTGCACCTCATTAACCGTAGTGCATGATTAACTATTCTGCGAATGCAAGGCGAATCATTAAACACTCCAGCACCCTCCGACGATATAGGCATGTCCTTGAGCTGCTGCGTGCGGTAAATTAATATCTAACCGTAGATAACGTTCAGTTACGTTTCTATGTACGAGCATATATATATATATATATAGATATACATATATATATGCAGTGCCCTCTGTATCCTTGAAGTCTAGTCAACACACACTTGTATGCCGTCTCCCTGAAGCCTGAACCTGCATTCCCAAACACATTAGATGCCTAACTACAAAACATGTCTTCGCTCGTGAATTAAAACGGTGGTTTTTAATTGCACAGTTGAAATCAAACTTGTGATCTAGACCTAACATTAGAAGTATTGTGCTTTGCCTACGGGAACACACACTCGAATTTCGTTAGTAATATTTTTTCACATGTTTTTACCTATAGTTGTTGCAAATTGTGAAGATACTGTACTAGTGGACTACTTCGTTTTTGTGCACATTTGCAAGCATGATGCCTCATATATTGTTCGGCGTGCTAACAAACGCACCAAGTGCTGTTTTAAAGTAATTGTGACAATCAATAGCCGCTGTGATTACCGTTTGTGTAAAGTCCTTTTACAAAGCTTTTTTGGATTTTGGCGAGAGCAATCTTCTGCTTCGTTGTTTGACTCATCTTTTTACAACTATTTTTATTTACCGATAACTTGAGCGTTATACAATGCAGTTCCGTGAGTAAACCACGTTTGAAATTGAGTTGTTCGACCACGTTTGTAAATATGAAACTTATCTTTGTTTAATTTAATTTAAAAACATCATGTTACTCAGGGTGTTGAACGGGGGAGATCAGACTTGAGAACATGTCGCACAATACGATGTCTCTAAAAGTAAATCGTTTATGACTTAAGTATTGTCTTTTATCTAAATATTATGATATGTGTGTATTAACCATATACGCGTTGTCCTAGGATAGCAGATGATACAGTTAATATAGGGGATCAGTTATCAAGTTTAGAAAACCTTAGCAGGCGTTTAAATCCAGAGCGTACCTGAAACCCGCAGATATAGCGGCGGAGGTTGTTAAGGCCAATCCGACGAAGCTGGCGACAAAATTTTATTTCCACACACAGACCTCCCTGGCCATTAGGATCTACGCAAGTATCGGGATCTTCTTCCGGGAATATAATTGGGCCTGAAATTGACGTCGGCACATAAGAACAGCTCGTTTGACATTTTGGCCAGGTTAGATTGTACTCATGTTGAACGTATTTGGGCTCTCTTCCGTATAGGAATGTAGCAACAAAACCATGTACAACCGCACACGGCTGCACTGAGGAGAGTCGCTCATTTCAGCCCTGTTGAAAAACTCTTCTTTTTCCTGAGGAATTAAATCCCGTATGTATTGATTCGTGCGTGATTGCTTTTATCCTGTCGTTCCAGTATGAATGCACTGTGAACTATGCATGTGTAGCATGTATTTGATAATTATTGGGGAAGAAAACTGCCCCCTGTGAGCGTGTACACTCTTACTTGTCAGCCTTAAGCTAGCGTCGAGTGAAAGCCTCTGTCGCAGGTATTCCTTCTTAGATCTATTTATGGCGATAGGACGCGGCTATCGTTGTCATACAGCACCGGGGGCTCTACGATGCAGGGAGAGCAGGCGGACCTGAGGGCACGGTCTTGAGTGTAAGTGAAAACAGCGTGCCTGGAATAGCGCCCGACGCTATACGTGCACGAGAGACGTTGGCGACTAACTGAACCGGCCTGCTCTCCGTATGCACGGTGCATGTGTGGGTGTGAACTACGGGTTGCATGTATATAACCTCGTTTACTTGGAGGCTCGTTCATTCATTTATAAGTCATATATAAGTCATTTAGAAGGCCATAAGTCAAAGGCAGAGGAAACGCAGACGTCCGGTGCGTTCCGGTGATCTAGATCGGGCTAAGATAACCGGAAACAGACAATTTACACGCATATATGCAAGAGTGGCGAAAAAGGTAGTAAGCGCTTAGGAGGTCTACGAAAAGTTACTACATATAATAAAATTAAAATTTACTACGTATATACTTTTTAAGGATTCTTGCATGTTCTAGCCGACGTGTGAACACTAGGTGCGTGTTATAGTCGATAATGATTTAATACCATCTCGTGGGGTGTGTAAGACCTGGGCTCCACCTGGACGGTGACAAGTCTTAACGCCAATTTTGTTCATAGTCTATATATGTATGTGTGTGTATATATATATATATATATATATATATATATATATATATATATATATATATGTAAATATGTGTATATATACACATATATATATGTATGTGTATATATATATATATATATATATATATATATATATATAGCACTTACTGCGGTACGGTTCGGCAAGAACCGAACACACAATGCAGCGCGTTTGTCGCCCACAAACGCGCTGCACTGTGTGTTCGGTTTCCAAATAGATGTCGTACGTATAGTCTGTCATCAAGACACCGCGAATGTTAAAGGATTTAAGGCTGTGATCGTTGCGATCATAGATGCGCTGACAATCACTTTCGAAGCGTACGCTGAGTGGTAGAACAAAAAATAGACGAGAAAGCGCGCGTATTTTCAAGATGTGGAGCAAATGATTATATGATGAGAGTCTGCGACCATGCTGCTCCTACAACCGACTGTTGGGGAAAACCTAGATGTCTCAACATGTCCGCTGATGCTGCCGCATTAAGCGCTGCTGATATAGAGAAGTGATCTGTGTATTTAGGTATACATGTCAAGAGAATAATATATCCACCCATCCACGCATTATGCTTTACAACGTCATGCCGCAAAAATGGGATGAAACGCTTAGTCAAAACAACATTACTCCTGTTACTGTTGTGTGTTTATCAGTCAACCTATTTGTTTATGCATGCAGTATGTAATTTCGCTAAACATTGAACATATGAACTCCTCCTACACGATAGTACACGATACGTAATTTTGCTGATCGTTAAATATACGATTAGGCTGTCGGCGAATGTGTTCAGCTGTTTCTGTATTTCGCTGCACGGAAAAATCTGTGTCAAACCGCATCGTAAAACGCATATAACGCGTTTTCCAAAAGTACACGTAAGTTTGACGAGCCACGCTGCCACCTCAAATGCGGTAGATTTGCCATTGCCAGCGGTCTGATGGACATCTTCTGTCTGCAAATAGATTCTGCTCGCATCAGTGCATCGCTCGGCAGCGCGATGAGTTGATATGTCCGCTAATTTCCACAAGCGGGTGCTAGTAATAGCCATGATACATGCTAATGCTAAATTATGTATGCGTAATTTATGAGATGAATAAGCAAATACAAAATGAAAATGACTCTATGGGAGCAGGCCCTTAATGCAGATTATGCTATTATAATTCACAAAATGCACAAAAACGAAATCTATTAAAATGTTTCCTAGTTTCACGGGAACAAATTTGCCGACGGTATTTCCAGATGTGCAAAGTTAGATACTTTACAATAGTGCAATATATCGATTGGGGAAGTAAGGCTTGCGTGGATATCTCGACTTGGCTGTAAATGATAAATTGTGGGTGTATAGAGGAGGACTTGGTGACGATGATAATAATAACAATGGTAAAATTCGCATATACTCATGAAGGTCTTATTACGTTTTACATTTCGTTAGGATCTCCTAGAAATTATGCGAAATGATCTGGCGATTGTCACATGCAGAACCATCTCCTAATAGCTAGTTTAGGTTTGTAGTTAGCGTATTTTTCACTAACTGAGAAACGCTTTCTTTCACTAATTGAGACTCACTTTCTTCGCGGAGACTTTGAATCTGCTTTAAGGGAATTCCGCGTGAGATCTTAGCAATTTGCGCATGAGGAAGCCGAGATCTTTCAGCCATGCCTCAGGTATACCCTTCAGGTATTCGTGAGAATTTTATTGGCGTCGGCTAAAATGGAGCTAGCACCCACTGTCACTTCAATACCTCTACTGGAGGCCACTAGCAACAACATACATCTACGTTTAACGAAGCTAATTACTATGCAATTTTCTAGCAATACTTGGTTAAAAAGAGAAATTCGAAGACTCTCGAGGCTACGGGACATGGCGTTACTAGGCCGTATCCATCTCCATCAGAGTGATATCAGAGTAGCTTAAGTAAAATTGATACATATCAAATCACCAACAAGTATGATGTATCGGCATTGCAATGTTGCAACGTTGCAGACCTCGAGCACATCTATGAGAGTTGGTTGGGTACCATTGAGTTCGGCCATTAGTTTCTAGTGTTGCCAGAAAATTGCACCTCAGCGACGACTTCATTCATCGTCACAGTCTAAGTCTTGAGTGCTCACCCTGACTCACCCTGAAGCGAAAGTCGTTCCTCAAGATCGTCACCGCCCGCCGCTGTGTCGTTCGAATAGAGAGCCGCCAGAGACGGACTCCGTCCAGAGGTATCCAGAGAAGCTAGGTCTTCATGAACCTTCTGCTCACCAACCTCACTGCCTTCACTAGTGACCGTATCGACGGCCGATGCCGACCCTATCTTCAGTTCAGCAGCCAGTAACAACGACAACGACACCAACAGCAGCAACGGCAGCGGCCGTAGCGGCGACATCACCGCCGCCACCGACCGGGGCCGCAACACCAGCGGCATCAGCAGCAGTTCGATACGTTGCGCGCTGCGAGCCGCAATCGTGTAGACGACGCGTTCGCGCGACTGTGCCCATGGCCGCCGGTCAGCCTGTTCGACGTCGAGCCGAATTCGTCACTCTCTCACTGTCGCTTGCCTATCCGTGTGTGAAGTGTCTCTACGTTGAGTTGCCGTTGATGCTGTTGATTCGGATTCGGATTTCTTTTCGTGTCGGACTCTATGGTGTCCGTGATTCTATCTGAGTAGCAGAAGAGACAGTAACAGTAGTAGTAGTAGTAGTAGTAGATGTAGTAGTAGTATAGTCAAATGCCGTTCAGAAGTCCATACGTCCGTGTATCTGCCCGGCGGTGTCCGGTCTCTGTATTCGTGGTCGAGTGCTGTTGATTTGTTGCTGTTGATTCTTCCGTTCGTCCGTTCGTCAAACAACCAGCCAGCAGGTTGTCGTTCGATCAGAGCACATCGGCGATGATATCCGTGCGGTTGATGTTGTTGTTGTTGCTGCTGCTGCTGCTGTTGCCACTCGCGCTGCGATTTCGACGCCGTTGTGTCGCTAGCTGTCCGACGGGGCCCATGTATCGTCATCTATCTACCTCTCGAAAGAGCCTGCGTTTGAGAGACGTCTTTCTTTGACCGCAGCGGCGCTGCTAGTAGCGGGAGCAACATCAACCGCAACAACAAGCAGCAGCAGCAACAACAACAACAACAACTACTACAATAACTACAGCTACAACTACAACGACAGCAGCAGCAGCAGCACCGCAGCACGACCAGAAGAAGGTGTCGTCTGCCGTCGTGGCTGCTGCTGCGATTGCTGCAGGTATGACGGCGAGAACAAGCGATCCTCACCACCAACACCTCACCACCTCACCACCACCATCATCATCGTCGTCGTCATCATCATCATCATCGGTGGTGATGGTGGTGGTGAGGTGATGAGGTGTTGGTAGTGAGGTAGAGGAGATTCCACCATCGACGCTGGCCGTCGTCGGCGTCAGCCGTTATCAGCTGTAGCAGCAGCAGCAGCAATAGGAGCAACAGCATCTTGAAGATGTTCCACTTGTTGCCTTGTGCATCTCGCCGCGTATCGCGCGCATCCTCGCCGCGCGTCAGTAGAGGCGCACCTGCTCCCGCTGCTCAACCAGCCAGCAACTACCAGTGAAGAAGGAAGACGACAACGACGACGATGACGATAATTATGATCATCTTAGCAAATAGGCGCCATTAACAGCACCATCTTCATCGGACTATCGTCCCTAGCGAAACTTGGCAACGACGACGACAACAACACCAACACCAGATGAAGTAATGTACCTGTTGCATCGGTGGTAAGGACCATAACGCCACCTGTTTTGCAATCTATCGGCATTGCTGCTGCTACTGTTGTTGTTGTTGTTGTTTTTGCTGTTGTTGTGGTTGTTGTTGTTGTGATTGCTGTTGTTGTTACATTGTTCTTGTTGTTGTTACTGCTGTTTTTGTTTCTGTTTCTGTTATATGTATTGCTGCTGTTGTTGCTGTTGGCTATGAGCGATTTCAGCAAACGGAATCGTTTGCAATAAGATTAGAGAAAACCAAAGAGGAGAAGGCCCACCCGTAAGAAAAACGAATAGAGCTCACCGCCTGGGAAGGGGGAAAAGGACGATTACGGCAGCGGTAATGGTGGTGCTGCTGGTGATAGTACTGCTCCTGCTGCTGATGATGATGACGATACAATAAATCCATTTGACCTAACTTCTCGACAGCTAGTTGATGTCATTGCAATCCTCGTTTTGTCGGTATCGTTGTTGCAGTTGTTGTTGTTCTTACTGCTGTTGTTGCTGTGTCCACGATGTCATGATGGAGTCGACTCATAGTGGAGAAAACAACTAGAGAAAATTAGCCGTCTCCTCACCCACCAGATATTCACGCTTACTATTGTAATTCACCCTTATCCCCCCCCTCCCCGCCCGACCCACTCTCGATGATGTCTCCGTACGCTGTAAAACCAAGTAGATGTGTACTTTCGTGTAGCGCTTTAGCTGACGCGACAATCGGCGTCGTCGGTTTAAACTCGCCCTTCCGCGCCAATGCATCAACGGCTACCCGGCCACTTTTTACCCCTCACTCAGTCAGTCAGTGACGCGCTCGCCTGCCTACCGGGCTCATTTGGCTACCAACACTTGGCTAACAATGGCTGACATCATGCGTATGTTGTTGCACGTATTTGTCGTCATACGCCTATCTGTTGCTTTTGTTGAACTACTTTCTGTGGCGACCGATTTTGACAGCAAAGCCCAATGGGCTCGCTAGAATAGCGCCCCAGCCAGAGAGAACATGACGGCCCCAGCCAGAAAGAACGCGATGGCAATGGTGGCGGAGGAGGAGGTGGACGAGGAAGACATGGAAGAAAGGACACAATGAAAGGGAAATGCCTTCGCGGCACGAACGCGGCAGAATGCGTAGAAGGTCCATTCTTATTCATGAATCTTCATTCGTCCTAGTCGCCATCTTTTCTCGCCTTTCTTTTTTTGACTTTTCAACGATTGCCGGCGATGAAGGAGCAGCGTATTGCTTTGTCTTTATGACGAAATAAGTGAACAGCGAGTCATCATCAGCAAAGAATTGCCTTCAAAGAAGAATACAAATCTGTGCGAATCGTTCAGGCGGTATATTTGTTTCTATTACAATTATGTTTATTTTACTCAAATTTCAAAATGTATCTTCATGATGCTCTATCTTCTTCACGCTTCCGACGAGAGAATATTTGTTTCTATATTGTATCAAAGCTGACTGCCGATTTGTTGCGACGGAAACAGTTGAGATCGTATTTTGTTTTATTCGTTCACAAACACTGCGGTGTGCAACAGCGATTAAATATGCGAATCACATTCGCATGCAATTGTCTATATGTGCTTTTGTGGTATTCGAAATGTATAACCAGGCTTATCGGCGTCGTTGGTCTCATATTTGTTGTTAGGGCTATCTTTAGCAACGTTTGGCTGGATTTGCTTTAACAGGCTGATAGTAACAGAAAAACGCTTTTATTTTGTTAAAACACAAAGTTTATGGCACTTCACCGTATAACGAATGGTATTTTTCTAGACAATTAGCTAGAAATGCAAATAGCAAATTCACTTTGATGTCGTCGATATCTACACTCGTTTAAAAGCATTAAGACCAAAGCGTAAGGAGAGCTCAAATTCCGTAGCCGAGTCGTTTACCGAGTTTTACATTAGAAGTCGTTAACTTTACGACGGTGTTTTTCAAGAGGAGAAGAAAGGTGTAGGTTAATTTAGAAGTACCTGAAGGACATAGTATCTTAGAAGTTGAAAAATTGTTAAGTTTTGGTAAAAGTAAGCATATAGGTTAAGACGGCATTGACCGAAAGATCGAATTTGTTTGTAACCAATTATTGGGGGTTTTGGGGGTTTGCGAAGAAGCGTTGCGTCGTTGTAAAATATACCGTAAAAGAAGTGGGCCTAGAACAGTACCTTGCCTTATTTGCAAGGGTTACTGGTGATAAGCGGCCCTATATCTCTCAATATTAAACTGAAATAATTTAAAGAGAACTTTTGGTTTCGAGATGTTAAGCGCTAGAGAAGCACTTACTTTACCACTTCATCATTCATTTATGGCACCACATGTATAGTATATATATATATATATATATATACATATACAGGGTGTTCCTATTTGTGTGTCCAAAACGCTAGGGTATGGTCAAACTCGGTGAGAAAATAATTTTTGCCAATGGGTGGAAGCCGGGAAAATGTTTTGTTTAGGAGTGAGGATGAAATTTATAAAAGCAGTTATTCTGCCTTTTTTCTTCTACATAGTTGTGCAAAATCTACGTTTGCGGGAAAACCAGTCAACGCACAAAGGAACCGATCATACCGGCGTGTTTGGCGAATATATTACTAGCTTGCGTAGCAAAAAGCGAATAGCCAGATTAAGGCAAGTCATAAAAAGTCGAAATGTTACGTTAACGCTTTTTTGTGCAACATCGTAATTTTTTCCATTACGACCAAAAATGCACGTCCAAAAGACTACTCTCAGGCAATAGCAGATTAATTGCCCACTACATTCGTACCAAAGTGATGGTGCTGCGTTACGTATTTGCCAAGTGACTAAGCTTTTTCGACAGTCATAGTTGTTATGTTTCACGTTGAAGTTTTCACGTTCAGAACCGTAGCATTTTGCCAAGACGTTTCCGCCCCCTCTTTCCATTAGAAAAAATTATTCTCTTGCTGAATTCTACCAAACCTCAAAATACGTACCTAACTTTCTCATACACCCTATGCAAGTATGCATGCCTTCGCTTTCGATATGACTGTCGAAAAAGCTTAGTTACTTGGCAACTACGTAACGCAGCACCATCACTTTGGTACGAATGTAGTGGGCATTAAATTTGCTATTGCCTGAGAGTAGTCTTTTGAACGTACATTTTCGGTCGTAATAGAAAAAATTACGATGTTGCACAAAAAAGCGTTAACGTAACATTTTGACTTTTTATGACTTTCCTTAATCTGGCTATTCGCTTTTTGCAGAATTTGTTGTGCAGAATTTTGTACCTGAGATTGCTTTATTGTGCAGAATTTTCCGCCAAACACGCCGGTATAATCGGTTCCGTTGTGCGTTGACTGGTTCTCCCGCAAACGTAGATTTTGCACAACTATGTAGAAGAAAAAAGACAGAATAACTGCTTTTATAAATTTCATCCTCACTCCTAAACAAAACGTTTTCCCGGCTTCCACCCATTGGCAAAAATGATTTTCTCACCGAGTTTGACCATACCCTAGCGTTTTGGACACACAAATAGGAACACCCTGTATATACATCGTTGTAATAATACACGTGTTTATAGATAAGTAATAAAATATCATCGCCGACGTCAGGATCGTGGAAGCCTCTTCGATGGCAGAGTTTATGATGAACCCGTGAAGTGACTAGCGGGTCACAAGATGTAGGTTGGGTTGTAGTGGCCTCTGCCAGTTCTGTGTGACCATTGCTGGCGAATTGAAGAAGCTTCCGGGAACTGCCCGAACTTGCTTCATAAAGTTTTCTCTAAACTGAATAAGGGCTGCGGTTTCTGGGAGACGAAATCAAGTTACTAGATCTTCTACAAGTGGTTGAGTAAAAGTCATAAGGTAAACTAGACGGTTTTTCGTATTTCGTGGCAACCCAATGGCTAGTTTGAAAAACGTGGGCTTTACCTTATCTAGTTTTTGTAACTGTGATAAGCTGAGGTGCTCTTATATGACCTGGATGCCGTTAATTTGCCACTGTCATGTGTTTCCTGGACTGATGTATTTTTCGAGTATCTATTGGTTCGTGAAAATGTAAAAAAACTCCTGTATGGTGAGATACACTCACCGACAATAAGACGGCGTTGATATATAGAATAAAATAATTTTATCACAATACCAACCCTTGGGTGCACCTTATAAAGTGGCCCAACTACAGGTGACTTTAGGTGACTAAGTCTATTTATATACCATCATATTTATTTTCCTTATACTCATATACATCTAACATCGCTTATTATATTGTTGTCAGCTGCTCTCGGCTTATCATTCGAGAGAAGATACAGGTCTACTAAGCGCGACTGTAACTATTGGGTGGGACTCCGATTCTTCTTACTGGGTCACCACGGCGACCAGAGCAGATACCCCACTACAATGTAGAAAGATCAAGATGACTGAAGGCTTGCAGCGTCAACGAATTACTTGTTTCATTGGCATACTCTTTTACTGAAAATCTGTTACAATATATGTTAAGGTCAATTCATTCTAAAATACGTATCATTTTTCAGATCTTGTGTTCGTTTTCTGTTTCAGTCAATATTTAATCGTTCGAAAAACTCAACTATGAAAAAAGATCAATTTTGATCAATTTAAGCATCACTATTTAGCATCGAAACTACTTCAAGAGCTCCCTATCACGACCCGTCTTTACATATTTAAGAATAATCGTTTAATGGCATACTCTCACAAGCCATGCGTCATAATTATTGAGAGTATGATCTACAGTATATATACACACAAATCACGGTACCTGTCACACAATAACCGATCATCGAAACACGGGTACCTGCATATATGAAATGTGACCGCTATATTATGTATGTATGTATATATATATATATATACGCGTATACGCATTCTACTATATATATTACAAGAGTAATTCCGTATTGCCCAATGCCAATAATTAAAAGCAAATTTTTTTTTAGATTTTCCGTAAGGCTAATGCCCGTGTACAGTTTTTTTTAATGAAATGGCAAATATTTAATCCACTTCGGCATTTACCTTGTCTAAATTGAAAACCATGCAAGCCAAAGGGTTTTGCCACTAAGCCATCTTGCTCGGTAAAATGAGGGACAATTATTTTCTGTTTTTAGTTCCATGGCCAAACATGTTTCAAAAACGCCGACCCGCTTCGTGTTTCAGAGATCATGCACAGGTAATAAAGCTCCTTATATTTTTCTTGAGATGTATCGAGAATAGTATGCCCCTCCAAGCCTTCCAGAAGCCATGTCGATAAGAGGTAAATAGATTAAGCTCTTACAGATTAAGCCAAATTTGGAAGAAGGCAGAAAAGCTTGGCTAAAAGACACTAAGTGCAGCTTAGCGAAAGTAGTCAGGTTTAGAAGTTTCTTGGTTCTTGCCTTTACAGATGATAAGTGATATGAGTTCGTTTGAAGAAGAATGGGTATTTGCCATTAGCAATTGTAAGGTTGAATGTGTTAGCGATTTAAAGTGGCTAAAAGGTTTAGAGCACATTTTATGACCGTAAAAGAAACGTTATTTGCTGCTTACATAAATTGATTTAATATATACACAATACACTAGATACGGGCTCTTCACTAGATCCGGGTTGCCAGCATCGATCACCTCATATCCTCCTGAAATGGGGCCCGAGGAAGCTTGTGGAAAGAACAGCTTCAATGGGTAGAGACGTGGTAAAGACGATGTTCAGCCTCATGTCTCTCCGGAAGCTCACATAGGCGGTCGCAATGAGAAGCCAAGAGATGGAAGAGCATCGGCAATTATTCACTGCTAGCTGCCAGTGAAGCAGGTACATCACGCCTTTCTGAGACCTTTTAAGAAACAATGTAAGCTCTTAGACTCGGGTCGGGTCAAACTTAAAAGATGACAAAAGAGCTTAGCTGAAAGGGAGTAAGTGCAATTGAGGCAAAGTAGTCAGGACCTGTCGTTAGGCCCCTGCATTGACAGATAGGGTGATATATGTTCGTTTAAAGGAATTTGCTACTGGCAATTGGGACTGGTTGGTGATTGACGGGATGTGTCAACGATTCCAAGTGGCTAAGAGGCGCATGGCGCATTTCACTACTGTAGAAGGGTGCCTCCCAATATATATATATATATATATATATATATATATAGTCTCCAAATTGGCTCTAATAACGTGGATGAATGTGAACAGAAGCTGAACTGTTATATTGGCCAGAGTTGAAGCGAAGGTGTGTTTGGGCAAGACAACCTTCTAGATTTGGGTAGTATTTGTTGTTTGAGCCGATCCAGTTGATAGAGTTCCGTTGCCGACTGATGGAGCTGTCGAATTGCTGTGGCCGTTACTGATGCCGCTTCGCTTTCTGACGGCAATCCGTCGTAGAGATCTGAGCAGCGTGCGCGAGAGCCGTGTCGGAATAAGGAAACGAGTCAGCTGGACGACAAGGTCGGCCAGCGTCTGTCGTACAGCTGCCGAACAAAGACAGTACACGTAGAAATTGCCCGCCGCGTTCACCACCAGTAGGAGTTCGCCGACGAGATGGAAGATTTGAAACCCAAAGCTGATCTCGCTGCCGGCCGTCATGAGACACCAAGCAAACACCTGCGGTGTCCCACAAACGAGAAACATGACGGAGACTGCTATCAGCAGAACCGTGAGACGGTTCTCTTCGCGACTTCTGAGTTCGACCGTCTCGGTGCTACAACTGTAATAAATACGGAAAAAGAGCATGAGTAGCGGCACAGTTTTAGTAGACAGCTGATTTTAATCGCCCGGCTGACCGTACACTTCTTTGCTATAATTTCGTTTTACTGGATGGCGACGTAAAATGAGCCATCACACAAAACTATAAACTGTGCGTAACCATTATATATATGCATTATGCAGTATTATTATATAATAAGTATACATAATATGCAACCGAAATTATCCATTTGCCTTTTGTGCTTTTATCGAAGAACATGAAAGCCTCCGTACTTTAGGTTCTGTTCTCGATCACCAAACATGCACAAACCGCAAAAAGAGACTCTCATCCTCAATGTGCAATACAAAGATACTTTTCAGTTTCCTGAACGGGGCCGTTGCAATGTAAACATTGCGAGGTGCAATATGTGCAAAATTATTGTACTACAATAAATTGTCCTATTGATCAAATCAAACATTGAGCAATCAAAAACATATTCTTACAATTACGAAGCTACCAGCCAATCTATGTGTACAACATGAGCTTAGTCTGAAAAGAGTTGTTTGTTATTTTATATATATAAATATATATATTAAGCAAATTATTAAATAAATATTCACCGAGAATGAAAAAAAAAAAAAAAAAAAAAAAATATATATATATATATATATATATATTAGGTAAGTTAAAAAGTTCGTCGGCTTTTTCACCCGATTTTAAAGAGCCTTATTTATGCAGACAACAGTATTTTTATTCAATTATATATTGACCGTTTTGTTCGATAACCTTCGCCCATCGCCTCGGTAGATCCATGATTCCTTTCTCCCAGAACGTCTTGTCCTTCTCGTCGAAATACTGAGTGAGGTGATTTTTTATAGCCTCCAAAGGTTCAAATGTTGTGCCATCAAGGGAGTTCTGGAGAGACCTGAACAAGTGATAATCAGATGGTGCGAGGTCGGGACTATACGCTGGGTGCGGCAGCACATCCCAGTCAAACTCCGCCAATTTTTGCCGGGTGGCCAAACTTTTGTGTGGTGTCGCCTTAACATGTTGAGAAGTGACGCCCCACCTGTTTGACAATTCCGGGCGCTTCGAGTTGTCTGCAGTAGACGACGGAGTTGATCGTCTGACCCATTGGAAGCAGTTCAAAATACACGACGCCCTTACAGTCCCACCAGCAGCACAGCATAACCTTCTTCTGATGAATTTCGGGTTTAGGGATAGCTGCGGCCTGAGAACCTCTGGGGACCCAACTTCTTTTCTGTGTTACGTTTCTGTAGAGTATCAATTTTTCATCGCCGGTTATCAATCTCCTCAGAAATGGCTCATTCGAGTTCTTCCGGAGGAGTGCGTGACAGGTATCGACTCGCCCATCAAGCCATTCAAGCTGCCTATCATTGAGGTCGTGTGGTAGCCAGATATTCCGCTTGCACGAGAAACCTGCATCATGGAGGCGATTCCAAACGGTTCCGTGGGAGACTCCCGTTACATCTTCAATTTCTTTTATGGTCAAACCTGGGTTCGAAGTAACCAGGCTTATGACTTCGTCGGTCTCCACAACATTGGGTCGTCCTGACCTCGGTTCATCTTCGAGATTGAAGTTTCCATCTTTGAAACGGGGATTTGTGTACTGCGTTTTCGCCGTAGACTGCACATATACTCCGGGTTGTTTGCTCTGCACTTATGCCTTCACGGTAGGAGAACAACATAATGTGTCGAAAATGCGTATTTTTGTCCTCCATTGCAAACAGCTGCCAATTCTGCAAACGAAACGGTAAAGTTGGAACCGGTATACCGTCGCGCCGCCACGGGTCTGCTCCTGAGTGTAAACACCCAGCCGCACTCTCAGGCGGCCCTGCTGCAGAGCGCGGGAATTTCAAAAATGTGGTCCCAGAAAGCCGACGAACTTTTTGACTTACCTAATATATATATATATATATATAAAATAACAAACAACTCTATTCAGGCTATATATATATATGTATGTATATATAATACATATATATATATATATATATATATATATATATATATATATATATATATATATATATATATATATATATATATATATATATATAATACATATATACGTATTAGTACTTGCATAACAACATGATCAAGTTAAACATTTTGATAGGCATAATAAACGTACCCAAGCCTCTGTCGGTCTCGTTGGTATTTGCGCAGAGCCAACAGAATTTTTACGTTGAGAATGAATACAAGGGCAACGGGAAAAGCTCGCGTTGTCAGCTCCCTAACAACCACGTACACTCGAAACCCTAGTTGGTTCGTGAGATCGGCCACCTCACATTGGTAATGTATCGGCTCGTGTACAGCAAGTGCCTGACGTGAAGCGTTGCGGCTCATATCCGACTTGCTGTCGTCTGATCTATTGAAGTTGACCTCTACCAACCGCGTCTGGACCGAGACTGGGCCGTAGATCAGAAACGAGAACAGAAACGTGGCGGCTATCTTTATCAGAACGCGGCGCCGGCTTTCCCGTTCGGTGCACTCGAGCGGACGGCACACGGCTCGATGCCGATCAAATGCTAGAATCGATACAAGGAGAGCGCTAGTTGCCGAAAAGCCATTACCTAGAGCAAATGTCACATGGCAGTAGGCGAACATGTACGGATAGCAGTTGCTCAGTCGCTCGTAGGGAAACCACCTCAGTATGAAAAGCTGGAAGTTCACGAGCAGATAACCGAGGTCGGCGACCGCCAGCCAGAACATGTAGACGAAGGTCTTGTTTCGAGGAGAGAGTCGACTCAGCACAATGAGGTTGATCACGTTGCCAAAGATGCCGAACACGATCGTCACCTGCATCGCCACGCGATATTGCTCGTAAAAATGTAAAAAAGATCGAATTCCGATACTGTCATTAGCCGTGGTGGTGGTGTTCGAAAAGTCCCCATTCATCTTCTTCGCAGAAAGAAGATATTCGTTGTTTAGCTTGTTACGCCCGGAACGACGCGTACGTTATTTAGGAGCGGCACCCACGTTCGGCCTGAAACAAGCAGAGTAACAGAAAACATGCGCTTATAGGCATACGTTTAGATTGAAATGTTAGTAGGCTACCTGAGTATGTCTGCCCATGCATCTTACAAAACCACTACACACTTAGGAATAGACGATTTTTTTCACGGAATTACGCAATATGCTGAGATAAAAGTTGAGCAGCACATTTCTCATGACTAAGTGCACATGCAGAACAGAAGCCTTATGACCACGAGATCGTTCACTATCATTGGTCTGAATACGCATTCGTATTTTGTTCAACTACTTTTGTGTTCTCTCGGTAGCTAATTCCTCTGGTGCTTGCTCTGTTTGTTATAATACCACGATAGTCTAATGTCTAAGATTAACTCTATCGAAGCGCTTTTTGCGCTAGACTTATTTGCCGTTTCCTTATGATCGAAGACTCCTTTGTAGATCAGCAGATACACTTTTTAGTTAACGTCATTTTATGTCGAATAGAAATTCCAGTTAGATCTTTTGTCGAAAGCGTGCTTTGTTAAACGAGGGTATATCACTGCCTTCGTGGAATAAGTACTCTTCCAAGATTATAGGTGTGTAAACCATGCGCGTCATATTAACGGCACCCAATCTAGACCAACTACGTGCATTTTCTGTGCACATTCTTCGGGAGCTCTAAATACGTATTACAATATATACAATGTAAATTATATAAGTATTACAATGTATGGTTTGGGTCCTGACAATCCTGACTTCCGCACTCCCAGATAACTCTATCTCGTCGGCAGGACATGGACCGATATAACAGGGAAAGGTTCCTCAGTCTTCATTCAGGTTTTGTTTTCTCAGGTCGTTATTATCCTCATTGCCTCCTAAAAGTGTCGTACCTACTCCCACCAGTGGGGTACTGTCTTCGTGACATCATCCTGTTCACAACACAAAGAGTGTTAATTCTTAGTGCTTTCTAGATATATGTTTTTACGTCGGTCGAACAGGTTTCAGAGATTTTCCGTCTTCTTGTTGTCTCATTGGGAGTATAATCTGTCTAATAAGCGACCTATTTCCGTAGATGTCGATGTTATCCGTCACATGTCATGTGCACTTCATTCCATACTTGGTAAACTATAGGAATAAAAGGGAAGCGGCTGCCCGGACGTCAGTTGGCCACCAGGCGCCTTCGCAGACCGCCGTGACCCTTGAATAAAGATCCTTTGGATTTGACTTGCCGTTTTTTGAGAGCCGATTTGGCGGCATTCCTTTATCAACCTCCTCTGTGAGGAATAGGATTTTCACTTGTCTTTTTAGGCATTTGGCCGGGCACCGCGCATATTGCTGAATTTCCGCTAGACACCCACAAGGATTGTGCCCGTAGCTGCTAGGAGCTCTCATTGTCTTGCGCCTCCCTCTATTTTTGTGCTTTTATAGGTAGATTGAGCCGTCATAAGTTGCGACAATTTCAAGCGCATTTTATAGTTTATTTTGACACCGAGAAAAAAGTACACTGCGTTTTTACATGGGTTAAGAATCTGATGTCAATAATTTCCGATTTCTAGTAAGGTTTCAAGTTGATAGCCGTTAGCACTAAGACTTTACAGCTTGAAAAGCATGCTCATTACAAATGCACCGACAAACTGGCAAGCTGTACCGTGACGTCACACTTGATCACAGCTGCGGGAAGCGCTTTGCCGCTAATTGTTTAATCATGGTTTCATATCCCGGACGTTTTGAAACCACACAGTTATAAGCTCGAATGTAAACAGCTCTGAATGACGCTCTAAAAAGTAAACTCAGGCAATCGTGGGCTTAAATCAAACACATTTAGTACAATAGTAACAGATGTTGTAAGTGGCATATAAAGTGCGCAACGTACCAAGCCTGATCGATGATCCCAAGTTGTAGAGCATGTCATCAGAATTGCCATTAAACACACATAAACAGCACACATTCCTAAGGCGTTTAGGACACCGCATACCTTAGACCTTCACCACGTATCCATAAGACGGATATGTTTGCCAATATATATATATATATATATATGCACAAATATTATCTTTCGCTAGGCTTGAGGATGGCACAAGAGGACATCACATGTACTGAATGAATATTTAGAAAAAAGAGTAACACATGTGGTTGTTGAATACGAGGTACGATAGTCGTGAGGTCGACTGGTGGGATATCGCCGACTTATTATAATTTGCTTCTTCTGATTCGTTTCTGTTTACGTTCGCGCTAGCCGATCAGCCGTCGCCAGTTAATGAGTGAGTTGAATTCTCGCTTGCCTCCTCTGCCCTCGCCATGAAGATTAGCAGCAGCCTCAGAAGAAAAAAACGACTGCAGAATAACGAAAATCCGATGCACGCGAACACGGGCAGGCGCGGATCTGAGCATACGTAGAATCTGAGCACCAGATACGTTACTAAACCCACGCTGCAGATACTCTGTTACAAAAAGAGCTATATATATATACATCGTGATTTACTCGTATGGATTCGATTATGCAGAGAATTAATTCAGCATATTTATACCCGCAAATAGTCGCACATAAATATGTCTAAAATAGCTACTACATCACAATTAAAATAGTCTTCGTTTTAAGACATATGTATGATACTGTTGTTGTAAAACTGCTTATTTTAAATATTATCATATTGGGGTGCATGATAGTGCTCCATCTCTTTTATTGAGACATTTGTACTCCCCCTTTTTTTTGGCCGATTAAGTTCACTTCTGCACTCACCTAGTTTAAGTTGAAAAGCATGCAAAGCAATTTAAGAATGGTCGGTCCAGGTCTTGATCTCACGAATTTCCGAATGCAAAGCAATGGCTTTGCCACTAACCCACCTTGCTCAGTTGCAAATGTTAATTTTATATATTTTACTTAATATAATAGTGTGTTTTTGCTAGACCAACGTCGTTTCACATTCTTGTTATGCAGTCCTCGCCTCTAATAACTAGCTCTCACTGCTCAGAGGCCACTAGAGAGTTACAAGTTTAAAACAGCAGAGCAGCAGGAAGTCGGCGATTGATCAAACAGTCAGTAAAAGGAAGGCGTCGTCCTGACTCGTTGTAGCTCGCGCCCCGCCAGAACCCCGGCCCTCCGATGGAAGCTGCCCGTGATTTGATACCATCGTAGACTCTGCAAAGAGTGAAGCATAGGTGCATATTCAGTTGACGAGCTACAGAAGTGTGGACTATAGCTAAGATCAAGCAACGCAACAATCTGGGCGGCTCGTTTCGGCGCGTCTTCGTCTCCCCAGACCTCTTTGCTTGCTCGTTCACTCAGCAATGTCAGTGGCTGGCCGACAAGAAACACTTTCGGCCGTTTCAAGCAGTTTCATCTAGTGGTGCTGGTGCATGGCTTAATGCTCTACCGAGTGCTCCCGTTGGAACTCTCTTAGAGGACTACGTCGTCAGGATCTGTGTCGGTCTTCGTCCTTGGGAATCCCTCTAGTCGAAGAACATGAATGCAGCTGTGGCGAGAAGGTCTCACCCCCTAGGGTACCATGGCTTATCCTGCATCCGCAGCTTAGGTCGTAGGACGAGACACGCTGCTTTGAATGATACCCTAGCCCGTGCTCTACGATCTTCTGGCTAGCCTGTGTGTTCTCGAACCCGCAGGTTTGTATACAGACGACTCCCGTCGACCTGATGGGATGACCCTAACAGCCTTTGAGAGTGGTAAGACACTCGTTTAGGATGCTACCGTGACTGACTGTTTAGCACCTTCAATGGTCAGTCACGGCGCTATCCTAGGCTGGTTATGCTGTTTCGCAGGCGGAAAGAAAACAAGTGTCGGAAGTATGCATCTACCGGAGACTCTATGGATTTTCGACCTTTTGCCTTTGAGACCTTAGGGGGCCCAGGTAAAATAACTGAGGGAGGCATAACTAAGATATGCAAGTGTCTAAGATTGGCCACGGGGGACCTGCGCGCTGGTAAATTTTTCCGGCAAAGGCTGTCATTGGATATACAACGTGGTAACGCCACGGCGGTGCTTGGTACCTTGTCCAGGTGGTCGACACCAGGCCTGAACCTATGGATGGTGTAGCTTGTCGTCACGTTCGCTGGAGGAACAATTGTATACACCCCGTTATGAGTTAAATAAAATTTTGTCACAATATATAGAAACACTTTATGTAACTTTTAGTAAGTATGCATATAACATCGTTAATTTTATGGCTGTTAGATATTTCGGCACGACTATTCGAGGAAGAATACAGGTCTACTAAGCACGAACGACGTAAACTATTGGGTGGGACTCTCTGGTCTTTCTAGTATCTGGGATAAGTGCAAAGGCTCGACAAAGTCAAATCTGCAATCCCTGGGGAGAGCCCTGGACTTGCACACGACCGCCCAAAACCACATTGTCTATTTGCCTGCCAAAACGCCGCTATTCGTTAAGATAGATTATTATGCGGGTTATTGAAGGAAGGAGCACACCGGCCTTTTTAAAGTTGAAAGATAGATTAAGTAAATTGAATGCGTCAGGGACCGGTCAGGACGGCATCGACGTTAGTGATCAAGTCAACTATCGTGGATTTTGTGAAGATTAGTTGGTGATGAGATAAATTGATTGAAATGTACATTTATTAAGCATACATACAGGGTAATTCATTCTAAGCACATGTGGTAAATAGCATGGTTCCTTATGAACGGAAACTATTTTTTGTGGTTTGACAAAAACAAAACAGTTTTCAAGAAAGATCTTGTTTGGCTTATTGGTTCTAAAAATCCACCCGCAGGTGAGGTGAAACACCATTCCAGATCATAACCTATAGGGAGCTTGTCTACCGACCACTTGCTATTCGTCATATTATTTGTTGAAGCATATCCACAACGCAAAGTGTGTTGTGTTGTTTACGGACTTGTGTAGCGAGCGAGCTCACGTGGCGACAAACATGCTGCTACCAGGGTGCTAGATCCGGCTTACAAGCATCAGTCACTTCATGTCCTCCTGTAAAGGGGCCCCGAGGACGCTTGTGGAAAGAACAACACTTCAATGGATAGGTAGGAGAGACGAAGTTCAGCCTCATGCCTTTCCAGAGGCTGGTGGGACGGCAGAGCATCGGCGCATCGAGCGCTAGAACGCGACATTGCCGCCGGTGTCGAAGTACTGCTATGCAATTCCGAGCCTAAGGGGGTAAGGAGGATATTAGGTTTTGGTGGGTTTACCGAGTCTCACACTAGTCACTGCTGGCTGCTAGGTGCATCACGCCTATCCGAGATCTTCCTTTATAGATAGGGTGATATGTGTTGACTTGAAGGAGAGAGAAGGGGAATTGGTTACTGGAACGTTAAATGTGTGAGCGATTTAAAGTGGCTCAGAGGCGTATGGCGCACTTTAACTACGGTAGAAGGATGTCGCCACTGCATCATACATAAATTGATTTACATACATACAATATACATATCGTACATATAGTATACAATACACTCCCCAAAGAGGGTTTAATTACGTAGATGAATGTGAACAGAAGCTGAACTTCTGTTATATTGGTCAGAGTTGAAGCGAAGGTGCGTTTAGGCAAGAGGACCTTTTAGATTTGGGTAGTATTTGTTGTTTGAGCCGATCCAGTTAATTCGAGTTCCGCTGCCAGCTGATAAAGCAGTCGAATTACTGTGGCCGTTACTGATGACGCTTCGCTTCTTTCTGACGGCAATCCGTCGTAGCGATCTGAACAGCGTGCGCGAGAGTCGCGTCGGAAGAAGGAAACGAGTCAGCTGGACGACAAGATCGGCCAGCGTCTGTCGTACAGCTGCCGAACAAAGACAGTACACGTAGAAGTTGCCCGCCGCGTTCACCAGCAGTAGGAGTTCGCCGACGACATCGAAGACTTTAAACCCAAAGCTGACCTCGGTTCCGACCGTCATGAGACACCAGGAAACCACCTGCGGTGTCTCGCAAACAAGAAACATGACGGAGACTGCTATCAGCAGAACCGTGAGACGGTTTTCTTCGCGACCTCTGAGTTCGACCGTCTCGGTACTACAACTGTAGTAAAAACAAGAAAAGAGCATGAGTAGCGGCACAGTTTTAGTAGACAGCTGATTCCAATCGCCTGGCTGGCCGTACACTTCTTTGCTATAATTCAGTTCTACTGGATGGCGAGGTAAAATGGTCAATTACACAAAATTCTAAACTGTGCGTAAGTATTATATATATGATGATATATATTATTATATATTATATTATTATTATTATTATTATTATTATTATTATTATTATTATTATTATTATTATTATTATTATTATTATTATTATTATTATTATTATTATTATTATTATTATTATTATATGATAGATATGCATAATAAATATATAATACATATACATAATATGTAACCGAAATCATCAGTTTGCCTTTTGTGCTGTTACCGAAAAACACGAAAACCTCCGTACTTTAGGTTCTGTTTTCGGTTACCAAACATGCACGAACCGCACGAAAAGACTTAATCGTTAATTTGCTACACAAGATATTTTTAGTTTTCTGAACGAGACCGTTGCAATGTAAACACTGCGAAGTGTAATGTATGCAAAATGATTATACTATAAATTGTCCTTTTAACAGATCAAATCAAATATTGAGCAATCAAAAACAGTTCTACACATGTGCCCTGTTTAAACCTTGCGCGAGTCTTTCGAGAATTGTAAATAATGCTTGTGTTACAGTGAATTCGACGGGTAAAAACGATTTCTGGATACTTTGCGGACTCTAAACGAACCGTCAATGGACCTCATGGTACGCGAAGAGCAGGGAACACCTACATATCTATAACGAAGCGACTAGATGGTGTACTCACCATAGCCTCTAGCAGCAAATATAACAAGGACAAAAAGTATACACTTTTAGCACGCGAGGAACGTACACAGAAGGACTACCACATAATTAAACTGAATTGCGCACCTTAAGTTAGTAAATCACTGCCTTTGCCTAGGAGTTGCACGAATTCCGTGGTTTGCATATTCTACCTCCGCATTAAGAGGGACATTACAGGAACTTACAAACCACAAGAGCCATTTAAAACCAAAATGCTTCAAAGTCTCAACTACTGTGTTCAACAACTCGCTTTCACGAAATCAATGATGGTGCAGGTAAATTGTACGGATAAGTAAGATTAGCCGACTCCATATTCTCACAATTAGGAAGCTGGGCATAATACCAGTCAACCCATGTGTACAAGATGAGCTTAGCCTGAATAGATATTTTTGTTATTGTTATTCATATATATATATATATATATATATATATATACGTATTCGTAACAGCATGACCAAGTTAAAATTTTCGATAGGCATAATAAACGTACCCAAGCCTTTGCCGGTCTCGTTGGTATTTGCGCAGAGCCAACAGAATTTTAACGTTGAGAATGAATACGAGAGCAACAGGAAAGGCTCGCGTAGTCAGTTCCCTAACAACCACGTACACTCGAAATCCTAGCTGGTTTGTGAGGTCGGCCACCTCGCAGAGGTAATATATCGGCTCGTGTACAGCAAGTGCCTGGCGTGAAGCGTTGTGGCTCATAGCCGACTTGACCTCGTCCGATCCAATGGCGCTGAATTGTACCAACCGCGTCTGGAGCGAGATTGGGCCGTAGATCAGAAACGAGAACAGAAACGTGGCGGCTATCTTTATCAGGACGCGGCGCCGGCTTTCCCGCTCGCATTCCAGCGGGCGGCACACGGCTCGGTATCGATCAATGGCTAGAATCGCCACAAGGAGAGCGCTAGTTGCCGAAAAGCCATTACTTAGAGCAAATGTCAGATGGCAATAGGCGAACATGTACGGATAGCAGTTGCCCAGTCGCGCGTAGAGAAACCCCTTCAGTATGAAGATCTTGAAGTTCACGAGCAGATGGCCGAGGTCGGCGACCGCCAGCCAGAACATGTAGACGAATGTCTTGTTTCGACGACAGAGTCGACTCAGTACGATGAGGTTGATTACGTTGCCAAAGATGCCAAGCACGACCGTCACCTGCATCGACACGCGATATTGTTCGTAAAAGTGTGAAAATGCGGCTTCTTCATCATAGGCCTCAAGCTGAGCTCCTATACTCTCATTAGCCGTGATGGTGGCGTTCCCAAAGCCCCTATTCATCTTCTTCGCAGAAATAAGATATTCGTTGTTTAGCTTGTTACGCCCGGAACGGTGCGTACGTTATTAGTGTACGGCACCCGCGTTCGGTCCTAAAACAAACAGAGTAACAGAAAACATGCGCTTATAGGCATACGTTTAGATTGAATCTTTAGTAGGCTACCTGAGTTTTTATGAAGAGAAGAAGCATTGAGTAGCTCATACAAAACAACCACAAACTTAAGAATAGCCGATTTTTTCCACGGAATTACGCAATATGTTGAGACAAAAGTTGAACAGCACATGTTTCATGATTGAGTGAACATGCAGAACAGAAGCCTTATGACCACGAGATCGTTCACTATCATTGGTCTGAATACGCATTCGTATTTTGTTTAACTATTAGTTAGTTATTGTTCAACTATACTTTTGTGTCCTCTCGCCAGCCAATTTCTCTGGTGCTTGCTGTGCTTTTCATCACGATCGCCTATCTTAGATTATCTCTATGGAAGCGTTTTTTGCTCTGGACTTATTTGCTAGAGCAAAAACGCTTTGATATAGGTAGGTCTTAAGGCTCTGTCTTTAAACAAACTCGTGACATCAGTCCTGTTCACAACACAAAGTGTGTTTATTCTTTGTGCTTTTAGCCATATGTTCTTACGGTGGTCGGACAGGTTCCAGAGGTTTTCCAGTCCTCTTGTGTCGTTGCGAGTATAATCTGTCTATTAAGCGACCTATATCCGTAGATGTCCATGTTATCCGTCACGTGTCATGTGCACTTCACTCCGCACTTGGTAAACTATTGGGATAAATGGGAAGCGGCTGCCCGGACGTCAGTTGACCACTAGACGCCTTCGCGGATCGCCGTGACCCTTGAATGAAGATGCTTTTGACTTGACTCGCCGTTCGACGAAAGAGCGCAGTTAGCATGACGCTCCATGGGCAGAAGTCAAAGCATTCTACATTGCGCACACGTCATCGATTGAATCCGAACGTGGATCGCTAGAGGTGCGCTTAAGGGCGACCCCACCAGTACCTCTGTGACTTGCAGTGCGAAGTCTCCTTTATCGTGAATATTATATGTGATAATCACTATGTTGGCATCGTTTCCACTCTGGCTGGCTACTTTGTAGGCGTGTTCTGTGCTTCCCATTTTTCGAACGCACTCTATGTATAATAATAGCTCGTTGTCCTGAAGTTCCGAAACCTGCAGGTGATCTAGTA
The DNA here is from genome assembly GCA_003439945.1 of Dermanyssus gallinae. Taxonomy (NCBI): domain Eukaryota; kingdom Metazoa; phylum Arthropoda; class Arachnida; order Mesostigmata; family Dermanyssidae; genus Dermanyssus; species Dermanyssus gallinae. The sequence goes on from QVRM01005215.1 coordinate 84,305, forward strand.
TTCTGAGAGCCGATTTGGCTGCATCCCTTAATCAAACTTCTTCGTAAGGAATAAGAGTTTTACTTGACTTTTTAGACACTAGGCCGGTCACCGCGTATATTGTTGGATTTCCGCTAGACACCCACAAGGATTGTGCCCGTGGCTGATAGGAGCTCTCATTGCTTTATTACCCCCCTCTATTTTTTTGCTCTTATTGGTAGATTGAGCCGTCATAAGTTGCGACAATTACAAGCGCTTTTTATAGTTTCTTATGACCTCCGTAGTACACCGAGAAAAAATACCACGTTTTTTGATTGAGTTAGGAGTCTGATGTAAATGGTTTCCGATTTCTAGTCAGGTGTTGACGCATAGTAATAATATTAATGAACTGACAACGAGCGATTTCTAAAACGTAATTTCTATTGTTTACTTGTGTGTAGTTTTGTACAAGGCATTCGACTTGATATCCATTAGCAGGAAGAGATTTTGCAGATTGAAAAACACGTTCTAAATAAGCTCGAATGCAAACAGTCCTGAATGATGCTCTAAAAAGTAAGTTCAGGCAATCGTGGGCTCAAATTAAACACATTTAGTACTCTAGTAATAGATGCTGTAGGTAGCATATAAAGTACGCAACGTACCCAGCCTGATCGATGATCCCAAGCTGCAGAGCTGGTCATCAGAGTTGCCATTGAACACACACGAACAGCACAAATTCCTAAGGCGTTTAAGACACCGCACACCTAAGGCCTTCCCCACGTATCCAAAAGATAACGGGTGTGCCTGCCAATATATTTACAACACACACACATGTATATATATATATATATATATATATATATATATATACGCACAAATTTGATATTTTTCTAGGATTGAGGACGGCACAACAGAACATCACATGTACTAGATGTTTATTGGAGAAAAAGAATAACACATGTGGTTGTTGAATACAACGTACGATAGTTGTGAGGCCGACTGGTGGAGTATCGCCGACTTACTATATTTTGCTTCTTCTGATTCATTTCTGTTTACGTTCGCGCTACCCGATTAACCGCCCCCAGTTAATGAGTGAGTCGGCTCCTCGCTTGCCTCCTTTGCCCTCGCCATGAAGATTAGCAGCAGCAGCATCAGAAGAAGAAAAACGGCTGCAGAATAACGAAAATCCGATGCGCGAGAGCACGGGCAGGCGACATACGTATATATATATATATATATATATATATATATATATATATATATATAGTATTTTGCTTGTATAGATTCGATTATGCAGACGATTGATTCTCAACTGTGTTGTTAACTTAATATGATATTATCACAAAACCTCACCACATTGATTGAAAGCGTCTAAAAATAGCTGCTATATCAAAATGAAAACATCTTTTGTTTTGAGACATATGTATGGTGCTGTTGTGCAACTGCTTATTTTAAGTATAATTATATTGGGGTGGATCATAATGCACCATCTGTTTTATTGAGACATCTGTACTCCTCCGTTTTTTTTTTACTTTATTTTGGCCGATTAAGTCCACTCCTATACTCACCTAGTTTTAATTGGAAACCATACAAACCAATTTAAGAATAGTCGGTTCAGGTCTTGAACTCAAGACTTCCCGAACGCAAAATAATGGCTTTGCCACTAAGCCACCTTGCGCAGTTGCAAATGTTAATTTAAAATATTTTAATTAATATATTAGTGTGTTTTTGAGACCAACTTTGCTGCTGGTCTCATTTGAAAATAGAACGGCCTATGTTATGCAGTATTTCCCTCTAATAACTAACTCTAACTGCTCAGAGGGTGCTGGCTAGAAAGTTGTTAGCTTAAAAACAGCAGGACAGCAGGAAGTCGGCGGTTGCGCAAAGCATTCAATAAAAAAGAAGGCGTCGTCCTGATTCGTTGTAGCCCGAGCCCCGTTATAACATCGTTAATTTTATTGCTGTCAGATGCTTTCGGCGTGACATTCGAAGAAGGATACAGGTCTTCTAAGCACGAACAACGTAAACTATTGGGTGGGACTCTCTGGTCCTTCTAGCCATTTGGATAAGCTCAGTGCAAAGGCTCGACGAGGTCAAATCTGCAATCCCTGGGAAGAGCCCTGAACCTGCACACGACTCCTCAAAGCCACCTTGTCTACTTGCCTGCCGAAACGTCAACGCTATTCGTCAAGGTAGAATAATTTGTGAGTCATTGAAAAAAGGACCGTCGGTCTTCTTTAAATTGAAAGATAGCTTAATTAAATGGAATGCGTCAGGGATATCGGTCAGGACGGCATCGACGTTAGTGATCGAGTCAACTGTCGTGAGTTTCTTGGGTTTATGAAAATAGTTGGTGATAAGGTGTATTGATTGAATTGCACATTTATTAAGAATACATACAAGACAATTTATTCTAAACGCATGTAGTACATGGTATGATCCCGTATCAACAAAAACTACTTTTTGTTGTTTGACAAAAAAGCAAAAGGTTTTTAAGAACTATCTTGTTTGGCCTATACGATCTAAAAATCCACACCGTAGGTGAAACGAAACGCTATTTCAGATCATTACCTACAGGAATCTTGTCTGTTGACCATTTCTAAACATGCTATTCGTCATGATATTGGCTAATAAACATGAAGCATATCCACAACGCCGACTGTGCTGTGTTGTTTACGGACTTGTGTAACAAGAACAACGGGAACTGGTCGAAAAGCATCATTCTGTACGAATTACAGCTTGTAGAGCACGCTTTTATGTTTTCGGCCGCTGTTGGATCGGTCTGAGTTGAAGTGACGTACGTTTGAGCAAGAGCAAGGCTGTTGCATTTGAGTAGTATTTGTTGTTTGAGCCGATCCCGTTGGAAGAGTTCCGCTGCCGGCTGATAGAGCAGTCGAATTACTGTGGCCGATACTGATGCCGCTTCGCTTCTTTCTGGCGGCAATCCGTCGTAGCGATCTGAGCAGCGTGCACAGCAGCCGTGTTCGGAAGAAGTAGCAAGGAGCGAGTTAGCTGGACGAAAAGATCGGCCAGCGTCTTTCGTACGGCCGCCGAACAAAGACAGTACAAGTAGAAGTTGCCCGCCGCGTTCACCACCAGTAGGAGTTCGCCGACGAGATCGAAGATTCGAAACCCAAGGCTCATCTGGCTGCGGGCCGTTATGAAACACCAGGCAATCACCTGCGGTGTCTCGCAAACGAGGAACATGATGGAGACTGCTACCAGCAGGACCGTGAGACGGCTCTCTTCGCGGCCTCTGAGTTCGACCGCTTCGGTACTGCAACTGTAATAAAGGGAAGAGAAGAAAGTAGTCGCAAGAGAGTAGCAGCATCTCAGCGGTACAGGGTGATTCCAATCGTCCGGATGGTGGTACACTTCTTTGCTATAATTTCGTTCTACTAGGGTCGCAACGCAATTACACCAAATGCTAAATCGAGGCCATCCGTTTGCGTCTTGTGCTTTTACCGAAAAGCGTAAAAACATTCGTATTTTAAATCATGTCCTCACCAGACATTCACATGTCCAAAGAAGAAACTCTGATCCTCATTTTTTTTACCACATAGGCATTTTCTAGGTTTTCTGAAGGGCACCGTTGCAATATAAACACTGTATGTAACTGGAAGGCTGCAATATAAACAATTTGGGTAAAATTACTGTGCTATACATCGTCCTGTTGGCAGATTGTTCAGATCAAATGTTTAGCAAACGGTAATACATATGAGCCCTGTTTTAAACTTGTGCAAGATTTTTGAGAATTGTAAATAACACTTGTGTTTACAGTACATTTGGTGGTATATTTTCAGAACTCCAAACGAACAGATAATAATGTACCTATATACGAAGCGGCGAGACGGTGTACTTATCGTAAACTAAAACAAAGAATTCAAGGACAAAAATTAGGCAATTTAGTACGCGAGGAACATATGCAGAAGTCGACCGCAAAATTAAACTGAATCGCGCACGCCTCAAGTAAGCAAGTCATTGCACCTATGTGGAAGTTGCATGTACTTCATGAATTACACGGACAAGTAGAACTGGCCGAGTCCATAGTCTGGCAATTAGGCAGCTCGACGCACTACCAGTCAACCTATGCGTACAAGATGAGCTTAGCCTGAACAGAGCTTTGTTAGTATTTTATATGTATACCATGAACCTATTGCTAATGTATGCAAAATAAGCTTTCCTAGCAAATGGTCGAGCTTATAAACAGGGTCATTCATATCGTTATGTACTTAATGCGAGGTTTGGTAGAAATCAGCAAGAAAATATTTTTTCCAATCGAAGAAAGACGCGGAAACGTCTTGTTTAGGAGAGATAGTGAAGTTTATAAAAGTAGTTATTCTGCTTTTTCTTTCCTACAGAGTTGTGCGAAATCTACGTTTGCGGGAGGGCTAGTCAACGCATGAATGAACTGATTATACCGGCGTGTTCGGAGGAAAATTCTACACAGCGGAAGATATTTCACTAGCTTGCTTAGGGAAAAGCGCATCACCAGATAAAGGCAAGTCATAAAAAGTCGATATGTTACGTTAACGCTTTCCATGAAAAATAGTAAAAAAATTCCATTACGGCCAAAAATGTACGTCCAAAAGACCACTCTCACGCAATAGCAAATTTAATGCTTACCATTTTCGTATGAAGGTAATGGTACTGCGTTACGTAGTTGTCAAGTAACTGAGACTGTTTTTTGAATATACATTATCGGTCGTAATGAAAAAAATACGATTTTTCACGAAAAAGCGTTAACGTAAGACATAACAACATATCGACTTTTCATGACTTTCCTCAACCTGGCTATTCGCTTTTCGCTACGCAAGTGTCTTCCGTTGTGCAGAATTTTCTTCCGAACACGCCGGTATACTCGGTTCCTTCATGTGTTAACTGGTTCTCCTACAAACGTAGATTTCGCACAACTATGTAGAAGAAGAGGCAGAATAACTACTTTTATAAAATTCATCCTCTCTCTTTCTCCTAAACAAGACGTTTCCGCGTCCTCCTTCTGTTAATACAAATTATTTTCTTGCCGAGTTTTACCAAACCGATTTATATATATATATATATACATATTAGTACGTTCGTAACGACATGACTAAGTTAAACTCTTCGTTAGGCATAACAAACGTACCCGAGCTCTTGCCGGTCCTTTCGGTATTTGCGGAGAGCCAACAGAATTTTCACGTTGAGAACGAATACAAGGGCAACGGGAAAGGCTCGCGTAGTCAGTTCCCTAACAACCACGTACATTCGAAACGCTAGTTGGTCCGTGATACCGGCCACTTCGCAGTGGTAACGTTTCGGTGTGTGAACAGCAAGTGCCAGGCGTGAAGCGTTGCGGCCCGATCTAATGAAGCTGACCTCTACCAACCGCGTCTGGACCGAGACCGGGCCGTACATCAAAAACGAGAACAGAAACGCAGCGGCGATTTTCGTCAGAACGCGGCGCTGGCTTTCGCGTTCGGTGCACTTCGAGCGGGCGGCACACGGCTCGATGCCGATCAATGGCTAGAATCGATACAAGGAGAGCGCTGGTCGCCGAAAAGCCATTGCCTAGGGAAAATGTCAGATGGCAAAGAACGAACATGTACGGATAGCAGTAGCTCAGTCGTTCGTAGAGAGACCCCTTCAGTAAGAAGATCTGCGAGTTCATGAGCAGATGGCCGAGGTCAGCGACTGCCAGCCAGAAGATGTACACGAAGGTGTTGTTTCGAAGAGTAAGTCGATTCAGCACGATGATGTTAATCACGTTGCCAATGATGCCGAGCACGATCGTCACCTGCAGGGCCACGCGATAGTATTCGTAGAAGTTTAAAAAAGCTTCATCATCATCATCGTCCTCAGTTTGCTTCATAACTCCGATGCTCTCATAAGCTGTTGTGGTGGCGACGTTCGAAAAACTCCCATTCATCGTCGCGGGAAGAAGATATTCGCTGTTTAGCTTGGGTCGTGCACCACCCACGTTTAGCTTAAAACGAACACAAAAGCAGAAAAATGCATTTGCGTAAGCATACGTTTAGAGTGAAGCTGTGGTGGGCCATTTAACTATTTATGCCGATGCATTTTTTTTTAAATTATTAGTTACAGTTTTATTTGCTTATATTCAAGAGGCAACAATTGTCTCCTTATGAACGTGTACACCGGATAAATCAAGTGAAAACGTCACCTATCCTCCAGGTTCGGGCGTGTCCAGTCTAGCAGAGTTCCACGCACAGAGGCGGCGCTACCCCGTTGAATGTCCAGCGATAGTCTCTGGTGCAGGTACTCGACAGCTCTAGTGTTCCCTGTCGAACGATTGAGCGCCTTGCCGACACGTTGAATAAGTTTATGCGTCATCGGGCCAGGTCCCCCTAATGTCTCGAATGCCAGTGGACTTGTTCGCTTCCGCCAACATAGACGCGTGTCCAGCATGTTCCGCTCCCGCACTGACCATTGAGGGGGCTAGTGAGTCAGTAACGATTGCATCCCATACCAGCATGCGACCCATCTCGAAGGACGTTAGTGTCAGCCCGTCCGGTCGCTTCCCATCATTCCTGCAGAGGCCAGGAGGCTCGAGAATGCAAGAAAAGCCGGTTGACCTCAAAGCTCGGCTAAATGTCTCGTTAAGTGCGGCGTGTCGGGCTCGACGACCTGAGCTTAAGGCACAAGAGAGGCCATGGTGTGCCTGTGGCCCCACTTGATCGCCGCATTTACATTGGTGAGGGATTACCAGAGCTGTCCCCAGGCGTAGCCCCGCACTAATCCGAACAGTCTCGTCATCTAATAGAGTGAACTGAGCACTGGGGAGAGCCTGTAACCAGGCCCCGGCACTTTTTGAGGAGACCGCCCGTAGCCTGGCCTTGTCAGTCGTAGTGGGGGCCTGCTCAAGGAGACGTAAACGCCTGCAATGCAAACGTCTTCTCCTGCAGTGGGGTCGACCAGCCTTTCTGGGAAAGGGTGTCAGTGGGTATGGCACTGCACAGAGAGGCTAATCTCTCAAGTAAGCCTGCCAAAGTGTGATCGTATACACTTTGACCTGTATCGTCCAGTAACCGTTTGGCCTTTTCCAATGCCTAGGATAAAGATGAGACGATGGCTGGCCCAGCCAACGCTACTGCGTCTGTTATTCCCAGTCCACCTAAGGATATGGGAAGCAGAGCCTGCAAGCCTGCATCGGGTGAGAGGCGTACGTTCAAAAGCAGTTCCAGTGTCTTCAAGGTCCACTCGTTAGAAGCTCGAAGGTTCTCGGTCGAGTCAAAACAATTAGCCCCTCTAAGTAAGTGAGTTATCCGGGCCGCCGAAAAGCACGATCTCAGTAGGTACATTCCGCGATGAGATCCCAGCGATGGAAGACGGCTGGCGGCTACTTCAAGCTTTTATCTCCACGCGTCTAGAGCCCCAGGTAGCCCCTCTTGGCAAAGAGGAACCCCGAGGAGCTCAATGTCACTCTTCTGGACTACCTTGCAACCGGGAAGGAGATGGCATAGCTCCGATATATCTAGCGAGATCATATCCTCGGGGCCCGTGATGTAGACCTCGCATTTCCCAGGGTTTAAAGATAGACCACTCACCCTCTCGAAATCCAGTACTCTGTGGATATCACCGACTACCGTAGCTAGGTCACCTCCAAGCACACCGTCGTCTAGGTACCAGGCATTTAGAGGACTTTGTAGGGAGTCGATCAAGTCCTTTACGCACAGGCAGAACAGCGGTGGACCTAAAGGGTCTCCTTGTTGGAGGCCCGACTGCGAAGATACAGTCGCGTGTGGCAGAACCAAGTGCGACGGTTGAGCATAAGCCGCATGTACCTGGTGAAACATTTGCGGGGCGTAGCATTTCACCGCGTTTAACAAGTGGTTTCTTCTGACGCTATTAAAGGCATTCCTAAAATCCAGCTTCACCAAGACAGTCGGGCTACTGCGGGAGTTTATAAATGCACGAGAGGTATGATGCCGATGAATTGAGTACCTCGTGCAAAATAACTACAAACTTGAATATAGCTAAAAAAAATTACACGAATTTACACAATATCCTAAGATCCTAAGGTGAAATGGTATATTTCTCATAACTAGGCGAATATACAAAACAGAAACGCTCTGTTTGTTACCGCGATAGCTTGCTTGATTTTACCTCTATCAATGCGCTGCTTGCGCTTGAGGACTTATTTGGCCTTTCTTTACGATCAAAGACTTTTTCGTAGATCATCAGATACACTGCTTAGTTCACCGCTATTTCATGTCGAATACAATTTCGGTTAAAATTTGTGTTGAAAGCGTACTGTATTACGCTGAGATATATCACTGATCGCATGGGATAACTACCCTTCCGGGATAAGAGGTATGTGCACCATGCGTGTCATATTAAGAGCACCTAACCCAGCTCGCAGTGGCCGTGTAGTATCATAATGTATGGTCGGGGTCTATCCTGACTTCCGTGCTCCCAGAAAATTTAATTCCGTCAGCAGGACGTCGACCGATATAACGGGAAAAGGGAACCCCAGCCTTAATTCAGGTTTCGTTTTCTCAGAACGTTAGCATTCTCTTCGCCTCCCAAAGTGTGTCGTACCTACTCCCATCAGTAGAGCCCTGTCGTCGAACAAACTCGTGACAAAAGTGTTCTTCCTTTGTGCTTTTTAGTCACGTGTTCTTACGTCGGCCGGACAGGTTCCAGAAGTTTTCCGCCCTCTTGTGTCACTGCACTCTGTATAATAAACGCCCTATTTCCGTAGATGTACATGTTAAGCGTCGCGTGTCATATGCACTTCACTCCATACTTGGTAAACTATAGGGATAAAGGGAAGAGGCTGCCCGGACGTCAGTTGGTCACCAGACGCTTTCACGGATCGCCGCGATCTTAGAATAAAAATGCTTTTGGCTGGACTTGACGTTCGACGAAAGAGCGCAATTAGCCTGGCGCCCCATGGGCAGAAGTCAAAGCATTCTACATTGAGCACATGCCATCGATTCGATCCGAACGTGGGCCGCTACAGGAGGCGCTTGAGGACCCGGACCCAGGGCCTCTGTGAGTTGTAGCGCAAATTCTCCACTATGTTGAATATTATATTTGGCCATCAGTGTGTTGGCATCGCTTTTACTCCGGCTGCCTACGTTGTAAATGGAATTTTTAGAACGCACTCTTTGTACAATAGCTTGTTATCGTGAAGTTTCGATGATCTCCAGATTAGCTAGTTTTTGAGAGCCGATTTGGTTGCATCCCTTTGCCAACCTTCTAGACTATTACTAGTCCTGTTAGACATTAGGCCGGGCGCTGCGGATATTATAGGAATTCTACTAAACACATCCTACCACACACATCATAAATACCCATATGGATTGGGCGTGTCCCCCCCCCCCCCCCCCCACACACTAAAATGCACATGGATTGTGCGTTCGCTGTCGCCGAGCTTTTATTGTCTTGTCACCCCCTCTACTGAGCAAGATGGCTTAGTGGCAAAGCTTTTGCCTTGCATTCGGTAGGACTGTTTTCGAGTCCCAGACCGGCCACTCTTAAATTGGTTTGTATGGTTTCCAATTTAGACAAGGTAAGTGCCGGAGTGGATTAAAATTGGGCATGACCCGAAAAACCGTACACGGGCAATTGCCTTACTTAAAATCTAAAAAGAAAACAAAAAATGTATTCTGACAACTGGGTTAAAAGGCGGATGTACATAATTTCTAATGGGGTGTTGACGCTTTTAAAATAGTAATTATTTCTTTTCTTAACGCCCGGGCTGGATAAGTGTGTTTATGTTACATCATAGTGTTTCGACACAATAATTGATCTAGCATTTTCTCAGTGCATCGACATTCGTCCTGTAGTTCATGGCAGCCCTCCACGTTGCACAGCACGTGATGATTTCCGTCGGCTGTAAAGGCCCTAGTTAAATGCCGATCTTTGACCCCGCTAGCCCTCCACCCAGTGCTCCTCATTGCTACTGTTCTATAAAATTCTTTGTCTGCTTTACTAATTTTGGTTTGCCAGTTCCGCATATAAATATCAAAGGCGCACGTTTTCGTTAGATTACATTGTTTTTGCAGATCCTCTGTCAGCAGTGGGTCACCTTCCAACACGTGGACCACCCTATTTCTGCACGTATTTGAAAGCGCAAAAACCCTATTTATAATTAAGATGATGAATTGGTGATGTTAAAGACGAGAGAGAGTGATAAAAGCGGAGGTAGTGGCAAAAGGTGGAGACGATTCCGGAGGAAGTGAGTGGTGATGATGACTGTTTAAGTAGATGCTGCTTCTAAATAATTCGTCTCGATGCACACTATAAATTTGTACGCTAATCAAATCCTATAGACTCACATATATTATGCCTACCGATGTTTATCGATTTCCACGAAACTTTTTTGCGTAATATTAATAATAATAGACTGACTACGAGCGATTTCTAAAACTTGATTTCTTTGGCTTACTCGTGTGTATTTTATTACAATGCATTTAATTTGAATTCTATCAGCACTAAAACTTTAAAGCTTAAAAACATGCTCATTAAAATTACACAGACAAACCGTGCAGTGACGTCACACATGATCACAGCTGAAGGAAGCACTTTTCCACTAATTGTTTTATCGTGGTTTTACATCCCGGGCGTTCTGAAATCATACAATCATAGTTTTACATCCCAGGTGTTTTGAAAAGTTATGTGCTCGGGTGTAAACAGCCCTGAAAAGTGCTTTAAAGAGTAAGTTCAGGCAATTGCGGGCTTAAATCAAACACAATTAGTAATATAATAACACATTTTATAGGTGGCATATAAAGAACGCAACGTAGCCAGCCTGATCGATGATCCCAAGTTGCAGAGCTGGTCATGAAAACAGTCACTGAACACACATGATCAGCACAAATTCCTTCACAAATATATACTCACAAATTTGACCTTGTCCTAGGATTGAGGACGGTACAACAGGACATCACAGGTACTAGATGTTTATTTAGAGAAAAAGAGTAACACAATTGGTAGTTGAATACGAGGTACGACAGCTGTAAAGCCGACTGGTGGGAGTATCGCTGATTTACTATAATTTGCGTTTTCTGCTTCGTTTCTGTTTACGTTTGCGCTAGCCGATCAGCCGTCGCCAGTTAATGAGTGAGTTGAATTCTCGCCTGCCTCCTTTGCCCTCGCCATGAAGATTAGCAGCAGCAGCATTAGAAGAAGAAAAACGGCTGCAGAATAACGAAAATCCGATGCACGAGAACACGGGCAGGCGCGGATCTCAGCCACATACGTTAATGAAAACACGCAGCAGAAACAGTCGTACAAAAAGGGCGTTTTTCATTAACGACAAGATTTGTTGCAAGTCGCTCTAACGACTTATAACGACTAATCTAACGAAAGTTATATATATATATATATATTTGTTTAATTTTGCCGGATACATTAAAGGAATGTGTATTTGGATGAGTCTTTCAGCGCAGTTAAAACATAAATAACACTCACAAAAGCGGGCAGACACAGGCGATAGCCTTTCTGCGAAATGCCCTAAATAGTTACAATTGTTTGAATGTATGTAATTATGGAAATTTCAAACTCAAATAAAAAATGATTGAATTTAGATAAATTGGCCGTCCGGAGATGACGGTTCAATGAAAAAATAATATATAATTATATATATATATATATACTTTACATATATAATTATGTATATATATGTATATATATATATATCTATATATATATATATTTGTTTTTAATATATAGACGAATAACTCTGTACTGTTTAACTTAATATGATATTATCGTATCACCACATCACATTGATTTAAAGCATATTTATAGTCGCGCATAATATGCCAAAAATAGCTACTATATCACAATGAAAACAGCCTTCGTTTTGAGACATATGTATGGTGCTGTTGTGCAACTGCTTATTTTAAGTATAATTATATAGGAGTAGATCAAAATGCACCATCTGTTTTATTTAGACATCTGTACTCCTCCGTTTTTTTACTTTATTTTGGCCGATTAAGTCCACTCCCGCACTCACCTAGTTTAAATTGGAAGCCATACAAACCAATTTAAGAATGGTCGGTCCAGGTCTTGAACTCACGACTTTCCGAACGCAAAGCAATGGCTTTGCCACTAACCCACCTTGCTCAGTTGCAAATGTTAATTCACTATATTTTAATTGATATAATAGTGTGCTTTTGAGGCAAACTTTGCTGCTGGTCTCATCTGAGAATAAAACGGCCCTGTCATTGGTCGTCTAACATTCTTGTTATGCAGTCTTCCCCTCTTATAACTAACTCTAAACTGCTCAGAGGGCGCTGGCTAGATAGTTGTTAGCTTACAAACAGCAGGGCAGCATGAAGTCGGCGATTGCGCAAAACATTCAATAAAAATAAGGCGTCATCCTGATTCGTTGTAGCTCGAGCCCCGTTATAACATCGTTAATTTTATTGCTGTCAGATGCTTTCGGCGTGACATTGGAAGAAGGATAGCACCTGGAACAATCTCAGTGCAAAGGCTCGAGGAGGTCAAATCTGCAATCCCTGGGGAGAGCCCTGGGATTGCACATGACTGCCCAAAGCCACCTTGTCTACTTGCCTGCCGAAACGTCAACGCTATTCGTCAAGGTAGATTATTTTGCGGGTCATTGAAGAAAGGAGCATCGGTCTTCTTGAAATTGAAAGATAGCTTAATTAAATGGAATGCGTCAGGGATATCGGTCAGAACGGCATCGACGTTAGTGATCGAGTCAACTGTCGTGAGCTTTTGGGTTTGTGAAGAACAGTTGGTGATGAGGTGAGTTGATTGAATTGTACATTTATAAGAATACATACAAGACAATTTATTCTAAACGCATGTAGTACATGGCATGGTCCGTATCAACAAAAACTACTTTTTGTTGTTTGACAAAAAGCAAAAGGTTTTTAAGAACTATCTTGTTTGGCCTATACGATCTAAAA